>OY856415.1:231378753-231416253 GCA_963693085.1 Alisma plantago-aquatica | reverse complement strand
TGTCCTTTGCACCTCTTGTCTCGGTCACCTCCCATATGCATATCTTCTTGTCTTTAAGCTGCCTTCCTCCAGAACTGTTAGCGGCAAACAAGTGTTTGATTTGTGGCCAAGTTTCCCTCATCACATTGATGGTCCTGGAATATCCTTCCCTTGTCTTTGGTATAAAATCCAACCCTCTTGGATATTTGTTTCTCATCCACTTTCCCCAAGTAGACATGCATTCTTGAAAAGCAACAAGCCTTCTCATGGATCCCCATCTAGAAATGTCTCTAGGTGTCTTCAAATTGAGCCCACCTTCATCTGTAGGAAATGCCAATCTGGAATCCTTCATAGGATGATGTTCACTTCCCTACAAAAAATTAGTCAACTTCATTTCAGTTCTATCCAGAATAGATCTGAGAATTTCACCTTGTTGTACCTAGAAAATAAGGAGCCCCTCTATGGCAGCTTTAATAAAGTTATTGTGTCCCGCCATGGATGTCTTTTATGTAGGCCACTTGTTCGCTCAGCATGACCCTATAAGGTGTTCCCTTCTCCACCTCGAGCTCTACAAGGACCCGAGCTTCATCACCTTATAGCGACTTCTCGTCGATGTGCATAATTGTTCCCACGCCAGTGGTGATCATGCCCACAGTCCGCTTCATCCACGAACGGCCGAAGGAATGCATTGCGATCCAGGTTGGAACTGTGGAGAAGATGTCCTACTTCAACTCATCCCCATACTTGTAGTCTTTTGCAATCACCAATTGAATAATCGAACTATCTTGATCCCGAGTTCAGTGCTTTTGCCTTGTCCTTTGCATTTGCAAATCATACCAGAAATGTGCCATTATCTCTTGATAGGAGATCAAAGGATCCCTTGGTCCTCCACTTGCATTGAATCCATGCCTTTAGATGTGGGTAAAACAGCCGTTTACTAAGAACATAGATGAGAATCGTGAACTCCCACACATTGTGCATCCTTCGAACCCTCCTGGTTAAGGTTCGTTGTTGTGTACTTCAGTCTTCTGGTTTCTCTATCAGGTTGGTGGCTAGGGTTAATGGCGGCGATAGTGGCGCTGGTGGATGTTGTGTTGGGGTGGACATCACCGACCGGGGTGGTCGACGATGTGGGTGCCATGCTCAGAGGGTCGGCGGCGATCACACGGAAGATCACCAGAACCCAGCCTAGCGGGTGACGCAGGTGTTTGTTTTTGTGTATCTATTGTATGTATGGGATTAAGAGAGAAAGATTTCTCCCCCCTCTCCCATGCCCATGGTGGAGGTTGAACGCCCGGGAGGGTGATAAATCAAGGAGGAAATTGGGTTTTGAACCCGGGTCCCTTTATTAGGGGACACCGTGCTTGACCACTTGATATGTATGTATGTATGTATGTATGTATGTATGTATATATATATATATATATATATATATATATATATATATATACACACACATACATACATACATATTATATATACATACATATATATTTATGTATGTATGTATGTATGTATGTATGTGTGTGTGTGTGTATATATATGTATGTATGTATGTATGTATGTATGTATGTACGTATATATACACAAATATATATACACACACACACACACACACACACATATATATATATATATATATATATATAGATAAAATTAGCAAAGCACTCAGTGATGATTTCTTTGAATCATTTTTTTATCATTTAATGAGTTAGTTTGATTTGAAAACCAGCGTGTGATATTGTTTGTTAGTTGGATCCGTAGATACATGAGAGGTTGATAACCATGAGGTTCAAGATTGGCTCCCCATCACAACGTACACTTATTGAGTCTATGTGTTGCCCACATGGTTGGCTACCGTAGAGATTTATGCAAACTCCCATTATTATTCCCCCATTGGTTTAAACTACTTGGTGTGAAGATCAAAGTAGCTGCGATGTTGAGAAATTGTCTTCATAGGCCATGTACATTGTAACGACCCCCGCCTCCCGGTAACCCCCAATTAAGGGAGACCAAAAGGTCAGAGCTGTTAACCAATAACCCGGATCAAAGGTTCAACAAATAATCAATTACAATTAACAAATTTTACTAACTAAACTGAAAACTGGTATAAAATAAAACATTGCATGCCTTTTCCAAAACTGGGATATCTACATCTATCTGCATCAAGAGTCTACTCTAACTAATCCTCCTTTGAACTTTAATTCTGAATTAATTTCACATATGTCACTTTACTGTTGGTTCTTTTCAAACTTGTACCTAAAACGCTGACAAACACAACGTCGGTCAGTATATCAAAATATACTGGTATGTGGGGACAACCAAAAGTTTGCACATATGGATAACAATCTAATTGTCACAATCAAGTTAATTAACAAGCCAATTTACGCTTTTCAGTATGACATTCTCCACCTCTTTTGCCATAACCCTGGCATACCCACCTTAGGGTTTCTTTTGCCAATGACTTAAGGCCGCCTTCTCAATCCCGAGCTTGGTGCCTGGGGTCACCCTTCATAGTGCCCGTTAGTCATTCAATATCATAGGCCACCTTCTCATTCCCGATCTTGGTGCCTGGGGTCACCACTCATGGTGCCCATTGGTCTACCCATCTGGGCCTGACCTTTGGCATCATCCATCAGGGTGGCATATAGGTGCGAGAATACATACTTCTATTATTAATGTGATAATCACAGTGACTTTATGATTTGCAAGTATGAACAGACAAACTGATAATTTGCATTCAATGCGATTAACCATCCGGGAAATCCTCGGGAAACTAAGGCGGTTATTCATAATTCACCACATACCTAATTTGCAGATTCAACAAGCTATTAATAATTCCAAGCAAGCAAGTAATCCAAGAAGCAGTTCAACAATCACAGAATTCCTGAAAAGCATACGTAACCTATTTACTACACTTTACCAAGAATATTTCTATTTAATTGACTTGGATTCACTTTCTAGGGCTTCTAATCCACATTAGGGTTTCATTAGAGTTCTTTGTAGATTTTTTTACAACTTTCCTCATTTGTATCCACAAAACCCTAAAATAGCAGTTCTAGGTGCAAAACCCTACTTACTCACATATTCACATTAAAGCCTTTTTATCATCTACTAGACTGAGGTTAACCTAACATCAGTTTTATACAAAGGACTTCAAATTATATATCATGAGAAACCATTAACCTTAAGTTAGGGTTTCTAAACTATTATGCATCTTCATGCGTACAAAACCCTAAGACAGGCATGATATCATCTTAATTAGGTTCAATCATTCTTATTATTCTCCACATGTTGTTATATCCCAAACTCAACATAATTAAGACATTAAACCCAATTTCTAAACATAATTAGGGTTTCTAAGTGCTTAATCCTTCTTATTCAGAATAAAACCCTAAAACATGCAAGAAACATCTAGATCCAGTTCAAGTTCGTCATTACCTATTTGATAGGTTGTAATTACTCAATTTCATCCACCAAACAACATGAACTTAACCAATATGTTCAATTAGAGTTTCTTAATCTAGTACAGAAGCACTTTTCATTAGATTAAGACACTTTTGCAAATATGAATAGATTCAGGTTCTCAAACCAATTTTAATGCGTTCCTTGTATTTTTCTAAGAAACTTTCATATTTTAACTTTATTCATCTGAGCTTCCTATCAAAGGTTATGCTTTTTGCAAGAAAGACATTAACTTGGGTTATTTGTTATCCTTTTAGGAAAACCGATGGCCATCCGATACGTGGTCCCATGGACCACGCGAAATCCAATAGTCCGCGCCTTACTTTGCGATCAAAAATAAAACAAAGACAGAAAAGTCCTCACCTTCCTTCACAACCGTCAAGGGCAACAAGGTCATTTCTCCCTTTCTCTTCTTCTTCCTCCTCGCGCTTCTCTGCTTGCGACGCAGTGTTGCCCGGCGGTCAACTACTTGGTTGACTCCAAGCATCTTACTTCCCCAGTCGCCGGTGGAGGCCGCCGCACCACCGCCAAGCTTCTCTGAACTCAAAAGGGCCCTCTAATTTGGCGGACATGGCTCGAGTTGACGGCATGGAGAAGTCCCTCTCCGGCGAGATGTAGCTCCAGGCAACGGTGAAAGCTGAGATGTTTCTCAAAATTGACTAAGCAACCTAACTTGTTGCTTCTACGTGAACCTGAAGGCAAGCTTGGAGTCTTGTCTCGATGTGTGTAGCCCCCTATATATAGGGCAGGTCAACAAGGAGGTCACGAGCAAATTTGGGTGTTTTTCTTGGCATCCACGGAACTTACCCAAACCTAGGTCTCCTAGGTTCAGATTCTTCTCCTGAATCCATTGAACTGATTTCCTTAACGAGTCGTCCATTATCTTATAAGATAATCACTTCAGAAATTCCCCCAACTCATGCCCCCTATTTCCCATCTGAACAAGGAAGGTGACAACACAACCACTGTTGGATCCAAATCCAACGGCTGTAGTGTCACGCAAAAAAAAAAGGAAAATAGGAAAAATAGGATAATTCCCCTAGAAATAAAGGATTTCCATCTACTTTGGAAAAAGAATAACTCTCAAGTCGATTATCCAATTAATACCAAAATTTGAGGGAAAGTCCACAATGACTTAATCTACCTCTCTACCAAAATGGGGCTCATTATCGAAAAGAAAACGTGCCTCTCCATTAGGTGTAAGATATTACTTAAATATGTATATTTCTCACCTATTTTCTCTTTCTTATTTTCTTATTTCCCATTATCTCTATTATTCTGAGTTCCTTGAACCTCAAGGAACATTAATGGCTCGAAATCCCATCTTGGGAATATACCTTAGCCTTTTATTTATCTTTTATCCATTTTCTTATTATCTTACTAATTTCCTTATTTTTTAATGATTTCTCTTTATCTCTCTTCTATTTTCCGTATGGGAGTTCCTTTTAACATTAGGAATCCTTGGGATTCGAAATTACACCAAGGATAACTCAATTAAACTCCTTTCCACTTATTTCCCATACTTTCTCATTATTTTCAATTTCTTTCTTGATAAGGAAATATTTATTTGATCTTTTCTTTTCTTATTGCATTCTCTATGCAACTTTGGACTCCTTGGAACCCAATGAACCCAAGAGGCACGAAATCCACCTTTGGATTATTATTTTTCCTTCTAGAGGTTTCTACATCTTTCTGTTCTCAAAAACTCAATTATTCACTTACTAATTGAATTTCCTTGTTATTGGGCCCAATAGCCAATAAAGCCCACAACACAATCATCAAAGCTATTGTAAATGAAATCCATTTATTCAAAACAAATTATATCATTATTTGTTCCAATATCTTTAATATGAGAAATTACATTTCTCGCCAAAGGAACCCAAAAATTGGGGTTGTAACATACATGTTCCTCTCATGAGAAAAAAAAATTACCTAGATGGAGCACATGTTTAAAGATCATTGGAGTTCATTGATCATCTCATGCAATGTAACGAGTACACACATTCTCTCAATAGACCTGCAGAAATAAATTATCATTTTGTTGACTAAGGTAGTTGTAGTGGCATATTTGATTACATAATTGGGATCTTCAGACCAACAATTGTTAGAAAATTGTACTAATTACATCACATTTCCCTTACAATTAGTTAAGATGTATAATTTTGTGTTCACTGGTATCCCTCATTTGTGATTTGGAATTTGATTGTTAAATTATATTTCCTAGAATTTCTTAATGGGTCACTAAGGATTATTACAAAGGTCATGTAATATCCATCATATTTGATAATGGAGTGAAATAAGTAAATCACTAGTTGCTTTAGCTCACTTTTAATCATCCAATGAGTTAGATTGGTTAAAACCAAACATGTTGCATTGTTTGTTAATAGGATTTGTAGATACGTGAGAGGAATGAAAACCATGAGGTTCAAGATTGGTTTGTCACCCAACATACATAATTAACACTAAAATAGCTCAGAGTCTCGAAAAGAAAGCTATTGACCTTCAATTTTTGGTTGATTAACATCCCACTATAATTGATCTTTAAATTGAAGCTAACTCCTGTAGGAATCTTCCTGCAAAAGTGGGTCTTGATAATGAGTCTCTTTTTAGATTAAAATTTAAAATTCATTTGTGAAGGTAGGTAATTTTTTTCTTCAAGTTCTTCTATTCCTCTATAATACTAGAAAAAAATAAGAAATCACATTAAGTCCATGGAGATTGATGGTGTTACTAGTAACAATTTGAATGGCACTAATTTCTTTGTATATGACTTACATAGTAAGTGATGTGACTTTTACTACATCAGATAATTCATAGGGGTGAAATCAACAGAATTTACCTTAAGCAACACACAATAATCATCACCTGCAAGCGGATGATTCTTATTGTAGCATAGTTCAGGATCGAACCTAAAGGACATGGTATTTAGAATTATTCTGGTTGAAGTAACTTCACAAGAATTAATATCTATCACAAGATTAATGGTTGTTGATTATGTTAATTACAAATAGAAAATGATTGTATTAAAGTCTAGATTTATCAATAGATGGGAATACTAGGATAAAATGAGTTTCAACACCTCTTCCTATAATTCACTCTCTCACTCAATCACATAAAATAAGAAATTACATATGTTGAGGCTATGAAAATCCCCCCTTCAGTCTTAGAATAAAAAACTAGACAGATATTAATCTAAGCTCGTCATCATGTTTCCTAAGAAATCATACATCTATCTTTCCAGAAAATACTTATGTAAAATTCTCATCAAGGTTTTAACATGAATCAATCAATATCCTAGATCTTATGTTCCAAGTTCTCTACACCCAAGTTCTGATTTACATATAAACTTTATGATTAGGAAAGAGTGTTCACATAGAGATGAATGATTCAAAAAATATATATGTCCATACAACCATACATGTAGTGGAAATAATAAAATTGGATAGTGGGACTACTCCATGCACCCTAGTGAGGGGATTACTTGCTCATGGCAGTAAATACAAGTTCAATAGGGAAAAGAGAAGAAGAAGAATTCACAGTCATGATGTGAAAAAGTGTGTCTTCAATCTTGAGATGAAGGCATCAAACAAGGGATCAAGAACAACTCTTGAACGTTCAACAAAGATAATTTTTGGGTCGTTGATCTTTCTTTCTTTCAAAATTGGATGTGTTTCTATGAATATAAAGTAGGTGGATGATGGATCAATGGTAGAGGCCATACTTGGTTTTGAATACCTTCAATATGAGAATTGTGGAGCTTTGGCAGAGGATGGACACTCATTGAATGGTACATCAATGAAGGTAAACTATTGAAGGGGTCAATGGAGGTTAGATGTAGATGTTGCAGAGTGAAAATAGTAGCTTGGAAGCATCGGAGAGGGTCTGATCTTGGTTTCTCTAGTCTTATATTTATAGGTTTGGGATAGGGTTTAGGACCCTTCCCCCCACCTTGTGCATCCACCATGTATACGAGGGGTTGACATTTGGAGGTAGACAAAGGGTCTTGTGTACTTTAAAGATTGCTATATGTTAGGGAAATATGATGTTCTTAGGGAGTAGAGTGCTCGTCCATCTAGGGTGCAGGTCACTCATCATTTGATGAATGTAGAAATCCAGATGGGCCAATGAATGCACGATCCCTGTTGGTCAACAGATCTTCATCGGGATGACTTCCCATCATCTAGATGTCTCGTCAGGTCAAACTTCCCATCGGATATGAGTACCATTGGTCGAGGGATATTCGTTGGGAAAAATTCCCATCGAACCGAAACAAATATAGGAGAAGTAAATCCACCCCAAGGGGGGTATTGATGTGGGTCATTGATCCTACGTCAAAAAGAATTCTAACCAAAAAAATGTTGGTCAATGATGTAGCTTAACAAAGACTCAAATCATAAAAAAATAGTAAACTTTATCAAAAGTTTCTTGGTTTCATTAAACAATTAGCTGGACCACCATCTCCTACACTACACACATGTAGTGAAGTTCAAGCATGCAAAATATGAGAAATATGAATTAAAGTTTTATAAATTAAACTAAAATGATTAAAATGAGTACAAAACTATACCAAAAATGCGGCTAAATCTAGGGTAGATATGCAATCATCAAAAAACCCCTAACTAAAATGTTGCTTGTCCTTAAGTAATACAAGATCTGAAATAGTTCTCAAATGAATACTTTTAAGCCATGTGATTGCCTCATCTTTAGATCATGCTTATTTTCATACCACCTGATATGGCCAAGTGACCTAACTTACTGAGATCACAAAACACATATATCCATGTCTTTGTTTCTGACTTTGTTCCCAAAATATTTGTCGTCACTATCCACAATGTGAATCACATCCAACAGTTTCATGAAAATTCACAGAGTCTTATAGAATAACAAGGATGCATATAATATAACACAGGGGTACATGAGAAGGAAATCAAAATGAGTCACTCATTGTGTATCTAGGTTGAATTGGAGAGAAGGGGTTTTGGAAGGAATATGACAATCTCTCCTTCATTTGACTCGATATTGCTTTCATTTGTGCAAATACATATATTGCAGCAAACAAAATTGTTTCATGCACATGGGCATCTTTTCTTTTTGGTGGTACACCCATGTTACGCAGAGTGGGATACAGAAGAATTAGATAGAGTAGGGAGGGGTGTGCCACCCCAAATGTGAGAACTGATATACTACACAAGATTACTCAAAACATAAAACACAATCAATCACCAATTGACCACATACCCAAAAATATGGGTAAATTAAAACTGATTTCAACGTCAGCACCCACTCAGAAACATTTACATAAGAGCCCAACATCTTTCTTATATCCATAGTATGCCAAAAATTTGATACAAATTGTTCCATCACCTTAGTCACAACATATATACATAGGAGAACAATATTTGTATACGCCACACAACAAACATTAATATGATAACAAAATTCTGATTCATTTGAAACACCATATACAAACTTTTCCTGCCCAGACCTGAGAGTATAGGGACGACTCTAGGACACACTAGACATCTGATCAACTTTCTCAGATATTCATTACTATAGCTCCTCAGTTCTGTTGTCGTCACTTCCGATTAGCTAAAAAGATGTGGCAAACCACAAGGGTGGAACCCATGTCCCAACAAGAGATATAACCTCCGACAAGGCTTATTGATTACAACATTTTAAATAGTAGATAACTAAATAGTGGGAGTATTTAATAATCAATTGAAAAAATTGAACAATTCAAGTATATTAAATAGATTAAGCAAATAATCTTAGCGAAAAGTTTGATCATCAATACATATAGAGATAACAAATAAATCCATTTCTCTGGATATATATCTACTCGAATATCATCAAATTACATCTAATAACAATCATTATCATTAATTTGACTATCATCATATTCCTTGCTAACAACACAAGCAATCTAGTAGCATAAGCATCCCTGACATCATGGATATGTCTAGTAACATAACATGGCTATCAATATTGGCATCTCAAATACAGTGAACAGATCTATATCATAAGTAGAACTAACATCATATCATAATTAATTGCATAGGCATAATTATTAGTTTAAGCATTTATAAATACATAGGCATGGCTAGCAATATTAAACATAGTTAGAAGCATCATCTTAACCATCAATGTCAAAATATTTGACAACATAATCATGTTTACAACATGAGCATAACTACAACATAAGCATATCAATTATCTCTTATTGTAATATACATGATCTCAATGAAAAGAAAGCAAACAAGGGTTATCATCCAATATGAAGCGTTGTGTATAACCCTAAATAGATATGCTACATGGATGACTTACATATTTTATTATTCCCTGGGGAGTTTGAGTCATACCACCCAAAGTCCAGCCAACCCCTGCTAAGGGCTATTCGGTTCCGTACAAGATCTAGGAGTGCATGTATCCTAAGATCTCTTCCCCTCGATCATTACGAGTAAAAAGGGAGTGGCATATCAGTCAAAGTTGCCACTACAGTGACATATAGTCAAGATGCTAACCACTAGTCCACCCTTGGTATAGGTCACGGCACTAGAAACTAGGGTATACAAAAACCCTCTAATCCAAGGTACAAGCACAATTGTCTTCAATCCCATCAATGTATAAGGTAGGACCATATCCAGCCTCCATAACTTGCATTGTGGATGACAAGGATATATCCTCAACTTGCCACCCCACATACTCAACAATATGCGCTTTGAGTTTCCCTTAGGAATACTCATTTCACCATCCAACAAGTTCTGACTATGAAGATGGCTTTATGGCACAAGGCACTACATGATTAGAGTTGCACTTGATTAGTTATGCCAATTGGGTGAATTAAGGTTGCATCAAACAAGTGGACATAAAAAACCTAATTCACTTCTATAAAGCATATAAATATCACAACTTCAAAAAAAATATAATACGTGTGAAACATAATTTCTCATCTCATCATCACATGGTACTATTCACTTGCCATTAATGAGACTACACTAGTCAACATACTATCACAAGATATAAATCATTTTCACAATATCATAGGGTATCAACCCTTATCAACACAAGATGATTACACCTCATTTAGGGTTCAACCATGCACAAAGGTCATTAAGACCATCATACTATTCGCTGTAAGATCATCATTATCTTTGCATGACTTATAACAAAGCTCAACAACATCACTTACATATAATACACCAGATCAACACAATATTGCATTAATGAGCTAGGAGATATTCATAAACAATCATAGAAGGGTTATATTAACATTAAGAACATTCCTTCTATTACATCAACATGAAAGGAATCTAGATATGATTAACCCTCGTCATATTCATAATGCACATTTTTAGCATAAGAAAGTATCAAACATGTGTCTATGATAACCACCAATTAACATATTAAAGTTATGATTATATTAAGGAGGTTATTTAACCATCATTCCATCATATAAGAATGTTAAACATGAATACTCATCTTTATCTATGTGCATTAGAGTTAGGTCCAACAAGATAAATTATATTAATGTTAGTAATCAACACTTATACCCAAACCCTAACTCACGACATCCCCATTGGATCATGGATGCATAAGGTGAAGTAGCACTGTCACATTCTAAACTATTCACAAGTATGAATGGACACATAAATTAAGGTGTAACCATCATGTTATAGCATACTAGGATTTCAAAAACAATAAGAGAGTACTCCATGATTGTATTACTCAATCAAGGACTATTCATATCCAATTACCATTATTTAGTTATATTAAAGCTAGGTATAACAAGCTATACGTCATTAGGGTTACCCATTAATACATTATGGCGATTATCAATCATAATCATATGAGGGTAAGGGTAAGACTACAAGTTTAAGGCATTGAACCATCAAATTATCATCATCAGAATCATAACATTACACTATAGGCTTCACCCAAAACATTGGGAATATTGATGCATCAACTTCTAACCATTAAAAGTTGAAAAGGTAAAGACATTGGTTGTTTACATAAGTAAACATCTTGAACAAACCACCTATGAAGTCATTGAGTTGTCTCTAGAAAGAGTCACCATCTAACCCTAGACATCCCTTGATTAACAACATAAAAAGTTCCATTGAGAGTAGTGTAAAACCCACAAGCGATTATTTATTTAAAACAAATTGTTAGTAAATGAGCTTCTTAAGTTGATCACATAAAGGAAACCATTTGAATCACTTTATTAGGTCCAACATATTACATTTAGACATCATTCCAATTTATTGGATGAGGAAACATTAGATCTTAACCATTAGGTCAAGTTCATATAACAAAACCTTAAAATGTGGTATAGGTCTGACCATTGCATCAAATGACCCAAGAAACCATTGGTGTAAGGATTAATTGATGATACTTTATGTGCTTAACTCATCATAGGTTGTGAAGACCTGATACAGTATTAGTAGTGACCATTAAGTCACCATAGGTTGTTGGATCTGCACTATATTCATTAATCACCATCGAATATCAAACTAATATCACCATTGATTGATAGCATCATTGGGGTACTTAGTTGTTAATCACTTAGCTTCTAATTAGTCCAACAGATGACCTAAGGGGTGAACGTCAATTGACAACCTTGGTCACCGCCATCAGTTTTCATAAAGACAACACTATCCGTTGTTTCAATTGTACCACCATTAAGTCATGTGTTTATAGAAGAAATCAACTTTAAACCCTAAATTGACCATTGGTTGATATGTACTTAGCATCATAGGTTGTAAAACCAACCTGATCCAAATCATATTATACCTTAGGAAGAACGTACACATCAATACATATTCATCTAGAACTCAAATCAGAATAGGGAGCATTATAAAAATCGAAATCCAAGTCAAGCATAGTTTTTTAGTGCATGGATCATCATTTTCAAGAAAAAACATGAGCTAGCAAGCTTAAGATAAGCAATAAACATGGAGCAAGTTATAAAACTTGCCTATAATTAGAAGATAAACTCCCAAACATAAGAAAACACGAGAAGGTAGGGTAGAATATCCAAGAATAAGCTATGAACTCGTCAATCTAGCACCTTTCTTCATCAAATGAGAAAACCCTAAGCATAATGAGAAAGAAAGGTAGGGTTTTAGAGCTTTAGAGCAATTTCGACCATGGAATAACAAGGTTCTGACCTGGAGAAAGGTAGGAGGAAGGATAAAAAAGAAATAAACAGAGGAAAGAAGGGGATTCTTACTGTTTTAAATCACGATCACTTGAAGGAAGATTTTTAAACCCTAAAAAGCTTTTTTTTTAAGGAAAAAAAACTTTTTAAACCCTAAAAGGAAGTTAATCGCAACCCTAGATGCTTTTTCCCCAAGAAGATCCCCACTTTCTTCTTACTTGGATAGGAACTTCATAGTAGCATAGAGGGAGAATGAAGTTCATAGAAGGAGGGAATTTGTGGAGAGAAAATTGTTTGTTTGGGTGCTTAGGGATAAGTATATAAAACTTTAAGATAAAGAAAAATAAAAGTTGAAATTCTAGTATCTTTCCAAGTGTCCATGGCCTTAAACTCTTAAGAATATACAAGCACACACACAAAAATCTACCCAAAATATCATAGAGACCTACTTATCCTTCGTTTCTTGAAGTTCCTAGCAAAACAAATAAATTATTAGTTGATAGCTCCTAAAGGTAGCTCATCCATACAGGGGTAAACCCTAAAATACCATTGGAGAAAACACCTTCAAACCAAGGTTTAACTAGGAGCCCCATGGATCAAAAAGATCAATAATGATAAGATAACATCTAAGAAAAATAATTCATGTGACAAAGTGCAAAGAAAACCCCTCAATTGGGTAAATTGTAGAAAAGTCCAAAATGTGCATAAAATTACATAACTTGCTCAAACAGTGTCCAAATTGGACCAAATTTGAAAAATAAGCTTGCCTTATGATTTAAAATCATATCACAAGGTTATATTATAGTTATAAGAGTTAAATTGTGACAATTAATCTTTCTCAACACTTTAAGCAAGGTTAGGGGTCTCACAACCATAAACCCCTAACAAGGATTTCACCCCTGAAATCCTAGGTACACATAGATGGACTTCTCATGCACGTCATCCTCAATATTACACATGGTTACTTTCATATTATGGTAATGTCAAATCGCTCTTATAGAGGTCATGTTCTTCTCTTTTAATTCATACATATCTTATCTTGGGTCAGCACAAAAACTGTCACATAAGAAGACATATGCAAATATGGAACATAAAAACTTGGCGTACCCCCTATACAAATCTAATAGTAAATTTCAACTTTAAATTATATCTATCATCCTAAAATTTTATCTATTGTATCGACACATTACTCAAAAGTCATACTCACTGTCTCTTATCAAACATAGAACATTATTTATCTCTTATCATATGTAACTTTACAAGGTTTCATCTCTATGATCCACTAATGGTTGTTGTAATTAACAACATAATCAACCATGTAGGCATCCCCTAATTTTCAAGAACTATGAGGAATATGTTTTTAGAGGATTCTAAAATCATCTCAATGGTGGACTGACCATTTTTTTGGTTGAAGAATCATACACTTGTATGTAACTGTTAACAAATATGACTTCCTGATTGACCTTGTTAGGGTTGGAGCAATGACGTTGTATTCATCTTATCAGGATTCATATAACATAGTTAAAAGAGGTATCATAAATCTAAGAGGATACTCTAGTCAACCCCCGACTCTCTCTTACTAGAATTGTCACACATAAGTACAGTGGCATCAACATTCTTAATGTTTAGAAAAGATATTAACCATGTTAATGATCATCTCTAAAATATGTTGAGATTTCATCATTCAAAGCTTGCTACAACTTGTAAGACATGACCTGAACACTCTGGTTCTCCTATTCATAAATTCTAATGGTACATTGGTTAGTTAAAGGACATAATCCTAAACTCATCATGGTCATGTAACTTGTGTCATCCACTCTAACTCTTATCCATTAATATTCTGATCCTAGGTTTATCTTAAAGGAAAATGGTGACACATGTCTCCTAATCAACAAACCACCTATCCTTGATAGTGGTCTTGCCCAGCTATCACTAGACCATACACAAAAATATAGAATCACTTTTGTTTTTCCTTCCAAACAACATTTAGAGGATCATCATCAACTCACTCTCTCTCTAAGGGAGAGGAATACTTGGAATTTTCATTTAAAGAACATATACAACCGTCACATACTTCCCTTACTATTGATACATCTTTTATACTAGGATTCATTACCTTGGTATCTACCTCATGTGCTATAAGGAACTCACGTCCTTATCTCATCAACTTTTACCAACATAATCAAATCTTAGGACATATAAGAGGAGTCTTCCTAATTATTGGAAGGCTCAAAATCATACTCATCATAGAATTTATGATCTTGGAACCATAGTCTAAGCAACCTTGTGCTATAATAAGCCAACCAAACTCATGTTTACAATGAATCCACACATACGAAGTGGCAATGAGCCACTTGAAAGAGATTCCCTAGAAAGGAAAGATGCAAAGGGAAACACACTTCCCACATCATAGCAGAATTGTTCAAGGGTCACTAGAAAAAAGGTAATCAATTCTATTTTCATTATGCATGTTACATCTTCTTATGTATCATTTTACCTTTTTCATTTTGGGTTCCTTGCCATTAGAATAGGAATAATTATGATTAACATATCTCTTTTATCCTTCCTTGATGACTATTTATCCCACTAGGGTATGTTATCTTATTTTATAATGTTTTTCAACCACTTATCAACATGTAAATCATTATATTCTTCATTTTCTTCATTAAACAGGGATCATCTTCCTTAATTTATTTCACATGCCATGCTAATTTTACATTAACGCTTTCTTACACACACAGGTTGGTCTGAGATTAACTCAGTTCCACCTTACACCTGTGTCATTGTTCCCATTTATCTTCTCATTTTTACTTATTATAGGAGTTCTCTACATCTTATCTGAATTTCATACCTTGAATCACTTTATAAGAACAGACTTATCTGTCTTTTGCTTTATTATCTTCCTGAATTTCATATTCAAGAACTCCTCTTTTTCTTATTTGTATTCGGATTTAGATTTTGTGGTGTTATATCTTTCTCTTATAGTTACCAACAATTCAAGTATTGATAGATAATGATGTAATGCTCATCTTATCTTGAGGTAATATTGAGTTATGAGAACCATGATTTCTTCTTTATTATGATCTTTAGATTATTTCAAAATGACTTCTTGATCAAAGTAATAAAAAAGATTACAAATTAAAAGTACCATACATACCTTTTCTTCAATAATTGAATACCTGGCCAGGGCACCCAAGTATTGAGATTAGGCAGTATGCACCATGTTTTTGTGTCATGTTCTTAACTTAGACATCATCCTAGTCCTACATCCTAGTATCCCTTTAGACACAGTGAACCTAAAGCTATGATACAAATTTGGGAGAACCCGATACACTAAATGAGTTTACTCAAAACACAAAACACAATCAATCTCCAATTAAACACATACCCAAAAATATGGGTAAATTAAAACTGATTTCAACGTCAACACCTACTCAGAATCATTTGCATAAGAGCCCAACATCTTTCTTATATTCATACTATGCCAAGAATTTGATACAAATTGTTCTATCACCTTAGCCACAACATATATACACAAGAGAACAATATTTGTATATGACACACAAAAAACATTAATATGCTAACAAAATTCAGATTCGTTTGAAACACCATATACAAAATTTTCCTGCCCAGACCAAAGAGTACATGGATGACTCTAGGACACACTAGACATCTAATAAACTTTCTCAAATATTCATTACCATAGCTCCTCTTTACTTCCACAGTTCTGTTGTCGTCACTGCCGATTACCTAAAAAGATGTGGCGAACCACAAGGGTGAGACCCATATCCCAACAAGAGATATAACCTCCAACAATACTTATTGATTACAACATTTTAATTAGCAAATAACTAATCAGTTGGAGTATTTAATAATCAATTGAACAGATTGAACATTTCAAGTATACTAAACATATTAAGAAAATAATCTTAGCTACAAGTATGATCATCAATGCATTTATAGATAATAAATAAATCCATTTCTCTGGATAGATATCTACTCAAATATCATCAAATTTCATATAATAACAATCATTATCATTAATATGACTATCATCATATTCCTTGCTAACAACACAAGCAATCTAGTAGCATAAGAATCCCTGACATCATGAATATGTATAGTAACATAACATGGCTATCAATATTGGCATCTCAAATAAAGTGAACAGATCTATATCATAAGTAGAACTAACATCATATCACAATTAACTGCATAGGCATGATTATCAATTTAAACATTTATAATTACTTAGGCATGGCTAGAAATTTTAAACATAGCTAGCAGCATCATCTTAACCATCAATGCCATTATATTTGACAACATAATCATGTTTACAACATGAGCATAACTACAACATAAGCATATCTATTATCTCTTATTGTACTATACATGATCTCAATGAAAAGAAAGCAAACAAGGGTTATTATCCAATATGAAGCATTGTGTATAACCCAAAACAGATACAATACACAGCTGTCTTACATATTTTATTATGCCCTGGGGAGTTTGAGTTGTACCTCCCAAAGTCCAACCGACCCCTACGAAGGGCTATTCAGTTCCATACAAGATCTAAGAGTGTCAATATAATAATATATCTTCCCCTCGATCAGTACGAGTAAAAAGGTAGTGACATATCAGTCAAAGTTGCCACTACAGTGACATATAGTGAAGTTTCTAACCACTAGTCTTCCCTTGGTACAGGTCACAACACTAGAAACCCGGGTATACAAAACCCTATAATTTAAGGTACAACCACAATTGTCCTCAATCACATCAAATATTTGAGGCATGACCATAGACATCCTCCATAACCTGCATTGTGGATGACAAGGATATATCCTCAACTTGCCACCCCCACATACTCAACAGTATGCGCTCTGAGTTTTCCTTAGTAATACTCGTTTCACCATCCAACAAGTTTTGACACTGAAGATGGTTGATGGCTCTACAACACAGGGCACTACATGATTAGAGTTCCACTTGATTAATTATGCCAATTGGGTGAATTAAGGCTGCATCAAATAAGTGGACATACAAACCCTAATTCACTTTTAGCAACCATATAAATATCACAACATCAAAAAAATATAAAACATGTGAAACATCATTTCTCATCTCATCATCACATGCTACTATTCACTTGTCATTCATGACACTACACTAATCATCATACTATCACAAGATATAAATCATTTTCACAATATCATAGGGCATCAACCCTTATCAACACATGAGGATTACACCTCATTCAGGGCTCAACCATGCCCAAAGTTCATTAATACCATCATACTATTGCCTACAAGATCATCATTATCTTTGCATGCCTTATAGCAAGGATCAACAACATCACTTGCATATACTACACTGGATCAACACAATATTTCATTAATGAGCTAGGAGATATTCATAAATAATCGTAGAAGGGTTATATTAACATTAAGAACATTCCTTTATTACATTAACATGTAAGGAATCTAGATATGATTAACCATCATCATATTCACAATGCACATGTTTAGCATAAAAAAGTATCAACCATGTGGTTGTGACAACCACCAATTAACATATTAAGGTTATGATCATACTAAGGAGGCTATTTCACCATCATTCCATGATATAAGAATTTTAAACATGAATACTCATCTTTATCTAAGTGCATTAGATTTAGGTTCAACAAGGTAAATTATATTTATGTTACTAATCATCACTTATACCCAAACCCCAACTCACGACATCCCCATTAGATCATCGATGCATAAGGTGAAGCATAGCCATCACATTCCATACTATTATCAAGTATGAATCCACATATAAATCAAGGTGTAACCATCGAGTTATAGTATACTAGGGTTTCAACAACAATAAGAGAGTACTCCATGATTGTATTAATCATTCAAGGACTATTCATACCCAGTTACCATCATTTAGTTATATTAAAGATAGGTATAACAAGTTATACCTCATTAGGGTTACCCATTAATTCATTATGGTGATTATCAATCATAATTATATGAGGGTAAGGGTAAGACTACAAGTTTAAGGCATTAAACCATCAAATTCTCATCATCAGAATCATAACATTACATTATAGGTTTCATTTAAAACAATGGGAATATTGATGCATCAACTTCTAACCATTAAATGTTCAAAATGTAAAGCCATTGGTCGTTTACATAAGTAAACATCTTGAACAAACCACCTATGAAGTCATTGATTTGTTCTCTAGAAAGATTCACCATCTAACCATAGACATCCCTTGATTAACAACATAAAAAGTTCCATTGAGAGTAGGGTAAAACCCACAAGTGATTGTTTATTTAAAATAAGCCATCAGTAAATGAGCTTCTTAAATTGATCTCATTAGGTCAAGTTCATATATTAAAACTATCAAATGGGGTATAGGTCTGACCATTGCATCAAATGACCCAAGAAACCATTTGTTTAAGACTAAATTTAGGCTACAACTACATGCTTAACTCACCATAGGTTTTGGAGACCTGATCAACCATCAGTTGTGACCATTAAGTCACCATAGGTTGCGGGATCAACACTATATTCATTAATCACCATCGAATATCAAACTAATATCACCATTGATTGATAGCATCATTAGGGTACTTAGTTGAAAACCACTAAGTTTCTAATTAGGCCAACACCTGACCAAAGGGTTGAACATCAGTTGACACCCTTGGTCACCACCATCAGTTGTCATAAAGACATCACCATCAGTTGTTGCAATTGTACCACCATTGAGTCATGTGTTTATAGAAGAAATAAACTTTAAACCCTAAATTGACCATTGGTTGATAGGTGTTTAGCACCATCGGTTGTGAAACCAGCCTGATCCAAGTCATATTATAACTGAGGAAGAATGTACACATTAATACACATTCATCTAGAACTAAAATCAGAATAGGGAGCATTATAAAAATTGAAATCCAAGTCAAGCATAGCTTTTTAGTGCATGGATGATCATTTTCAAGCAAGAACATGAGCTAGCAAGCTTATAGTAAGCAATAAACGTGGAGAAAGTTATAAAAATTGCCTATAATTAGAAGATAAACTCCCAAACATAAGAAAGCACGAGCAGGTAGGGTAGAAAATCCAAGCATAAGATGTGAACTCGTCCATCTATCACCTTTCTTTATCAAATGAGCAAACCCTAAGCATAAGGAGCAATAATGGGAGGGTTTTAGAGCTTTAGGGCAATTTCTACCATGGAACAACAAGGTTCCGACCTGGAGAAAGGTAGGAGGAAGGATAAACAAGAAAAAAGTGGAGGAAATAAGGGGATTCTTACTCGTTTAGGTCAAGATCACTAGAAGGAAGCTTTTTAAACCCTAAAAAGAAGGCAATCACAACCCTGGATGCTTTTTCCCCAAGAAGATCCCCACTTTCTTCTTCCTTGGATAGGAACTTCATAGAAGCATAGAGGGAGAAGATAGGGATTTCAACCCTAGTGAATTTTACGATGCAGTATAAGTCACGTCAAATTTTGGTGTCGTTGCTGAGGACATGGAATTTGTTTATCTTTGTAACCAACTTGGATTAGTTAGGAATTTTATTTTTTCAATTCATAGTATTGCATATCATCTTGAGCCCAAATCATCACCAAACCATATGCACTTGGTAGTTTTCATTTCTAAGGTGATAACTCTTGTGCATGAAACACTCCTCCAGTGTTAATTCCATTGCATCAATTGACCTTGAGTTCTAAAGAACCTACCACATACTCCTTTATGAAAAAGGAGCCAAGATGAACAATGGGAAGTTAAATGTAGAGTACAAGTGACACTCAATGCATAAAGAGAGAGGCTCGTAGATGAAGCCAGAGATGTTGTTCAAGTAGAGAAATAAGAAACATGATAGGCATATAAATAAAGAAAAATACAAGTGTTCTCTATACCTAAAGCTACTAACATCCACAACCCAAACATCCATTCAAACATCGCAGTTCCCAACTTTGAAATGAAAGCACAATGGGTGACGATGATGCAAAACAACCATTTCGCATGGAGTCCCGATGAGAATTCACATGATAATCTACAAAAATTCATAGTCTATGCACACTAAGTAAGTAGGATGGTGTCTCTGACAACACCATGAATCTGCGACTATTCTACTATTCCCTCACTAGCAAGGCTATGGTGTGGTAGAATTCCCTTGATTATGACAACATAAGAACTTCGAACTAACTTTACAACAAGTTTGTGGAGAAGTTCTTTCCACCCCCTCTCTCATCTGATTCGAGGGGAGATTACTCAGTTTAAAAAACTCCTAGGTGGAACTCTATTCAAAACCTAGGAATGGTTCAAGGATATTCTGTGTAAATTCCACAACCACAACATCCCTTCATCCCAATTGATTGAGAAATTCTATAGGGGAATCGATGATGATGTAAAAAAATTCATTGATGCTTCATCTAATGTAAAATTCATTTGATAAGGATTCAATAATGCATGGAACATTGTGGGAAGGGGAGTTGAGAACCAAGATAATTGGAGCTCATCCCACAAGGATGGTTTTCTGAAGGTGGCAATGACAAAACAAAAATCTGAGCTCAAGGAAATCACCAAATCCTTGAAGGCCCTATCTCTCAAGCAAGACAATCTTGAGTCCACCCTCTCGTGAACTGGGCAAAGAGGTGCATCCTTTTTTCAATCTAAGGTATCCCAAGAGATTCACCAGGTATGTAGTGTAGAGGGGCACACAATTCTGGAGTGCAACCACCTATACAAAGCAAACATGAACATGTACCAACCTTGGTTCCATAGAACTCTCCTCATCAAGTCAATGCTATCAACTCCATTCAAGGAGGGGGTACTATAACCCCAATAGGCTGATACTTCATGCAGGCTTCCGGTATGGAAACTCAAATGGGGCAACAAATGCTTACCATCTCAAACAGGACCAACGTTAGAATCAAGTTTGGGTTCATCATGGGTTCTAACTGAACCAGAGTAACCAATGAAACAACTACAACACTAGTAAATGTTGCAACAACTTCAACCAAGTCCAGAATTACAATCTTTGGAATCATCCTAAAACTAGCAAGGACAACTACTTCTGGGACAACACAGTCCTTAGAACATTCCTACCTCTAATGACCAGAGTCACCTGGATACCACCGAGAAGATACTAGTAGGCCAACAAGTCTAAAACAAATCCATGGAGGCCCAACTTGCAATTACTAATTGGTGCTACAATCCTTCCTCTAGTAGGCTCATTTATGGGTCATCCTGAAGGTAACCCAAAGCACTAGGAGGATCATCTAAAAGCTATAAGCTCATGTTCTAGACATGTGCTACTAGAACCTTGAGTCCCAATCATCAATAACATCAGGTTGATTCTTGAAGACAAGACAATGAAGAAATTACTCCTATGGCTATACCAATAGCCATACCAGTAGAACTAGTGATTGAATATCTAATGGCTGACAACATGCCCAATCCCAAGAAGGCATTAAAAGCTACACAAACCACTTATGATATCCCTTTGTTGTCTATTTACAAGACGCATATTCGAAACTAGAGCCTTCTAACTCAAAGGTGGCTAGACTGAAGGTTCAAGAAGTTTAAGGAAGCAATGAAGAAGCTACATGTAGATATTCAATTCCTTGATGTTGTTGTAGAAATTCCTTCTTGGACCAAGTTCTTAAAAACTCTCCTCAGGTGCAAGTACATAATAGAGGAAGACAAGACCATGAAACTAGCAAAAACGACATCATACGTTGTCTAGAGCAAGATATACAAGAAACTAAAAGATCCTGAATCTCTTGGCATCTCTTTCTTTGTTGGGGATACCACATTTGAGAAAGGTCTTTCCGTTCTTAGGTCAAGAATTTCTATCTTGACCTACATTCTGTGTAAGATACTAGGGTTCCCCATTGATATCCTTCCCATTGGCATCATTCTTCAATGTACTACCTCTTCTATGACTACCCTATGGGTATTGTAGAAGAAATCTCTGTGAGAGTGGGACCTAAATATTATTACCCCTGTGATTTTGGATCATCATGGAAATAAAGAAGGATATTTATTATCCTCTCATATGTGGATGCCCGTTCCTTGCAACAGCTAGATCCCTAATTGATGTTGAATTAGGAAGTTTGACTCTCAAGCTTAGGACAAACACCATCAACTCCAAAGTAATTGAGAGTCTCCAGGGTCCCTCCTTTTAAGATCTATAACGTTCTAAGATTTGAAGCCTCAGATAATATGATCTTAAAAGGAATGATTGGACTACCCATATTACCAAGGTTCACCTCCTTTTTAGGGAGCCCATCATCAAAGAACTCTATGGCTAGTGTGCTCAGCCTAGAGTAGTACTAGGATGGGTGACCAGTCGGGAAGTTTATCTTGGCTTGCACGTGAGTGAGGAAAAACATGTAGTTAAGGCTAGCTGTAGTTTGTGGGGCCAGTTGTCGTTCTTGAAACTCTACACAAGCCTTGGGAAGTAGGCCCAATACTAGTAGTTGTGGTTGGGATCTGGGTGTGCATGGGCCATTTGAGTCTGCACTAAAATGGGGATAGATTATGAGGCCATATAATTGAGCCTTGACAAAGACATCAAGGGTCAAAGTGGGGGAGATTGTGGTCCCAGGATTTCAGGCCTTAGATAATATAATTTTTAAAGGAGTGATTGGGCTACCCATATCTCCAAGGTGCACCTCCTTTTTAGAGATCCCATCACTGAAGAACTCTATGGTTAAGCATGCTCAACCCTGAGTAGTACTAGGATGGGTGACCATTTGAGAAGATTATCTTGGATTGCATGTGAGGGAGGAAAAATCACACAATTAAGACTAGTAGTGGTCTATGAGGCCAATCATCAATCCTAAAACTCTACATGAGCCTTGTGTAGTGGGCCTAGGTGTTATAGTACCAATGATATTTGATTGATTGGTTTGACAAAATGGCACAATTGAGAAAAAGAAGATCCTACTTAATACCTTGTTGAGACTAGGCTTATCAACAAAAACACTCTTAAATTGAATAATGAACAAGTGCAGAAATTTCTCCTCCTCTTAAACTCTACTAATGAAGACCCCAATTCTGGGTTAGAAGGTTTCAAATCTGCCTCCATCATTAATGAATAAGACAAAGAACTGACTATACCAGAGATGAAGCCTCTACTTGAGGGGCTAAAATATGTCTTCTTAGATGACAAGAAAGTTTGCCCAATCATTATGAATTCAGATCTCACAGCTAAACAAGAGGACAAGGTGTTGACCAAATTTAGGAAGAGGCAGAAGGCTTTAGGGTACAAAATGGCTAATCTAATTGGACTGAGACAAGCCCTATGCAAGCACATAATTAATATGGTTGACAAATACAAGTCCTACATCAAGCCCCAATACCAGATAAATCCAACCCTGAAGGAGATTGTGTAAAAGGAGGTTATAAAGCTATTACTTTTTGGGATCATCTTTCCCATATCTAAATCACCATGGGTGAGTCCTATGCAAGTAGCATCAAAGAAGGGTGGAACTTCCATTGTCTTATAAGAGAATAAAGAACTTATTTCCACTCAAACTATGACACAAATGTCATATGTGCATAGTCTACTTAAAGCTCAATATTGCCACTGGGAAGGACCACTTTGCACTTCCCTTTCTTGATCAAGTTTTAGATAGACTTGCACACTAGGAATTGTTATACTACTTGGATAACTATTATGACTTTTACCAGATACCCATCCACCCCAATGCTCAAGAGAATACTACATTCACATGTCCCTTTTGCATGGCTTCTTTATGCCCTTTGGACTATGCAATGCACCTTCCATTATTAATCTTGTATATCTACCATTTTCTCTAGCTTCACTAAAACCATAATGGAAATCTTCAAAGACAACTTCTCAGTTTAAGGACATTCTTTTGAATGGTGTCTACATAATCTTTCCCTGATCCTTGAATGTTGTGAAGAAGAACATTTAGTGCTCAATTGGAAAAAAAAACCACTTCATGGTGAATGAGGGTATTGTTATAGGCATCAAAATTGACAAAGCAAAGATAGAAAAGATTGCTAATGCGTCTCCTCCAAAAAAATTGAAACAAGTCTTGGATTTCTGAGGACACGTTAGATTCCACATGAGATTCTTTGAGAATTTATCAAGATCACAAAGCCACTAGCAGACTTTCTTTGGAAGGATGTGGTCTTCAACTTCAAATCTAACTCTATGAAGAGCTTTAACACTTTGAAGGATGCTCTCATCTCAACTCCCATCCCCCATGCCCCAGACTGGTGTCTTCCCATTGAGATCATGTGGGATGCCAATGACTATGCCATACATGCAAGTTCTAGGATAGTGCATCAATAGGAAGCATCATTCCATCAACTATACATGAAAGATGCTAGATGACACACATAAGAACTATATAACAAATAAGAAGGAGCTTCTCTCCACTGTCTATGATTTTGACAAGTTCAACTGCTATATGATAGGTTTACAAGTGTATTTTCACATTGATCATGTTTCTGCCAAATACTTGATGTCAAGGAAAGAAACAAAGCCAAGGGTGATCAGATGGATCTTGCAACTGTGAGAGTTCGATCCAGATAAAAGACAAAAGAAGTATGAGCATTGTTGCTGATCATCTTAGTAGATTGCATATCCAAGATTCCAATAGAGTATATTACATATCCTTTTGTACCTCTATCTCTGGCATGTCAGGCCATGTGACCAGTGTCAACCATAAGGTAATAATCCAAGAGGGATGAGATGCCCCTTAGTATTTGGCATGAGGTGGATATCTTTGATGGATGAGGTGTAAACTACATGGGTCCATTCCCTTCATATTATGTCTTATTGTACATCCTCATTGTTGTCGATTATGTTTCTAAATGGTTTGAAACTATCCCCACAGTCTCTTGAGAGTTCCATCTAGTCATCAAGATTTCCAAAAACATAATATTCCCACACTTTGGAGTCCCTTGCACTATCATTTATAGGAGGGATCACACTTTTTGAGCATATCTTTGAAGCACTATATTTCGTAAGTATGGTATCTCCTTCTAGGTGGGTACTCCAAATAATCCTCAGACAAGTGGTCAGGTGGATGTTTTCAATCATTAAATAAAAGCTATTCTAGAAAACATGGTTAGTAGGATATGACAAGATTGGGCTTACAAGCTGAATGACACTCTGAGCATATCAAACTGCAGGAAAGACTCTCCTATGCATTACACCTTTACATCTCATTTATGGGAAGTCTTATCATATACTAGTGGAGCTTGACAAAAAGTTCATTGGGCCATCAAGGAACTCAACTTTTACCTCCATTCAGTAAAAGAAAACCATCTAGTTCAGTTGTATGAGTTTAAAGAGCTCCATCTGACTGTATATGAAAACACAAACATCTATGAGGAGCACACAAATATGTGGCATGATGACCACCTAAAGAGGAAGGATCTGCAAGTCAGATATGAGGTATTATTAAACAATTTTCTTCTCTATCTATTACTAGGAAAGATGAAGACCCGATAGTTGCATTCATTCATTATCAAACATATCTTCCCTCATGGATCTAATTTAATTTATTGCAAGAATATTGGTGAATTCATAGTCAATTGCCAATGACTCAAAATTTATTTCATTATCTCTCATATGTAGGCCAGCCAACCTCACTTCTCCTTCCAACATATCACAATTAATTTTTAGGTGTTGAGCTGTCGACATTAAACAAAGGCATTTCTTGAGATGAAACTCAAGCATTACATTCATTTATAGTTGTTCTTACATATTAGTCCATATTGCATATTAAAATTTAGTATATCTCTTGATAAGAACATATGTTTAAACAAATTTTATTATAGGTGAATGACTTTTGTTGAATGGAGAACAACCACAACCCATGGACCAACCAGTAAAGTTCTTCCCCTCCATCTTGAATTTAATACTTTCTCAAGGACAATAAAATATCTAAGTTTGGGGTGGAGGGTGGGTGTCACATATTCTATTCTCTAAACGACACCTATTTCTTTGTAACCTAAGATATTATCATCACATTCATCATGCATTGCAATTAGCTCATTTAAAGAAAAAATTATGTTCAAAAGTAAACAAAGCCATATCTAATTGGATTAGATTCATATTATTTGTTTGTAAACATGCATTTCATCATCATTTAACTCCCCTTACTTGACACAAAACCTAACAATGACCAATATTTGAAATAGCTAATAGCTATAAATAATTTTGTGCAACCTAGAAACCCAAACATCTCATTTCCCTTGAAAAGATGACAAGTCTATGAGATATTGAGAGGGATAAAATACATTATTCTTCTAACTGACTAGTGAAAGGAATTCATGGAATCATCACTTTTCCCATTATTATTTTACTATTCGAGTATAGTGAGTCTAGGAGAGAAACTTGATGCAGTGCACTATAAATCAAGTTGTGTGCTGATGTGACCCCTATTCCACACTTCTTCTTCCATCTTCTTACCTTCCATCCATAAAAAAGTCATATAAGTGCCAAACTCAAAGTTTGGTGTGAAACCCCTAACCTTGCTTAAAGTGTTGAACAAGCTTAATTATCTTAATTTATTTCTTATAAATACAATCTAACCTTGTTATATTCTTTGAAATCATAAGCCAAGCTTATGTTTCAAATTTGGTCCAATTTGGACATTGTTTGAGCAAGTTATGCAATTTTATATACATTTTGGATTTTTCTACAATTTACCAAATCAAGGGATTTTAATTGCAATTTGTCACATGAATTATGTTTCTTAAATGTTATATTATCATTCTTGATCTTTTTCATCCATGGGGATCCTAGTTAAACCTTGGTTTAAAGGTGTTTTCTCCAAGGGTATTTTAGAGTTTACCCCTTTATGGACGAGCTACCTTTAGGAGCTATCAACTAATGATTTATTTGTTTTTCTTGGAAATTTAAGAAACGAGGGATAACTAGGTCTCTATGATATGTGGGACAGCTTCTTGTGTGTGTGCTTGTATATTCTTAATAGTTTAAGGCCATGGACACTTGGAAAGATACTAGAACTTCAACTTTTCTTTTTCTTTCTCTTAAAGTTTTATACTTATCCCTAAGCACCCAAACGAAGCATTTTCTCTCCACCACCTCCTTTGTACTATGTACCTCGTTCTCCCTCTATGCTTCTATGAAGTTCCTATCCAAGGAAGAAGAAAGTGGGGATCTTCTTGGGGAAAAAGCATCCAGGGTTGCGATTGCCTTCTTTTTAGGGCTTAAAAAGCTCTCTTCTAGTGATCTTGACCTAAAAGAGTAAGAATCCCCTTATTTCCTCCATTTTTTTCTTTTTTATCATTCCTCATGCCTTTCTACAGGTTGTAACCTTTTTGTTCCATGGTAGAAATTTCTCTAAAGCTCTAAAACCCTACCTTTCTTGCTCCTTATGCTTAGGGTTTGCTCATTTGATAAAGAAAGGTGCTAGATGGACGAGTTCAAATCTTATGCTTGGATTTTCTACCCTACATGCTCGTGCTTTCTTATGTTTGGGAGTTTATCTTCTAATTATAGGCAAGTTTTATAACTTTCTCCACATTTATTGCTTACCATAAGCTTGCTAGCTCATGTTCTTGCTTGAAAATGACCATCCATGCACTAAAAAACTATGCTTGACTTGGATTTCAATTTTTATAATGCTCCCTATTCTGATTTGAGTTCTAGATGAATGTGTATTGATGTGTACATTCTTCCTATGTTATAATATGACTTGGATCAGGCCGGTTTGACAACAGATGGTGCTAAGCACCTATCAACCAATGGTCAATTTAGGGTTTAAAGTTGATTTCTTCTATAAAAACATGACTCAATGGTGGTACAATTGCAACAACTAATGGTGATGTCTTTATGACAACTTATGGTGGTGACCAAGGGTGTCAACTGACGTTCACCCCTTAGGTCAGGTGTTGGCCTAATTAGAAGCTTAGTGGTTAACAACTAAGTACCCTAATGATGCTATCAATCAATGGTGATATTAGTTTGATATTCGATGGTGATTAATGAATATAGTGTTGATACCACAACCTATGGTGACTTAATGGTAACAACTGATGGTTGATTAGGTCTCCAAAACCTATGGTGAGTTAAGCATGTAGTTGTAGCCTCAATTTTGTCTTAAACCAATGGTTTCTTGGGTCATTTTATGCAATGGTCAGACCTATACCCCATTTGATGGTTTTAATATATGAACTTGACCTAATGAGATCAATTTAAGAAGCTCATTTACTGATGGCTTATTTTAAATAAACAATCACTTGTGGGTTTTACTCTACTCTCAATGGAACTTTTTACATTGTTAATCAAGGGATGTCTATGGTTATATGGTGAATCTTTCTAGAGAACATATCAATGACTTCATAGGTGGTTTGTTCAAGATGTTTACTTATGTAAATGAACAATGGCTTTACCTTTTCAACATTTAATGGTTACAAGTTGATGCATCAATATTCCCATTGTTTTGAATGAAGCCTATAATGTAATGTTATGATTCTGATGATGAGAATTTGATGGTTCAATGCCTTAAACTTGTAGTCTTACCCTTACCCTCATATAATTATGATTGATAATCACCATAATGAATTAATGGGTAACCCTAATGAGGTATAGCTTGTTATACCTAGCTTTAATATAACTAAATGATGGTAATTGGGTATGAATAGTCCTTGAATGATTAATACAATCATGAAGTACTCTCTTATTGTTTTTGAAACCCTAGTATACTATGACTCGATGGTTACACCTTGATTTATGTGTGGATTCATACTTGATAATAGTATGGAATGTGATGGTTATGCTTCACCTTATGCATCAATAATCCAATGGGGATGTCGTGAGTTGGGGTTTGGGTATAAGTGTCAATTAGTAACATAAATATAATTTATCTTGTTGAACCTAACTCTAATGCAATTAGATAAAGACGAGTATTCATGTTTAAAATTCTTATATCATGGATTGATGGTGAAATAGCCTCCTTAGTATGATCACAACCTTAATATGTTAATTGGTGGTTGTCATAGCTACATGGTTGATACTTTTTTATGCTAAACATGTGCATTATGAATATGATGAGGGTTAATCATATCTAGATTCCTTACATGTTAATGTAATAAAGGAATGTTCTTAATCTTAATATAACCCTTCTACAATTGTTTATGAATATCTCCTAGCTCATTAATGCAATATTGTGTTGATCTAGTGTAGTATATGCAAGTGATGTTGTTGAGCCTTGCTATAAGGAATGCAAAGATAATGATGATCTTGTAGGAAATAGTATGATGGTCTTAATGAACTTTGGGCATGGTTTACCCCTGAATGAGGTGTGATCCTCATGTGTTGATAAGGGTTGATGCCCTATGATATTGTGAAAATGATTTATATCTTGTGATAGTATGATGACTAGTGTAGTGTCATGAATGGAAAGTGAATAGTAGCATGTGACGATGAGATGAGAAATGATGTTTCACATGTTTTATATTTTTTTGAAGTTGTGATATTTATATGCTTGCTAAAAGTGAATTAGGGTTTGCATGTCCACTTGTTTGATGCAGCCTTAATTCACCCAATTGGCATAACTAATCAAGTGGAACTCTAATCATTTAGTGCCCTGTGTTGTAGAGCCATCAGCCATCTTCAGTGTCAAAACATGTTGGATGGTGAAACGAGTATTACTAAGGAAAACTCAGAGCACATACTATTGAGTATGTGGGGGTGGCAAGTTGAGGATATATCCTTATCATCCACAATGCAGGTTATGGAGGATGTGTTACAACCCCAATTTTTGGGTTCATTTGGTGAGAAATGTAATTTCTCATATTAAAGATATTTGAACAACAAATGATATAATTTGTTTGGAATAAATGGATTTCATTTACAATAGCCTTGATGTTTGTGTTGTGGGCTTTATTGGCTATTGGGCCCAAATAACAAGAAAATTCAATTAGTGAATGAATAATTGAATATTTGAGAAAAGAAAAATGTGGAAACCTCTGGAAGGCAAAAGAATGTAATCCAAGGATGGATTTCGTGCCTATTGGGTTCCTTGGGGTCCAAGGAGTCCAAAGTTGCAAAGAAAAGGCAATAAAAAAAGAAATGATTAATTAAGTATTTCTTTATTAAGAAATAAATTGAAAACAATGATGAAATGTGGAAAATAAGTGAAAAGAGGTACAATGGGGTTATCCTTGGTGGAATTTCGTATCCCAAGGATTACTAATGATAAAAGGAAAAACAATGAGGAAAATAAAAGAGAAATAAAGAGAAATCCTCAAAAGGAAATATTTTAATAAGAATAAAACAAGATAATGAATAATAATGCATTTAGATGCATCTAGAAGGATAATGAATATCCAATAAAAAGGATTTTGAAATCATAGAATTTCTTGGGATCCAAGGAGTCCCAATGAAGAAAGAGGAAAGATAAAATACCAATAAAGTCAAATAAGAAGATAATATGATGCATAATGAATAATTATGAGGTATTGTTAAAAAGAAGTAGTGTTTCAACAAAAGGAAATATAATTTTATTGTTAATGGATTAAAATGCAAGAATAATGATAAAAAGAGAAAGTATTTTTAGTTATCCAATTATCCATGAAATAAAGCTTAACAAAAGGATATTGAGGAGAGAGAAGAATACTTCTCCTAGAAGGAATATGAATCCTTTTGGAAAGGGACTCTTTGAGTTGTGTATAAGCCTACCTAGGGCTTCGTTTCTCACCCCTATATAAGGGGTAGAGCTCTGGTTCGAAGGGAAGGAGAAGCCCACATTTCTTCAACCTATTCTCCTTTTTCTTTATGTTCTAACCCTAATGATGAGGGTTTAACCCTATCCCTAGAGATGAGGAGCCGTGGAAGAGATACCATAGGGTCGTGCTGCTCCCATGATATAAAGTAGATGCTTAGTGGTCGTCTTCCTCCTCCTAGCTACGTGCAGTAGTAGCAGTTAGGCTGCTATGATGGCCGACGGAGTCTGGCCTGATCAGTGATGAAGCGGCCGCCTTGGCCGAGATCAAGAGGTGCCCCGCATGCGCCAGATCATGGTAGAGGCAGAGCGGGAGCTTTTGGTGAAGATCGTGGCCCAAGGAGGAAGGGGCAGCCCACGCTTGGCTACAGGATCACAGCTACGCAGGGTTCCAGAGGAAGAAGATGACCAAACGAGCTCTGGACATTTATACCCCTCCGCGGGTTAAGGAGCATGACACTTAGTCAAGGGAAAAACTGACTTTGCGTTATGTTTCCTGATTAGCAACGTTGCATGAAGTCAAGCGACGTGGCGCAATCCGATTGGCCAAGTAAGTGAATCCATGCGAAAATCATAACTAATTCTAGGAAACTCGGATTGAGACAAATCTTATATAAAAATTGATCCTCAGAACGAGGGGAATTCAATAAAAATATGTTTAGAAGCTAATTCCTATTTCTATTTGAAAATTAGTGTAAATTATCATCTTTAATGAATTAAAGATTAAGAAACCCTATTTTGAAATGAATAAAGTGTTTAATAGGGTTTAATGGATCATTTAAGTTGATAATAACATGTTAATTGTAAAAAGGTACATTAAGATCGAAAAGGATGATCTTTGCACGAATTAGTTTAATTTAGAGATTATGTGCATAAATATGCTTGAAATTTGAAAAGTACATAAAGGTATCATCTTTAATGATATAATTAATGAAAAACCCTTAGATTTGATGATAGATGGATTTGATGTTGTTCAATGGATAATTCTAGCCAATATTAACCTATTGTTGATAAATGTGAAGATAGAATCTAAAAAGATGATCTTTTTATATAATTGGCTTAATTTAGGGTTTCGTGCATGAATATGCATTAATGAGCTTGAAAACCCTAATTTAGGTGAATATGTATTTTAATTGTTTTAATTGTTCAAATACATAAATAAATAGGGATATGATGATCCTAAGTCAATTTGGGTATAAAAGACTATTAAAATGGATAGTTGAGCAATTAAGATTCATATAAGTAGAAAAGCGTATTTTAGGTTTGTTGACCTAAAAGGGATAAAGTTTGAGAAATTGATCTAAGAAACCCTAATGAATATTAATGAAACCTTAATGCGGATTAGAAACCCTAGAAAGTTAACCCAAGTCAATAAAGTAGATTCTTGATAAAGTGTGTAATAAATAGAGGACATATTCTTTTCATGAATTATGTGATTGTTGATTTGCTTGCTTGGATTGCATTCTTGGTTGGATTTGCTTAATGCTTGTGAAATCATCAAATCAGGTATGTGGTTACGCTTATGAATATCTCGAGTAGTTTTCTGAGGTTTTTCCAAAGTATTCATCGATGACTTGAATTACTATTGGATGAATTTAATTCATGCAAACTATAATTTGGATATGACTATCACATAAGATATGTGCCTACTAGCTCAAATCATGGTCCCCTCTGTGGCTTATTAGTTGACCTAGTACATGGCTACCTATGGGGTAGGTCCATCAGGTCATTGGGTGACTTAGTACATGGCTACCAATGGGGTAGGTCCATCAAGTCACATTGAGTTAGATATTGGGCTACCTTCAGGTAGTGCCATGCGACTCTATTACCCTAGGTATTGGCTACCTGTAAGGTAGGACCATGGGGGTAAGAATCTACCTAAAAGGGAGGTAGCATACAAGTCCACTGCAGGGATAGCATAGAGTTAGGGGATAGGTAAGGATTGAGTAGGGTGTCTTAAAATGTAATCTTAGTTGTTAAATGATTAATTGAATGATTACATTGTTAACATATTTGCATGATTAATGTTTCCCCCACATACCAACTTCTTCCTGACCGACGTTCTATTTTTCGGTGTTTTAGGTACAATGAAAAGTACAAACAGTAAAGTGGCATATGTGGTATTAAATGAGAATTAAAGTGTGAAGGAGGATTAGATAGATTAGTATCTGTGTGGATAGAAGTTTTGATATCCCAGTTTTAAAATGTATGCAAAGTTTTTATTTTCTTACAGTTTTCCCGTTTAGTCTGTTAAAATTTGATAATTATTCTTGGTTAATTGCCGAACCTTTGATATGGAAGTTATGGGTGCGGCTTCGACCTCTCGGTCTCCCTTAATTGGGGGTTATCGGGAGGTGGGGTCATAACACTCAGAGCATAGGTTCCTCGCTTAACCATTAATAATTATTAAATTTTATGAACTCCATAGAACCCAAGGGAGTTATTAGAGGATTATCCGAAAGACGGAGGTGTCTAGAAAAGGATCACGACCGGGGGCTGGCAATATTTTCCTCCGCACCACTAGTCAGAATATGAGGACTCCCAGATCCGTGTGACTACCTGGCCAAAGTCATAGGATATGAATCAAAATAAGATACCTTTAGGACTTTCTCATCTTATTCATCCCTTCTCATCACAAATTCTGTTAAGGACCTTAAGGATTAGGGTTTCCCTCTTCTCCTCACCCTCTTGAGGTATGGGTGAGGTTAATAAGGTTTAAGGAATCCTACACCGAATTAAGGAAAAGCATGTAAATAAGATGTCATGGACATAAGCTTAATAGATTAAGCACAAACTAAAGAATAGATACATGCTTAGGTCGTATGACACGAGTTGTCATTGCCCTCAGGAGAGACTTGAGGATAGACCTCCTTGTCAGGAGGATGAGTAGAGTAGTCATGGAGGTAGATCCCTCCATTAAAAGTAGAGACCTAGAACATCCTTTGAGGATGAGGTTAACCCTAAACCTAAGTGAGAGCTAAAGAGAGAGATGACATGAAGAGTTAGATGTCATGGTAGACCAGTTGTTTGGATAAACATGCCTTAGATGCCATATGATCCATGAGAAGTTGAGGACCGAGTATCTTTAGCAACCCAACCCTGGGAAGGGTCGTGCCTGGTTGAGCGCGGGATACCTCTTTCATGGATGAGGTTTGAGAAGAACCTATAGAAACCTTATGGGCTGTTGCAAGTAGGATATACCTTGCACCTAGAGTATATTAGTAGTATGAAAAGTAAGTTTAAGTTGAGACTAGAAGGACAAGATGGATGGCTTAGGAGATAAGCATAAGGGGCTATGGATAATCATAAGCAAATGTAAGTTTGAGCATAGGCTTCACTCAGGTAGGGGCATGCTTATGAGCTTGATCCTTCAAGAAGAAAGGACCTCTGGTAGAGAGGTTGGTTGTAGGATTAGCTCTAGAGAGAGAGCTGGCCCCTAGGCAAGAAGGTTGGAAGCCTAAAACCCTGAGATGTGAGGAACAGTGGGGGAGTTGAGGATGATGCGACCTAAGTGGATGATAGTGATTTCCTTTAGAGGAACCAAACCCTAGGGAGAGGATGAGGCTTCTGGTACCTATGTGCCCATGGTATAGATGTTTACCTTCTGAGATAGGAAGAAGAGTTCTGTAGGCCTAGAAAGGTTTAGTAACAAGTTGTGAGGCCTTATACCTAGTTGGTTGTCCTTGAGGAGGACTCAACTCTGAGGTGTTGATCATATACAAGGATCATGGGAGTACACGTCATACCTTAGACATGCTTGATTTGTGGTTAAGAAATTGAGCATGCAGTTGGATACCCAAAGGAGAACTTAGGGTTCCTGGGCCTAAGAGGGGAAGCAGTGTACCCAATGCTCATGATGAGATTTGAGTCTCTATAGTTTCGAGCATGGTACTCCTCATGTGTAAAGGTAAAGGAAATCCCTTAAGTTAAGGGTATGCTCGATGAACCCCTCACAACTAAGTTGATCTAATGTTGAGGAAAGAGAACAAGTATGACCTAGCATGGTTTAATAGGTGGTCTGCTTGTGCCTTAGTAGCTTCTGGGTTAAGCATGCTCATACGGAAGTAAACCCTAAGGATGTTTGTGACCTTATTGTCAAGAGTTTTAGTTTCCTCCCATCCTGGGAGAGGGACCCTTCGGTTGGGTGTTTATCAGCTTTGTTGGTTTAAGGTAACCAAAAGAGGTCTCATAGGATCCTGAGAAGCTAAGAGAAAAGTACATGGTATGTGATGAACCTGTAGACCCATAGATATCCATCTCTAAGTGCATGTGGATGTATTACCATGGAGGTAACTGGTATGGGGCCTGACCAAGGTAGGCAGGTCACCATGACCCCTATAAGGGCGAAAGACAACCCCTGAATGTAGAAAGAGAGATGATGAAGGATTGGGTAAGGTTCTAAGTTGGACATGTACTATAATAGAATCCTCAGTCTATCCTAGGGTCTGGTAGGGATAAGACCGATGAAAGTAGGAGTTGCCTAACTCCCTAGTTGCACATGACCATAGGGTCAGGGGGTAACAACTATCATTGTCTGAGGGCCATTGGTTAGGAGATTGATCACCTTCATGAACTCATGGGACCCAAAGGGTAGATGAGTAGGGCACTCTCTGGATGCATAAGGGAAGAGGGATGACCCCAAAAGTGCCGGCACCCTATAGACCTAGAGGAGATGACCAAGGATTGTGTAGTAACCCAAGTAGGTTCGAAACCAGTTTTCCCTGGAAGAAACTTTGATATCGAGATGATGGTGATGTAGAGACATAAGTTGCATGTTTCAACTTAGATTTGAAGGTGTACTGGAAATGTGGGATGTACCATCTCTACTCGTGGAATAGGTTGAACTTTGTATTTGGACGGCCGCCAAATGCTTATTTCCTCTTGTTATGGGAGTGAGAGATAAGACAATACGCATGCCATACACCAAGGATAAAATGATGGATATGAGTTGGAACGTTGCTATGAGGTAAGAGGACAGAGATGATAACATATCCTTGTGGAGTGAATAATACATGAATGGTTTACAAATAGTAAGAGTACTAAGGTAATCATCTTGTGAGGATGTTTTAAACACGAGCTGTGTGGAATTTTCAAGTGATGCAAGGTAGAGTTTGATCTCCAAGAAGATGAGCTCAAAGAAGATAGACTTAGAGTTTGAGTTTGAGATGACAAGTGAAATACATGGAAGTATATGTCTTCAATGTTACCTAATACCTAAGGATGAGAAGTGGTAATGAATGCTCTGGTTGAGATATATCTGACTAGTTTGGCTAGAAGAGGTTGTTAGGCTAACCCTAAGTTTGGTAAGCAGATGTGTGTTGGCTAAACCTTAGATGTAACAAGATATGTTGAACAAGTTAATGGTTGTTTGGTTAGCCAGTCTGGTCCTTGATGTAATGAAAGGATGGTGATAGAACCTCAGATATGCTTCTTTGGATAAGAAGGTAATAAAAACCCTGATGAGAGTGGTTAAGGGTTTCCAAGGAATCAATTTTGAGGAATCATGACATACAGGAAATCATGATTTTACGATCACCATACACCGTAACATCAAGATAATAAGTGACAGTAGGACTTTAGATACCAAAGATAAGGTTGCATGTGGTATGTTGCCATGCATGACAGGAGGTGAAGGATGAGCACCGGTAACCCAGTGCATTGATATAAAGGATAAAGAGTCCCTGAAGGGGAAAGGGAGTTCATCTCTATGGATGTTGTAAGTATCCCCAGGACCAAGGAAGGTCGAGATGCAATATGGGTTATGGTAGATCACCTTTCCTAGATGACATGAGAAAGAAAGAGTTCCGTCAAGGGATAGATCTGGTTGAACTACCCATGAGAGATATGGTTCAACAACACCATGATGCGAGTTCAAAGGTTCTTGAGTTTGACCTAAAGGTTCCCTTCCAAAAGGTGGAAGTAGGTACATAAAGAACTCGATGATAGTACAGTTTATCACCCCTAACTAATGGTTAGTATGATCCAGACTAAAGGGTCTTATGAGAGCATATGTGCTCATTCAGGGTGATAGCTAGAGACAGTTCTTGTCCTATGCAAGATGTGAAGTTAACCACCATAGCCAGTATTAGGATTTAAAGAAGCTCTATAAGAGAGGTTGTGTCGATCACCACTTCAGTAAGGTGATGTTGGTGAAAGAACCACG
>OY856415.1:230951253-231376253 GCA_963693085.1 Alisma plantago-aquatica | reverse complement strand
ATTAGCTTCCAACCAACTCCCATAGTGAGACACTCAATATTGTTGTTAATAAAAAGTTCCAACCCAAATCTTCAGTAGGAGCTAGCATGGCAAGCATAGCCAGTCTATATTAAAAAATCAAACAAAGACCAACTTTAACTCACCATGAAATGGAAATGAAATCAAACCAAAAATGCTCAAATCATTCTACTTGTCACATAATCCCTTGAAACATGATACAACTATAGTCTTGATGCACTAAGAACACAACTAAGGAGAGGGAAAATGGAAGAAATCCACAACAAAAATAAAGGCACAAGAAAAATCAAATAAACAACATATACATGTTATTCATGGATATGAAAATAATATATTGTATATATATAAAACTGAAGCATCAAGAAACAAAATGAACCATAGTTAAGATCAAATATGAATTGAGATTTTGTGTGAAGCAATGGCGCTAAACTATATACCTAGATACAAACAACTTGTACAACTAGTATTGAGGGTATCATAAAAATTTACAACAATTTATATGATTTTTTTCCCAGTGAGTAGGTAGTTAGTTAAATAAATGATGGTTAAATATGCATATTATATATATTAATATTAAAATATTCTTATAACGTTAAAATAAAAAGTACATTCTATTTGAGATCATTGAACTGTAAATATATAGTTTTATTTTTAGTTTGCACATACCAGAAGATTATATTGAGGTTATACCATACTCATTGACTTAAGTTAAATTGTAAGGAAAGCACGTCTGTAAGAAAACTAGACAAGAATCACATCGTACATTATTCATCTTTTACTAGAATTTAATATTTGGTATTTTATTTCTTATTACCATATGGATCTAGGGATAAAGTAACTAGGTCCTGAGTTCTCCCTACCCACATGCCTCAACTGGAGTTGTGGCCAATGCTTGACACCTCTAATGGAATAGGGTTCTGGTTGAGGGCCAACATCCCTCCCCATACTCGACTAGGGAGTTTGGCCAAGGCCCATCACAATACACCTATATAGATGTGTGGCTAAGGTTCATCCCCTCTATATAAGGGGACAAGAGGTATGCATAAGGGACTCTTATTATACACTATGAGTGCATCTACCTACTGCCCTCTATCTACATGCATAATAAACTTCTAGGTTGTGATGTTTGGCCAAGTCCTGACTCCTACTAGCCAACTACCACATGAAAATCAAAGGAGATACCATAAGTGTCATATTCTAAATAATATTATATGTATCACTAATATTTTAGTACATTTTGGTGTCATATTCTAAATAATAAAAGATTTATCACTAAAATTTTAGTACATTTTCAATCAGGGTGTCGAATAGCTATAATGACAACTTATTTTACTATATATACATTTCTTATACAGGTAGTACAAGACGTCATATCTAATTGCATGATCTCTTGAAATGTCAAAAACATAATTATGCATGTCTCATGAATCATCTTATTAGGACATATCAAGACCATTATTATCTTTATCATAATATTGACATCATGTCATTTCAATCTGATCTCATTTAGATATTACAAACCATATTCATGACAATCAGGGAGTTATACATGATCAAGCATTTATCTCAGCATATATGTTTGATTAGGAATTTCATGGAAATTATAAGTCAAACTATGCAAATGCATCCTATGACATCATATGAATATTGAACACCATCACTTATCCATTATCTTGAACTCAGATAATTAAGTTTTTACATTCGTTAGAAAATTTTATACAAGAAATTCATCTATTTAATTCATAACATCATGATATTAGATAATTTTAAGCGTTAAGGACAACTATGAGAAACTAAGGTCAACTAGAGAAAAGTCGTATTCAATCAAACCATATATAAAATTTAGGTAGGATACCATGAACTATATAAGCCCACTACAAGAAGATAGAAGTTAACAAATCAATTAGAATAGAAGAAGAGTTTATTTTCAATTATTCAATACACTACCTTAACTAAAAAATGGGTTTATATTCATCTTATATTCATGTATAACTAAAGTAGGTTCAATACATCTTAATTCTCAAAAATAAAATTGGATTTTTGCTGACCAAAAAAAGAAAGAAAGAAAGAAAGAGAAGCGCTAATGTAATTTAAACCTACTACCTTGGGATAATAGCCTCAGAAAAGGTAAGACTGGTATAGCCTTTCATTTTATGCTACTTCAAATTAGACCTAACCTTTTATTTGTCATTTACACAAAAATTACGAAAGATAATATTTAATTACTTTCATGCAAATTTATAGACACAAGAAACAAGTTTTAAATATCTTGAATTAATTCTTAGCACTTAATTATAAGAAGAAAGTAGACTGACTATTACACATCCTTCTCTAGACTTGTTAGATAATATACATATTATACACTATCTTATAGAACTTATCTAATCCTTACAATAATACTCACACCTAGAAAAAGTATAAGACTAAAAGATTATCTATCTAGTTTAGATTACTCCTCTCTATAACACCTCAAATATCTTACTCACGTTGGTAGATGTTGTATGGATCCTCGTTGTGATATGTACCTATACCTGAAAACATGTTTAAAAATAGTCTGACTACTATCTCAATTTGTAGAAAACTCTAGGTAGCAAAGATAATCAAGATCTATGATCCATTTAGTAACTAAAATTTTAGTACCAACACAAAAGTTGTAGGTTATTGAACTGGTAGATTATAATGAAGCATACTAACATGTCATCATTGTAGAATAATTACTAATGATAAATGAAATACACTAAAATTGTTGTTCTTTTGTTCATGTTATTATGTGCATGGCCTGCATGAGGTGTATCACATCATTTAAAAGAATCATGGCAAGACACGATCTCATTATACAAGATTCTAAATTAGGAATCTGAGACTACTAAAGTAGATCCTCAACATGGAAAGGTTCTCACAACTTATAGACTCAACACCTATATTGGTTTGATAGATATCTGAACTTCTCCTCTGAATCCGGTTACATGAGAAGAGAGTCAAAGCACTTGGCATGTGATGTCTATATCAATGTTTCCAGAAGGGTCGAGTAACTAAGTAGAAACTAAACTATTGAACGTGGTGTAAAATGTGGAATTGAGACCTCTAGTTATTTTTCCCTACCAAACTATATGGAGGACATAGTACTCTCTATTGTTAATCACCATTTCATACCAACATACATAATCTACATTATGCTAGAATCTATAGCTGGAATGCATGTTTTACACCTTCACAGAGTAGACCTCCATGATGGATTCTACGATGTTCAAGGAGTATAAAATATAGTTTAATTTTTTTCCACTTCTATATCATTTGAAATATATTCTTTAATTTAAATATACATTTAATCTTCAATATCCTCATTTTGAAATCCATATTATATAAATAATGTTTCATACTATCCACAGATTGGATAGATTAACATAATATATTTTAATATAAATGAGGAAACTCTAATTATAAATTAAGGATTACAAATAGAAGTTACTATACAATAGAAACGCCCTTAACAAAGTAATTTCTAGTATTTTTAAATAAAGGGAACCTTGAGTATGATGTTATTGCCATATTCAAAATCCTCATATTCCCATGAAATTCACATGTAATCATACTTATGATTCTTTCTATATTAATCCATAATAATTCACCATGCTTGTTCATTATAGCACAGAGATATATACATATTGGGATTTAAGTTGTAATCAAGGAAAACAAGATAAAATAGGAAAATCTTGTTCTTTTGGTTCAATTTTGATTTCTATAAAATGTTGGCTAGGTAAGCTTTTCCACTCATCATATGCTAATTACTACCACTGGATGTAAATCTAAGCTCACTAAACTATATTATAAAAAAAATCATAATTCACTTATACAAAATATTTGTTAGTTCTTTTTTAAGAATTGTTGATAAGGGCAAAGAAGAAAATATCTCTACACCAATACCTACTATTGAATTCATATTGGGTAGAAATTGAGAGTGAAAGAGGAAACCATTCTAATATAGTTAGCTTAGTTTATTACTTTAAGATATTACTCTTTCTCAACATGATCTTCTCATTGTCTTTGTTTTTCCTCAAGTTTCTTTCAAAATCACCGAACTTAAAGAAACTAGAGTTTGGCGTATAAATATATATTTAAGTTACATATACATTTTCATGCTTGGACATCTCCTATATCTATTTCTAAGAAATTTCATGACTATCAAATACTACTTTTCGACACCCACTGGGTAGGCTAACTAGTCCATTAGATGGTCAACTTTTTATGTCTATATGTCTAACTAAAGGCAACACTTAGTTGCTATTCCAACTTCATTTATCAACCTCTAATTTTAAAATTAGCGAGAATTATTTGATCTGAATAGTGACTAGTCAGTTGTCTACTCCGCCTCACAAATATTGGGTCAACTTCACTACCATGGACTACTGAATCAATCTCTAATCAGTAGTTGATTTGACCTACATTAGTTGGATGAATAAGGTCATTTATAATATCAATCCACATAGTAGACCATGTATCTTACAAGATACAAATATGGTCCCCCTCTACTAGTTAGTTGGTCTATAAACCTCATTAGTGATATGACAAAGCCTCATATTGGATAAAGTTTATTCTATAAGTCAAATTGAACATCTAACCAAATTAGACACCACAAGAGGCTCCTCAACACTTTGACTTTTTAATATGGATTATGTGAACTCACTAATATATATCAACTCCTACCATCACTTTTACTTTAAAAATTTTGAGTTTTTGGCTGACGCTTTATACTTAAATTCAACATATATGAAAAAATTTAAATAACTCAATGAGCTTAGAATAAAGTAAGTATATAGTTTTATCATCATAACAATGATTAAATTTGGTATTGCAATATATAAATCATGTTTTACTTCTTAAAAATCAATTTAGTTAACTAACAAAATATAAACCAATCAAATATCATGAAAACCATTAGATGATGATATAAATAATGATTCAAGAATATATAATCCTATGGTTACCATTTAAGCTATTATTAGTTTTGTAAAAATACTATGTTTAACTATGATTTTGTTTTACAATTCTTAGAAGGATACTTGTTATGCATATCCAACTTGAACTCCGACATTATTTCTTGTATACCATGATTTTCCCACAAAATTTCACAAGTGGTAGTTTCCTCTTCCTAAGTTTCTATATGCTACATTAAGATTTTAAAATAGGCTTTCTACATAGGAAACATTCTCTCTCAATTGTACTATATTTGGATTCATTATGTTCTCTTTTTGAAGGTGACTTTTCTTCAACATGATAACATGGAATACATAGTGTACACTTGATAACTCTTGTAGTAATTCCAACTTGTGTTTCACAATTCCATTCATATCAATGATTATTCAGGGTCTCATGTGTTGAGATGAGAGTTCTAAATTGTCCATATATTGATAATGACTTAACCATTTCATTCCTATGTATCTAATATGTTTGTCCAAGATTGATCTCAGGCTTTAGGTACATGAAAAGGATCAAATTACATAAGCCCTAGCTTATTCAAGTTCAAGTCAAAAGCAACTCAGCTTTATGTTTTGGGAAATCACTCCAATGACCTTAGATGATTTTTGTAATGTATGACATGTAACTAAGATGAGAAAAAATTAGGGACACTTAATTCCAATGTTTGATCACTCAAATGTCAATTTATAAAATTTGTCCCATATTGTTTATCGGCCGAGTTGGAAACTCAATCGATCCAGTGATGGATTTTCTAGAAAGACCAATCGGTCGAGTTGCACACTCACAGAACTCGACTGACCGACTCACTGACAAAAATTGGTTTAGCTCATCGGTGGAGTTTCCTAGAACAAACTTGACTGATAGCTTGAAAATTGGCTTTGTCTCTTAGTGGATCGGTCGAGTTAACTTTTATGGAAACTCGGCCGAATGTATTGTATGGAAAATGTGGAAAAATTGATTATAGCTGTTGGTGAGTTGTTTTGAGCGCGAATAGATCCGTTGCAACTTGGAAAATGGCTATATTTTACCCTTAAGTGATCTCACACTCAAGGGAACATTCCCAGCTATAATTAGGACCCCTTGTAGTTCATTATAAGTTTGCTCATTCATGCTATTTTAAGTCCTTGCTATAGTTGAGTTTGTTGTAACTCCTTGAGCCCCTTTTGCTTTCTCATTCACATAGAATTTCATGATTATGCGTGAGTTAGGAAAGTTGTAAGAGAGATACATCCTTGTGCTTGTAAAGCTCTCATTACATTCCATCTTCCCAACCCCCTTTCTCAAATAAAGCAAAGGTGAAGCAAGCTACTCTGAGTGAAGGTGAAATTGTTTTTGTTCTTCTTAAAGGTTGAAGAAGAGGTGAAGATCTTGTCCAGGTGAAGGAGAAGGCAAAGGATGATGATCCAAGAAGATTGGGTACTTCCTTAAAGGCTGAAGACTTGTGCAAGAGTAGGTAAGTCCTTGGAAGAAGGAGGAAGACTCTTTGCAAAGTGGGCAACTCGTTGGTAAGGTTGAAGACTCTTTGTAATGGATAGGTAAGTCCTTTGGTGGTTCTTGTGTTGTAAATTTTATAGGTGAATATATAGAGGAAAAAACTTGAAAAGCCCTACAGGTTGACCTCTCTAGGTTGTGGATTGACTTTCTCCTAGTTTGGAGAGTGGAACCACTCTAAACAACCTTGTCCAAGTGCTTGTTTCATTTTTTCTCATCCTTGCTTTGTCTATTAGTTAGGACTTCGAATTGCACTTAAACTATCAGTTTTGATTGATATAATTTGAAGGTCTAATCTATCTTGTGAGAATATTTTAAGCTCTATTCACCTTACCCTCTAGAGACCTATATCCAACAAGTGGTATTAGAGATAAGGATCTTCTCCACAATCTCCCATGAGATGAGAAGATGGGAGACAACCAACTTGGTTTGCTCAACCCAGAGGGAGGCTTCTCCATGAGTCCTCAGGTCTTTGACGGCATCAACTTCCACTATTGGAAGAGGCGTATGCAGTTCTACATTTAAGGCATGAACTTTAATATGTGGAAGGTGATGCTCACACCATACAAGGAGCTAACCAGATCTATTGCATAATGGAGTGAAGCTGCACTTAAAGAAGTCCAGCTCAATGCCAAAACCATAAGCATCCTCTATGCAACCCTTACCCCAATGGAGTTCAACCACATCTCATCTTGGGAAACCACCTATGAGATTTGGGACACTTTGTACATTACCTATGAGGGAACAAAGAAAGTGAAGGAGGCTAAGATATACATGTTGAACAGTCTTCTAGATAACTTCAAGATGGGCAAGAAAGAAGGGATTTTTGAGATGTACTCTAGGCTCAATGTCATCAATCCAATTTCCTAGAAGATTTGGGCAACACTTTGGATAGAGGTGTAATCAACTCCAACATCTTAAGGGTCATACCAAAGAAATGGGAGTCAAATGTGACCTCCATTGAAGAAATATGGATACTTGGTGACATCCCAACTGAATAGCTCATTGGTCACCTCCAAGCTCATGAGCCAAGGCTTGACAAGCAAGAAGAAGAAGCCAAGCAAGAAGCGAAGGAAGCCAAGAAGATCAAAGATAGTACTTTCAAATAACAAGTGGAGGAGGTCATCCTTCAACAACAACTTGCTTGCCGACCTTCTCCTTCCTCCTCTAGTGAAGATGATGGTCCTAGTGAGCATGAAGCCAACTACATCAAGGGAAAGCACTTCAACAAAAAGCAAGCCTCCTCCTATACTCCTAGATTCTACAAGTGTGGACAAAAGGGACACCTCAAGGGCTTCTCTAAGAAGGAGGAAGAGTATAAGAAGGAGAGAAAGTATAAGAGGAAGGAAAAGAAGGAGAAAATATGTAAGAATGCAGCTCATGCAGCTTGGGAAGCTTCATCCTCAAGTAGCTCAAGCTTCGAAGAAAATGGAGAGTGCTAACTTGCACCCATGGCCTCTACTAGTGAAGAAATTGGTGAGGTAAGTGAGGTAAGCTTGCATGAGTTATCCAAATAAGATATTATTGATATGTTTGTTTGTAACCGTTCTTCTTTTGCTAAGTGTAAATCTAAAAGAAAAAGGTTAGGAAAAATTATTGATGATTTGTATGCTAAAAATGAAATTCTTGAGCTAAATGAGAAAACTCATCCTGAGAGCATTGACAACTAGCAAGGCCAACATCTTGATCTTGAGCTCCAATACAATGGAGTTGAGGTAGAAAATGGTCTCTATCTTAAGAACATTGAAACTCTTAAGGAAGATATCCAAAAGTGCCTAAAGTACATTGAAACGCTTAATAATGAAAATGCTAAATTTAAGCTTCTTGTTTATGCTCGTAAGGATGAAAGAGATGTCTATTGTAACGACCCCACTTCCCGACAACCCCCAATCAAGGGAGACCAAGAGGTCGGAGGCATTATCCCAAAATTCAGGATCAATGGTTTAACAATTTAATCAAAACTAATTATCAAATTCTACTAACTAAATTGGAAAGTTGGTATAAATAAAACTTTTGCATACCTTTTCAAAATAGGATCTAAGACTTCTATCCACAGTAGAAATCTAACTATATAATCCTCCATTGGATTACTTAAATTCATCTTTACAGATTTCATTTTACTGTTTGTCCTTTTTAGATAATACCTAAAATGCCGACAAACAAAACGTCGATCAACATAAATGAATATGCCGATATGTGGGGACAAACAAAATATTGCACATAAGATCTAACAACATAATCACATCAATTAGTTGATAACAATGCAAAATTACATTTTTAATATGACTCCTCAATCGCTTTTACCACCTCTGGGATACCCTCTATATGGTTAAGTCCTTTCAAGTGACTTTAAGGCTACCTTCTCCATCCTAAGCTTGGTACCTGGGGTCACCTCTCTGGGTGCCTTGTGGTCTTCCCTCCGGGGCATGACCACCCTGACCTTCCCTCCAGGGCTTGGTCCATTATCTTACATCCAGAGGGGTATGTAGGTTCGAGCGAGTCACACACATATATAAATTGTGATAATAATATTCACTTTAAGGATTGTAGTAATGAAACATCCAAGCAGTTTAATTGCATTGCAATCGATAAATCCTTGAGAAATGTTGGGAAACATAAAGGTGTACTCATAATTAACCACATACCTGATCCAGAGTAACTTGATGTCCAATCAAGAATAATCAAGAATAATTAATCAAGCAATTAATAAGTGATCCTGAAATTAATGCATAACATCCATGTGTCATTAAACATCCTCAAGATTAACTCGAGTACCACATTAGGGTTTCTAGGTCTCATTAGGATGCATTAGGGATTCTTAGATAAATTTCTCAAACTTTATCCATTTTAGGTTAACAAACCCTAAAATAGCTTTTCTACTCATAAAAAAACCTAATTGCTCAAACTATCCACATTAGAGCCTTTTTATCATCTACTAGGCTTAATATTAACCTAACATCAATTTTATACAAAGGACCTAGAATTATAACTCATTAAAACCCATTAAAACCTAGATTAGGGTTTCTAAGCCCATTAATGCATAATCATGTACATGGAACCCCAAAATGAAACAATTTTGTACAAATATCATTATTTTTAGATCTAAACATTCCTTTATTAACAACAAGTCAATTTCCACTTTAAATATCCATATAACCCCTTCTAAATCATTAATCATCAAAATCTAGGGTTTTCAATAATAAAACTATTAAAGATAATGTATTTACATACTTTTTGAATTGCAAGAAGAATCAGGATTCCATTACAATTTTAATGAATTCATTGCATTTTTCAGATCAACTTTCATATATAACATGCTTTAATACGAGTTACCAATCTCTTGTTATGATTTTTCTAAATAATTTACCTCTGGACCAATAGTAGATCGCCACGTCATCCATTCGACACCTTTCTTTTCCACACACACGGCTTGCTTAACTGGTATCTCGGTCAGTGTGATATTGGGCCTTGCGCGAGATGGATAGGAGGGTAATTCCTCTCTGTCTCTTCTTCCTCCTCCGCTCGCCTTGCACTTGCGAACACTGTTCCATGGCCGGTCAACTCAACCTTCAGGGCATGAGAGGATCGATCAACAGTGGGGAAACCTCTACAGGTCTTCCCCAAACCCCCCGTAGCGACAACCTCGACCCATAAATAGAGGGTGGGGAAAGGAAGAAGCTCCCTGTTGGCGGCAGAACAGGGCCGATGCAGGGTGACACATGCCCCATGTGTGGTTTCCATGAGTCTTGGATGTGCAATCCTACCACGGTTTTACCAACCAGCCCTCTGCTCCCTAGATCATGAAGTTTCCAACCCCTTTTATAGGCAGAGAGGTGTTAGTCGACCTCCACTGGAGTCCAAGCTCCAGCAGACATTGGGGAAAACCAGAATACCCATGAAAATATAAGAAGAAGGTGATAGGAAAGTGCGGATTTGTCTTCCATATCTAATGGGAGAGGTTTCATTTTCAATTATAGATCGGAGAGGGGAGAAATCAGATTTGGAAAGATGTAACATTGTTGTCTAGTTTCCTTGTTTATTCGTGACCTAGGAGATAAGCCCTCCACTATCAGATCTCTGATCGGACGGCCAAGTGTCTGCATGACATCATCATGGGTCGGGCCCAAGATTCCCTGAACGTATACAACTAGTTACATTTAATACATCCTATGTTATTTCTTATCCACTTTAGGAAATATTCCAAAATTCATATCTCCTCAACCATGATTCCTTTTAAGCCCAAATTTTAAAGTAAAGACCATAAGGACTTAAACTACTTATATTTCAAGTTTGAAGCCGAAACTCAAAAGGAATAACTCATTTTCTTCATTTGCAATCAATTACTTCTAAAGCATATATTATGTATAAAAACACATATTTTTCTCTCTTCTTCTTTCCTATTTTCTTTATTTCGATTTTTATAAACATTATAAGGCAAGTGGAGTCGAAACCACTCTATAATGATTGCATTATCCATATTTCCACATATTTCTTATGTTTCCATCATTATCTCAAATCTCCTTCTTAATAATGCTTTATTTGATTTTATCTCTTTCTCCTCCTATTATCTTTGCAACTTGGACTCCTTGGAACCCAAGAAATCCTAAAGATATGAAATCCCTCCTTGAAGGATAATTCTTAGCCTTCTAGATGCTTCTACATCTTTCTTTTCTCATTATCTTGGTTATTCTTTTACTAACTGAATTTCTTTTTCTCTTTATTTCCTTTTCTTGTTATTGGGCCCAATAGCCAATAAGGCCTACAAAATAGACAAGAAAGGATATTATAAATGAAATCCATTCATTCAAATCAAATCACATAATTACTTGTTCATATGTCTTTAATAGGAGAAATTGCCTTTCCTACAAGAAGAACCCAACAATTGGGGTTGTAACATCCTTCCCCTCTTATAGGAATTTTTCCCTCAAAATTCCACCAAACAAACAAGCAAACATTATAAGACTTCCTCATGTCCATCATCAGCTCCCATGAGGCTTCATCCTCTCCATGATGCTTCCAAAGAACCTTCATCATCTTATATTCTTACATCTGAGTTCTTTCTCACCTTGGTACCACGTACCCTCATAGGTGACTCAGGATATTTTAGCCTCCCTAGAAGCTCAATAGGTTCATGGCTCAACACATGGCTCGGGTACATCACATAGTGCTCTAGATCAGACATAAAGAACACAACACACATCATGTTATCCTGAGGGGTAAGGCAAAACATACGCAACTCCACCAATCCATCTCAAGTGGACCCATGTATCATGGACTCATCTTTATCTATAGCTCATAGGGGTCATGTTTCCATAACACATATTCTTCCACAGTGAACTACATGTCAGTCTGCTTCACATAAGCTCACGACTCATGTCGCCCCTGGGCTTCTCAGCCATCCCACAATCAAAGCAACTTCATCTGCACACACTATAGTCTCTCTGACCTTCACAAGGTCCTTTTACCTACATCATTCTGATGAAGCAGTGACTGACACAACCTCCCTTATAGAGCTTCTTACATCCTGATACTGGCTATGGTGGCTATCATCACAAGTAAATTGTCCTAGGGTAGGAACTACTCCCATGTATTTCCCTAAACGAGCAAACATGCTCTCATCATACCCTTTAGTTTGGATCATACTCTCTTGACTAACTATCAACTAGGGGTGATATCATGTACTAAACTTCAATCTAGCATTGAGTTTGTTACGCATCTACTTCCACCACATGGAAGTGAAGTTGAGGTCATGCTCCAGATAATGAACTCGGATCATGGTGTAGTCGAACTATCTCTCTCTCATGCATATAGTTCAATCGAATCTGTCATATTAACAACACTCTCTCTTAGGTTAGGGGTTATGCCAACTTGGTAAGGCAATCTACCATAACCCATATTGCATCCTGACCTCTCTTGGTCCAGGGGAGACTCATCACTCATCCATGATGAAATGCTCTCGTTCCCTCTCGGGAAATCTTCATTAGTGGTAGCAACTCACTGGGTCACTGGTGTTCAGCCTTCACCTTTTGGTATGCATGATGACAAGCCACATGCAACTCTATATACTTCTTTATCTCAGATATTCAAAGTACTACTGCAACCTTTAAATATCTTGGTAGCACTATGGTGTACCTAACATCATGTACCTCTACTTGTCAGGATTCCTCAAGGTTGGCTCCTTAGAAACCCTAAAACACTCTAGTAGGGGGTTTCACCACCTTCTGCTCCTGAGAGGTGTATCTGACGTTCTTACAACCATCCTTCTATCTAGTCAAGCTCTAGGCTAGCTAACTGAGCAACTACCTTCACCAACAGGTCAGATTGTATCTGGTTGTTAGCCATACATGGTCTCATCTTCTAACGAACTTTAGGGTTCACCTAACAGTCTCTCTTAAACAAGATAGCTATACACCTGAGATGAACCTAGAAGAAGGGTATCGATTACCACATAAGCTTCCTTATCGGTGAGGATATAAATCTTCATATACTTGACTCATCATCCACATCTCAGATTCAGGTCTAACTGAGTCAAGAAAACTTCGAGGTCATCATCTTGGTTATCAAATCAAACTTATATAACTCATAACTTCCATACTGCTCTTGATAGGAACGTCCTCATATGATGACTACCTTAGTTCTCTTCGTGTTTGCAAACCATATATCAAAATGCATGATACTTCCTCAATCCTCAAACATCATAGCAATGTTTCAACTCACATCATCTTTATCCTTAGTGTATGGCATGCGTATTGCCCTATCTCTCACCCCCATAACGAGAGGAAATAGGCATTTGGCTGCAGTCCAAATACAAAGTTCATCTCGTTCCAAGAGTAGAGACGGTGCATCACACATTTCCAGTACAATTTCCAAACTAGTTGAAACGTACATCACATATCTCCACATCATAAACAACTCGATTATTGGTCTACACCCATGGGAAGACTTTTCCCATCACCCTTTGAATCTTAACATATCTCCTTTATGTACAATCCTTAGTCGTTACTGACCGGCCTAAATCGCGCGTCCTAAAGTTGGAGGCGGATTTGAGGTAGTCGAGATTTTACATTTATAACCAGAAACCTTCTAGGCCCCCGAAACTTTGTTTACGGGGTTGAAGTAGATATACGGGGTCAAACACAGGGACAAGGGTGGTAGTGTTGAGAACGCGGAATCGACACACTACACTCCGGAAAGGATAAGAGATGATAAAATTCCCAAAAGGGAACAACATAACAAGATCGATAAAACAAAAGAAAACCCTATCTCCAACTGGAGTTACAAGGAAAACTTAGGTTTTAAGCATTTATCAGTTTTTAGGGATTTTCGTGCAATAGAAACAGAGAGATGATACTAAAGCTAAAGCAAGGTATGAAGGAGGAAAACTTCGGTAAAACAAACGGCAGTAGGAACATCCAGTACCCCTCCTCTCAGAGCGGGTACCTCTAACCAAGCATCAACACCACTCTCGAGGTTGCTGGACTTAGGTTAGAGTGGAAAGGTTACTACAACAATTCTGATTATGGGCACTCTCGTACTCTAGAATCGGACCAAACACTAGAGCCACAACACCTCTCTCAAGGTTGTTGCAATGGGAAAACACGATTCGGTAGCAAATCGAAACACGATCCAACGTACAAGCTAGAGTTTAGATATTAAACATAGCAATCATCCAACAAGGGTACCAAACATAAAGCATCAAATAATTAAACTCTTCTATTTCCATTAACAAATAAGGTTCTGATTACATAGCAGAAGTACAAGAAATAAATGACTGAAAAAGTAAAGATAGATGTCGCCTTCTTGAAATAGAAGGACGATAGACTACAGTTGACCCTCCAGCCCGATACCGAGCAGGAACCTAGCCTGATACAACCGTGTTGGGCGGCACACCCTCTCAGGCAACACACCATGATGCGTGATGCGTATCGGGGTTCAGTATCGTGTCTGGTTAGAGCGATGCTCCTAGTATCAGTCACTTATGTCGGGGGTCCTTGTCGGCCGATATCGGCCTGCAGTGTTGCCCGGGGCGACCCTAAGTGAACCATTCCCTCCCTCTCGGGATGGGTAAATGCTCACCTAGAATCGCCCAACACGAACACTGAGGCACGATACACTAGCTCTTCGTAGCTTTCCTGAGGTGACTTGCGCAGGGTTCCGACCTGTCTTTTCAGCTTCCTGTAGCTGCTATTTATAGGCAGCGGTTGGGGAAGTTATGGTGCTTAGGGCACCACGTGTCTTCCTTATCATCGTGGAATGGGTGGATGACCGATATCAGTATCGCCTGACACAAGGATGTCGGTTGTTGGGCATCGTGGTGAGTGGCGCCTGCCGGTGAGTGGTTGGTATCGCGCAACACGTTTGAGTTGTCATGGTGAGCTTGGCTCCCTGTCAGGTAAAGAGGCATGTCGTCCGACGGTTCCTTCTTGCGCGGCATCCTCACGTCACGCGTCGATGTATCATGCTAACCTGTCGGGCAGTGAACATATCGGCCGACTGGAAGGCCGACGCAGGTGGAGCATGTTTGTTGGCTGGAACGACCTTATTAATGATAAATGAGTCCAAAATGGAGGAAAACTGTGCAAAAGATGGAAATATTGAGTTAAGAGCGTAGTGTGGCCGGTTATTGCAAAAGTACATATAAAAGGAGAGGAAAACAGTTAAAAAGTGCAGTTTTGATAACAAAATAAGGGTCAAAAACATCATAAAATTTGGTGTTATCAACTCCCCCAAACTTAGTGTTTTGATTGTCCTCAATCAATATTTAAACTTTATTTTGTGATGCTTCTTCTTGCCCGGTGTAGCTTTCAGGCCAAGGGGATGAGCGAGCAGTCATATGTCTTGCTGAGAATATGGTTCGACCCCGAACAATAGACTTTATTTCTCCTGCCTTATTTAAGCAAAAACATTCTCCACAGCTTCGGTGAGACTTAGGTGCATGATTCTGAAGTTAGCTTTCACACCAAACAACTTTATTTTTGGGGCAGAGAGTTGTGTGTTGGGTAGGCTAAGGCTTTTTGGGTTTTTCTTGTTTCCCATCAGTCCATCCAGGTAAGGGTCCATTAGCGGGCAAGTGGTCCCTACAGTCCAAGCCAGTTGGCTTTAGAGTAGTGATTTCACATCCTACGTACCACTGCCCCAGATCTACCATGCCTAAAGATGTGTACTTTTGGAAAACAAGTGTGTATATATTTTTTTCTTTTTCTTTTTCTTTTATTGGGCACAAATCTCATTCTTTTATTCACTCTCATAAGGCTACTTTCTCTTTTTGGGATTTTTGTTGGGTAAGGGGAAACAAGAGAGATTTTTGCTATTTGGGCAGCTTTTTCCTTTTCCATACACGCCTCTTAGCTATAGCGAGATTATTTTTTTCGAAATTTTGGCGTGGAAAGTCGTAGTCTTTTGTTGTTTGAGGCAGTATTATCAGAAAGATATAACAAAACTTACATAACCTTAGGTACATAGAAAACAAACTGGCAAGAAGTAGTATCATGCTTTTACTTATATAGCGACTTTGTACATATGCAGGGAGACAAAATAAGCAAAATTTTTATATGAGCAAGCATACGTACACATGATATAGGAGAAGAACGAAATGGATAAATAATTTGAGTCAGAAAAATCAAAAAATTTTCATACCTCCCTCACTGGTACATGGTACCCCCCCAAACTTACTCCACACTCTGTCTCAGAGTTGTGAGGTAGATAAGGTGAGGTAATGTTACTCCAGTGAGGTTAGTTGGTGAGCGCGCCTGCGTCAGATAGAAGCTCCCACACATATTCTCCTCTTTTGCTGTGATAATCGATGTGGTGGAGTTGGTCAGGCGTTGCTTCATTTGCTATCCATTCCAGGACAAAGATGTTGCAGTCGTTAGATAGGGGAAGTTGCTGCGGACTGCGGTGGTAGAACTGGAGTCCGTGCCCTTTGCTTGCTTGTGTGTCCAGGAATGGTTGGATCATCTTTGACACATCGTCGTAGTATTTTCAAACTAAGCGTTCGACGGATTGCAACGGTTCTGATGTACACGACACTGGATGGTTTTTGTTGCTGTCCGAGCTGTTGTAGAAGATCCCTGCTCGTTGCCGAGTGTACATCGTCAGGAGCGTCCAATGGTTATAATGTAGGACGGGCAGGAAGATCGTGCATGGAACCTCACTCTCCAACATTTCTAGAAATGCTTGCTTTGCTCTTGTTTTGTCGGCGAGGCAAATGTCATTGAACAACATAGGATAAGCTATTTATGTGTGTTCGAGCCTTGGCTGTATTGTTTGCATGTAAGCAGCCACCACAGATACAGCCAGACATCCTCCTTCTTTTACCATGTCCCTTAAGTCATCAACTGGGACTACGACATTGCCTGCCTGATAGATGACATCTGATGGGGTGGAATTAGCCAACTTCAGAAGGATTTCGTCGACCTGCTCCTGCGTGAGAGTAGTGCACAAGAAGCGGTTGAAATTTTTGATCAGCTCTTCTGTAGTTTCAGGCGAAGCAGTGTCTTCCATCCCGTGCACTTTCCGCAGGGTCTCCAACTACTTGCCTGCCCCATAGGTGTCAGTTGCCATCTCTGCTTCTTTCTCTAAGGGGCTACTGGGTTGTGAAGAGTCTTCTTCTTGATTGCTATCTAGCAGGTGTTCTGGTACCCCTACGTCTCAGAAATAGCATCCGTCTTTAATCAACAGCATGGCGTATGTGCTTCTGTGACGATAGAAGCATGTGCCACTAAGGGCCCCCAAGTTTCCAATTGTATTGTGCACCTCTATGGCACTTAAGACGGTGAAGGTGTTGTTTCCGCTTCCCCCTTCTGCCTGGACGGGGAGGTCTCGGATAGAAAAGAAGTGCCAAATGCCTTTGTGACGTTGGCTTCCTTGCTTGATAGCTCGTAGGAGACGCAGCGGCAGGAGCCTCAATTTCTTGTCCTCCGGGCGGCTGAAAACATTCCCGGAGCGTGGCACCTCGTCATCGCTGCAACTCAATAGTTGGATGTCGCGGTTCCTGAGGTCTGCCACACAGAGGAACCACACGTTGCAGTGCTTATACAGGGCCAAAACAATGTTTGGTCTATGCTTTTTGATGTAGTGCAGCATGTCGGCCACCGCATTGGAGTCCGAAATTCTTTCATCAGTCTTCTTGCCAAGGTCGGGGTGGCGTTGTATATTGTCTTCCGACCTGTCCTGCTGTCGATATTTTCTATTATCGCACTTTCAAGGACCCTAAATAGTCTTTTGCTGATGATGGTCGGTGAGCGTAACATACTTCGAAGATCTCCCCGTCGTACGGAGAAGTAGTCGTCGCTCCATACGACGTCTTCTTCATCTGCCTATGATCTTAAGACCTTGTTCAGCAAATTCTGGTCTCTGATCATCAGGTATCCGATGGCCCTTCTGTCGAAGTCGGCCATCTCAAAGGAGGGTATCTCGGATGGCTCACTGAACCTATCCGCCATTGAGCATCTTCCTCGGGGAAGGTGTCTTTCATTGACTGCATAAACGTCCCCCTTCTCTCCCTCTGATTCATTAGAAGAGTCTGCCCCGATGCTGATATCTCCGTTATCTTCTTCAATTTCATCTAGGGGGACAGAGGGATTTTCTTCTGCCAGGCCTAAGGAGCTCTCCTGTCCTACTGGAGCTCTATCGGTTGACCTTTGTGGCGCTCCCTCCTCGGGCGTTGTGGATTGCCCGCTGGAGGGGGAGGAGGACGTTGATCTTGAGGAGGACGTTGACGAAGAAGGTGGAGAGCCACGACTAGGGGGCGACGACGACCTTCTCAGCTGCCTTTGGTGCGGATGGTCGTCCCTCCTGTCCAACCTCTCCTCGATCTTGTCGAGGCATTGGAGAACTTGTTGAAGCATCGCAGTCAAAGTCTCTAGTCCACCGGGAAGGCTAGCTAGAGTCAACAACTCTCGTTCTTGGCTATTCAGCCTGTCTTGGAAAGATGCAAACTTGCGGGGTAGCTGAGTTGTTATCCATTACCTCCCGCAAGTAGTCGAGCTCGTACCCTAGCATCTTCCCGAGCGACGGAGGGGTTCCTGTGGGTCTCCCTTATGTCCTCATGACACCTTGCTCGCGTGATGGCCTACCAGATGAGGTAGAGTCTATCTCAATTGTTCGCGATGCAGATGCCGCCGGGCGAGGCGACGGTTCTTTTTCAGTCGTCACCACCTTGCCTTCTCGTCGTGGTGGAGAAGGCCGTGGTGTGGGCGGACGCTTCTCCACCTCTACACTGTCAGCGATCCCCTCAGCCGCTGCAACAGGAGACACCGGCGGTGGTGTCGGCGTCAGCTGTGCACATTCCAGCTCCATTCTTAGGATCTCTTTGAACACCCCATTACTGGCGTCCGGTTGAGGTGCTTCTTCTGCCTCTACAGGCCTTACTGGGATCTCGGGGGCTGTGGCTGTCTCTTCTGCGGAAGCTCCCACAGTTGTTGTCTCAGTGACCTCAACGATCACCGATTCTTCTTCAGCCACTATAGTCGTTGTTGTGGTTGTGGCTGGTATAGTAGGAGCGATGAAAACTCTATTAGAAGCTATCGTCGGTAGCTCTGGGATTGCCCTTTCCTGGACTCTGGTGGCGGCAGTGTAGGCTGTGTCTACCGCCACAACTTCAATCTCCGCGACAGTGAAGACCAGCTTCTCTGCGTCATAGGTGGCGCAGCGAGGGAGCGGGAGGAGTATGTTCGTTCTTGCAAATTTGTAGAAGTAGTCCCTTCCCTCCTTCTTTATGATGTTGGTCCTCATTAGGTATTTGATGTCGATCAGCTCATCGCCCTTCATCTTGGAAAGGCTGCGCGGCTCTTTCGGGTACCTGAGCCCTGCCGCAATTAAGTTGACGATGACACCCTTACAGTATTCTTTGGTGGCATCCTTTATCGGGTGCAGTCTGTTCAGCAAGAACCGCCCGAGGTTGATCACTCATCCCTCCATCATGTGCCACATGACATGGAGTTCTTCTGTGTAGATATTGTTGGACTCGTTCTTTCTGAACAGCAAACACGCCACCAGCTTGTGCACTATTCTCCAAAAGCAGGAGTGCACTGCTGCCACCTTGCTCCCCGGTTTAAATGATGATTCGTCGGTTAGCTTATTCTAGAGCTCCACGGGATTGAACCCATCTCCTTCGGTTATTCTCTCACCGTTATCCATTAGATTCTTCTCCTCCTTGCCGGAAGAGAAGATCTCGTTCAGCGGCTTCTCGGAGATGGCGTGCTCCGAGTTGTATAGCCTGGCTTAGAGTCTATCTGCTCCACTGTATTCTTCTTTTTCTGCAGTAGAGTTCTTCACTCATCGGAGAGATGACATGAACTCTCTCGTGAGTCAGGTATAGGAGGAGGATCGGCTGAGGCAGATCTTCCTCAGCCCCACCGCAACAAGGACGCCCTTCAGCCTTTCAAATATGCCCAGCTCAGCGAACGAAGCCTGGTGGCAGAACCTGCTCGGTCTGTAGACCTTGGTTGCCATCTCAGCATAACATCATGCGTGCTTGTCGTCCCTCGACATGAACCTTCCTGGCGTGTATTCCAGGGGTTTTTCCGTTGCTGTAGGTGTTGGAGCCGCCACTTCTCCTACCCTTGTCCTTTTTTCCACAGTTGACGGCCCAACTGCTTCTGGATTCGGGTGCTTCTGTCCGACAGTGGGTGCTTCACCTGCGGGCTCAGTGTAGATCCTCCTACCGTGCTCGTCAACCTGTACGACAGTCTGCTTGATGCGGGCCATTTCTATTAATCATTAAACAAATTGCTTGGTCAATTAAGTGTGCCGATGTTTAAAGAAGGGAAACTAAATGCATGATAAGATATGCCCCGATAAGATATGCACGATCCCACAACACTGCATCGAGCGATATGAGGTTTTCAGAGGTGAAGTCTCGCGCTCGATATGAGATATGGGTATCACCCGTCACATTGAAAGAACTTGTTAAAATAAGACAGTAGGGTTAGAACTGTGCATCAGGATAGTTGCCCGACACGTCCTCCTGAAAGAAAAGCAATGTGTCGCCTGACAACAAAACAAGTGAGGCGGTATAAGAATAGGCGACACGACTATCGCCCGATATCGCGTATCGGGCAAACATGAGATAAAACGGTGAGTCGCGCGACAAACGTATCGGGCGATACAAGGTTGCACATTTAAGAAAGCTGTTAGCCCGATAGGTTATGCGTGATAGGAAGGTCGTGTTGGGCAAGAAGGATGATATGGTTGTCGGTCTATACCTTTGTTGTTTTCTTAAACCTTTCGCGTGACATGAAAATAGGAGGTTGCTGCACGACACGGGAGCGAGCTCAAGAAAACACCGCACGATACGAGTAGGTAAAAATAGTAAAGGCAGTAGCCCGACACGGTAATATCTCCGTCCCTTATATAGTAAACCCAACCGGGGGTAAACCTGGTAATTCTGGAACGTGCGTCGGCCGTTGGGATAAATCATTCCTGATACGGGCAGTCCATCCGTCGTTACAAGGGTAATTACTCCACTTGCACGATATGGGTGTACGCCGTCTAGGCATGCCATCCGTCACGACCTTTGCGATTCTCGGAGTACCACTGCCCGATATGATCGCATTCGTTGTGTCGGTTGGGTTGCTACCCGATACGACCCTTCAGAGCAAAGCTGAGAAGAAAAACTTGAAAAAAGAGCGGTTAAAAGTGGTCGATGAGTAAAACATCATTGGCCTAAGACTAAGATCCCGACCTTAGATGGTATTACCCACCTCGGTCCATAAAGCAGCGCAGTGGCCCATAAAACAAAAGAGACAGCACATGTGGCACATGCACTGAATCGAGCCTTATTACAGTCCATAATGTTTGTTTTGTAGGAAAATAAAATGCATCCTATTCTAGAAAATAAAAGAAAGCTCAGGATGCCTCCTGAGGAGCGATGCAATCTTCGTCTCCTTCTTGACATCTTTTATATTCATCACTCCTTAGTCCTTGCCATCATCCTTTCGTGCAACTCGATCCTCGTTCCTCTTGATCACTGTCCTGCTTTCTTTGTCGTTTCAGTATTCAACGGAATTTTTCCTGACAGGTTCTTTATTAACTCGGCCATTTGAGCTAGTTGTTGATCAATTTGACACTAATGCGTCTGCATGTCTGCCATTTGTACCTGCAACGAGTTCAAAACACCTGAATTCGACAGTGTGCTCTGTGCTAACTGGTTGTTGATAGTGTCTTGCCTTTTTATGAAATCAAACAGTTGGCCAACCACATCAGACTGGCCAGAAACCTTATCATGTTCCTTGGTTGATCCTTGGTACTTGACTTGACCTTGGAAGTTACCTTTGTTCTCTTGAAAGGGGGCATTTTTAGTGTACTGACGGGGTCCTCCCCTCTTCTTGAACGCTTGGGGTGGCTTAGACGAGCCATGCAACTAATGTGAATTCTCAGCTGTATCCTTGTTGCCGTAGCTGAAACTGGGGTGGTCCGACCTCTTAAAACTCACAAAAGAGACATTTTTAGTTTCTTCGGCCTCGGATTCAGAATCGCTTGACGCTTCCGGTTGGGTGTAGATGCATTTATCAACCCCATGGCCTCCTTCTCCACATGTCACACACTTCATCACTTTTTCCACCTACTTATTCCCTTTACCACCAAATTCCCTTAGCTGCTTGACATCTGTCGCTATCCTCTGTATCTGAGAAGTTATGGACTCCAGAGCCTTGGATTCAAAACAGGGGTCCTTTGCTTACCTTCTTAGCCTGCCCTCTGTCAGATCTATCATACTCAGCGTCGGCCTGCAGCTCGACCATGTTTTTGATGATCCTTTCAGACTTGCTCGGCTTTGTCCCTAGCAAGTCACTTCCTGCTGCTGCATTCAGTGACACCCTTTCATCGGGAGTCAGACCATTGTAAAAGGTGGTGACTAGGAAACCTTTCTTATAGTTATGATGAGGGCAGTCCCTCTGATATTCCTAGTATCTTTCCCAGGCGTCATGGAGGTTTTCATTAGGCTTCTGCATAAAAGAGGTTATCTTCTGTCTGTTTCTCACAGTCTTCTCAGTCAGGTAGAATTTATTTATGAAAGTGTCTGCTAGTGCTCCCCACCCGTTTAGAGATTGGTGGGGAAGTCCCAGATACCACGATAGAGCCTTGTCTTCCAGAGAGAAGATGAAGCCCTTGCAGTAAATGACTTCCTGGGGTACACCTCGCATCTTAATCGTGTCGCAGATATTCTTGAAGGCATCCAGGTGATGATTAGGGTTGTCGTTCTTGGAACTCCCTCTAAAGTTCTTATTTTGGATCATGGAGATTACAGATGGATTAAGCTCAAAGTTGGAGGCGTTGAAGCGTGGAATGATGACCGGACACTGGGAATTGTTAGCCTTCGTGGAGTCTAACTCCCTCAAAGTTTTCTCCTCTTCGTCTGAATCTTCGTTGTCACTGGCTTCCGGATGTCGTTCCTGATTATTGTTATTCCTTCTGTTCCTGTGGTGGCGACGCCTGTTACGACAAGGGTTTTCCTCGAACTGATCCGTCTCTGGATCTTCAAATTGATCATTTCTGTCGTATCGGTCGTTGGCCTCAGGAGGAGGCGAATCAGGCCTAACCCTCCCCATACGTTCTCCTTCAGAATGGGGTGGCTCAATGCGAGGCGGCATGACGGCTGGTGCTCAATTGAACAGAATGTCTTTTCCTCCTGAAATAGCACGAGGAACCAATGTCAGAAGATTAGTTATTAATAATACAAGTTATTCATTTTAGGTAAAGAATAATTAATAATAACCAAAGGAAAGAAAAGAGTGTTGTCAAGCTCATTTCTAAATTTGAGGCACGAAAGTGTAGTTAGTGGATTCAGATTCGTCAACAGTTCTGTTTTGCCTTGTCCCCGACAACGACGCCAAAAAGTTGACCGGCCTAAATCGCGCGTCCTATAGGTGGAGGCGGATTTGAGGTAGTCGAGCTTTTACATTTATAACCCGAAACCTTCTAGGCCCCCACAACTTTGTTTACGGGGTCGAACACAGGGACAAGGGTGGTAGTGTTGAGATCGTGGAATCAACATGCTACACTCCAACAAGGATAAGAGATGATAAAATTCCCAAAAGGGAATAGCAGAACAAGATCGATAAAACAAAAGAAAACCCTATCTCCAACTGGAGTTACAAGGAAAACTTAGGTTTTAAGCATTTATCAGTTTTTAGGGATTTTCGTGCAAAAGAAACATAGAGATGATACTAAAGCTAAAGCAAGGTACGAAGGAGGAAAAATTCAGTAAAACAAGCGACAGCAGGAACATCCAGTACCCCTCCTCTCAGAGCGGGTACCTCTAACCAAGCATCAACACCACTCTCGAGGTTGTGGGACTTAGGCTAGAGTGGAAAGGTTACTACAACAACTCTGATTCCGTGCACCCTCGTACTCCAGAATCAGACCAAACACTAGAGCCACAACACCTCTCTCAAGGCTGTTGCAACGGGAAAACACGATTCGGTAGCAAATCGAAATGCGATCCAACGTACAAGATAGAGTTCAGATATTAAACATAGCAATCATCCAACAAGGGTAACAAACATAAATCATCATATAATTAAACTTATATTTCCATTAACAAATAAGGTTCTGATTACATAGCAAAAGTAAAAGAAATAAATGACTGAAAAAGTAAAGATAGATGTCACCTTCTTGATATAGAAGGACGACAGACTATAGTTTACCTCCAGCCTGATATCGGGCAGGAACCTAGCCCGATACAATCGTTTCGGGTGGCACACCCTCTCAGGAGACACGCCATGACAGGCGGGTTGCATCGTGCGAGGACCCTTGCCTGATACGATCATGTCGGGCGGCACCCTCTCAGGCGGCACGCCGTGACGCGCGATGCGTATCGGGGTTCGGTATCATGCCGGGCTAGAGCGATGCTCCTAGTATCGGTCACTTATGTTGGGGGTCCTCGTCGGCCGATATCGGCCTGCAGTGTTGCCCGGGGCGACCCTAAGTGAACCATTCCCTCCCTCTCGGGATGGGGAAATGCTCACCTAGAATCGCCCGACATGAACACTGAGGCACGATATACTAGCTCTTCGCAGCTTTCCTGAGGTGACTTGCGCAGGGTTCCGACCTGTCTTTTCGGCTTCCTGTAGCTGCTATTTATAGGCAGTGGTTGGGGAAGTTATGGTGCTCAGGGAGCCACATGTCTTCCTTATCATCGCAGAATGGGTGGACGACCGATATCAGTATCGCCCGTCACAAGGATGTCGGCTGTTGGGTATCGTGGTGAGTGGCTCCTACCGGTGAGTGGCCGGTATCGCACAACACATTTGAGTTGTCGTGGTGAGCTCACCTCCCTGTCGGGTAAAGAGGTGTGTCGTTCGACGGTTCCTTCTTGTGCGACATCCTCACGTCGCGTGTCGATGTATCGTGCTACCCTGTCGGGCAGTGAGCATATCGACCGGCTGGAAGGCCGACGCAGGTGGAGCATGTTTGTGGGCTAGAATGGCCTTATTAATGATAAATGAGTCCAAAATGGAGGAAAACTCTGCAAAAGATGGAAATATTGAGTTAAGAGCATAGTGTGGGTGGTTATTGCATAAGTACATATAAAAGGAGAGGAAAACAGTTTAAAAGGGCAGTTTTGATAACAAAATAAGGGTCAAAAACATCTAAAAATTTGGTGTTATCAGTTACCTCAAGGTCTTTAGGGTGTTGACACTTTTTGAGTGATCTGACCCTTATGCATCTAAGGAGTTCCTCTCACTCTTACCCCTTAGGCACCATGAATTCATGAAGGTGGCCAATCTCCTAACCCATGGTCCTTGGGCAAAGGTAGTTGTTACCTCCCGACCCTATGGTCTTGTGCATCCAGGGAACAGCCAACTCCTATTTCCATCAGTCTTATCCCTTCATGACCTTAGTATTGACTTAGGATTCCCTCATAGCACATCTCAATCTTGAATCTTTACTCAAAACTCCATCATCTCTCTCGGCACTCATGGTCCAACTTACATCCTTTCAAAGGGATCATGGCGACCTACCTAACTTGGTCAGGCTCCATAGGGTTACCTCTATGGTAACATATCTTCATCCCCCTTAGAGATGGTCACATAAGGGTCTATAGATTCGTGCTCATACAATGTGCTCTCCACTTAGCTCATCAAGCTCCAATGAGAGACCTCTTTAGGTTACCTTGAACCTACATAAAAGATGCACCTGACAGAAGGGTCCCACCCTGGGAGAGAAAATTATCTCTTGGTAGAAACAAAGGTCACCAACGTTCCTACGTCTAGGGTTTACATCATCATGTGGGGGCTTAGTGCCCTACCATGCTACTTAGGCACGTAGCTAGTAAGAAGACAACCCACCAAGCCACTCTGGGTTCCTTGGTATATAATACTCATTCCTTACTCCTCAACATTGGACTAATATCATACATGCATATGTCCCCAAACTATGTGTGAGGGGTTCGTCAAATATATCCCCTAGCCAAGGGGTTTCCTTTTCCTCTACTCCTGAGGGGTTCCATGCTCCAATCTGTAGGAACTCAACCCTCTTCGTGAGCATCAGGTGCACCAGGTACTACTACTTTCCCTCTTAGATCTAGGAACCCTAGGTTCACTCCTTATGCATCAGCTGTCCAACCATGAACCAAACATGTATAAGGTGGGGCATACACTTCCCACCATTCTCCCGCGTGAACAACACCGTAGAGTCCTACACAAGGATAACCAACTAGGTGTGAGGTCTCACAACTTGTTACTCTCATTTCCTATAAGGTAAGGTAGGCGCCTATAACATATGTACATCAGTTCCAGAAACCACTTTCTCATTCTAGGGTTTGACTCCTCTAAAGGTAACCAAGGTACGACAATCCTCCCAGGATTATGCATTAGCAACCATAACTATCTACTCATGAGGGTCTTCTGAAATAGGTTATAACATACCCAACTTCCCATGATTCCTCATGTCTTGGAGTCTAAGCTTCCAACCTTCTTTATCAGGTCTTGTTCTCTCTCTCTTAAGATAACCCTACAACTGACTGTACCACTGGAGGTTCTAAGAAGGTGGATCAAGCTCTTAAGGATACATGCATACACCTACACGGGTGAAACGTATGATCCAAACCTATGTTCAATCAAGATTATTCAAAGCTCTGCATGTTCATCTCCTAACCTGTCAGGCATAATCCTTCTGACCTAAGTCTCAACCTACTACCAATACTAGTGACGTTCTCTCCTACGTAAGTGCATGCTCTTCTATGCTCCTATATGTCTATAAGGGTTTCTATATGGTCACCACTAATCTTTTCAATAAGGGAATATCCCTCACCCTTACAAGCACGACCACCCATGGTCGGATCACAAAAGACACTAGGTCACACCTAGCTTAGGCTTCTCATGAATACACAAAACCTATATGCATGTCAACCCACGCACATACTGCATGGTTAACTATGATATCCAATTCATCTTGTTATCCCTCTCTCTAACTTCCACTTAGGGTTAATGTTTAGCATCATTCTCCAAGGATGCGTCATTTCTCTACCTCTTCCTAGAGGTCTCTACCCCCAGGGCTAACTCTCTCCTCATCCTCCTACAACAAGGTCTAATCTCAAGTCTCTCTTGAGGGAACGACAACACATGTCATGCATCCTAAGCATGTAGCTTATCTTTAGTTTACGCTTAAACTATTAAACTTATGTCCATGACATCTTGTTTACATGCTTTCCGTATTTGGTGGAGGATTTCTTAATCCTTATTACTCTTACCCTAACCTCAAGAGAGTGGGGAAGAGAGAGAAAAACCCTAAACCTTGGAACTTTAATTGAATTAGGGTTGAGAAGGGAAGAAGATAGATGAGAGAGTCCTAAAGGTATCTTATTTCGAGTCAAGACCTCAGACTTTGGCCAGACAGTCACACCGCATCCGAGAGTCCTCGTGACTGACTAGCGGGGCGGAGGAAAATATTGCCAACCCCCGAACCAGGATCCTTGTCTAGACACCTCCGTCATCGGAAAATCCTCTAATAACTCCCTCAGTTCTATAGAGTTTGTAAAATTTAATAATTATTAAGGATTAAATGAGAAACAGCATCTCTGATACCAAATGTAATGACCCCACTTCCTGGTAACCCCCAATCAAGGGAGACAAGAGATTGGAGGCATTATCCCAAATTCAGGATCAATGGTTTAACAATTTAATCAAAAATAATTATCAAATTCTACTAACTAAACTGGTAAGATGGTATAAAATAATTTTTTTGCATAACTTTTCAAAATAGGATCTAAGATTTCTATCCACAGTAGAAATCTAACTATCTAATCCTCCATTGGATTACTTAAATTCATCTTCACAGCTTTTGCTTTGTTGTTTGTCCTTTTTAGATAATACCTAAAATGCTGACAAACAAAATGTCGATCGACATACATGAATATGCCGATATGAGGGGGCAAACAAAACATTGCACATAAGATCTAACAACATAATCACATCAATTAGTTGATAACAATGCAAAACTGCATGTTTAATTTGACTCCTCAACCGCTTTTACCACCTCTGGGTTACCCTCTCTAGGGTGAAGTCCTTGCAAGTGACTTTAAGGATACCTTCTCCATCCTGAGCTTGGTACCTGGGGTCACCTCTCAGGGTGCCCTGTGGTCTTCCCTCCGAGGCTTGACCTTCCCTCCAGGGCTTGGTCCATTATCTTACATCCAGAGGGGTATGCAGGTTCGAGCGAGTCACACACATATATAAATTGTGATAATCATATTCACTTTAAGGATTGCAGTAACGAAACATCCAAGCAGTTTAATTGCATTGCAATCGATAAAGCCTCGAGAAACGTAAGGAAACATAAAGCGTGTACTCATAATTAACCACATACCTTATTCAGAGTAACTTGATGTCCAAGCAAGAACAATCAAGAATAATCAATCAAGCATCAACTAGTGATCCTAAAATTAATGCATAACACCCATGTGTCATTAAACATCCTCAAGATTAACTCGGGTACCACATTAGGGATTCTTAGATCAATTTCTCAAATGTTGTCCTTTTTAGGTTAACAAACCCATAGCTTTCCTACTCATAAAAACCCGAATTGCTCAAACTATCCACATTCGAGCCTTTTTATCATCTACTAGGCTTTATATTAACCTAACATAAGTTCTATACAAAGGACATCGAATTATATCTCATTAAAACCCATTAACACTGAGATTAGGGTTTCTAAGCCCATTAATGCATAATCATGTACATGGAACCCAAAATTGAGCCAATTATGTACAAAGATCATTCTTTTTAGATCTAACCATACATTTATTAACAACAAATTAATTTCCACTTTAAATATCCATATTACCCCTCCCAAATAATTAATCATCAAAATCTAGGGTTTTCATTAATAAATCTATTAAAGATAACATATTTACATAATTTTTGAATTGCAAGAAGAATCATGCTTCCATTACAATTTTAATGAATTCAATGCATTTTTCTAACCAACTTTCATATATAACATGCTTTAATCTGAGTTACCAATATCTTATTATGATTTTTCTAAATAATTTACCTATGGACCAATAGTAGATCGCCACATTATCCCTTCGGCCCTTTTTTTCCCACACGCACGACTTGCTTGACTGGTATCTTGGTCAGGGTGATATTACACCTTTACCCTTACCCCTCTGACTTTAGGCTTCGCACGGCTGGACAAGAGGGTAATTCATCTCTGTCTCTTCTTCCTCCTCTGATCGCCTTGCGCCTGCGAACACCGTTCCATGGTCGGTCAACTCGGCCATTGACCTCGGCCTTCAAGGCGTGAGAGGATCGATCGACGGTGGGGAAACCTCCACGGGTCTTCCCCAAACCCCCCGCAATGACAACTTTGATCAAAGAATAGAGGGTGAGGAAAGGTAGAAGCTCCCTATTAGCGGTAGAACATGGCCGTTGCAGGGTGACACAGGCCCCTTACGTGGTTTCCTCGAATCTTGGATGTTCAATCTTGCCACAGTTTTACCAACCGGCCCTCTTCTCCCTAGATCGTGAAGTTTCCAACCCCTTTTATAGGCAGGGAGGTGTTAGTCGACCTCCCATGGAGTCCAAGCTCCAGCAGACATTGGGGAAAACTAGAATACCCACGAAAATAGAAGAAGAAAGGGATAGGAAAGTGCGGATTTGTCTCCCAAATCCAATGTGAGAGGTTTCAATTTCAATTATAGATCGGAGAGGGGAGGAATCAGATTTGGAAAGATTAACATTGTTGTCTAGTTTCCTTGTTTAGTCTTGAGCTAGGAGATAATCCCTCCACCATCAGATCTTTGATCGGGCGACCAAGAGTCTGTGTGACATCATCATGGGTTGGGCCCAAGATTCCCAGAACATATACAACTCATTACATTTAATACATACTATGTTATTTCCTTTCCACTTTAGGAAATATTCCAAAATTCATATCTCCTCAACCACGAATCGTTTTAAACCCAAATTTGAAGGGAAAGTCCATAAGGAATTAAACTACTTATATTCCAAGTTTGAAGCTGAAAACTCAAAAGGAATGACTCCTTTTCTTCATTTGCAAGTCAATGACTTATAAAGCATATATTATGTATAAAAACACATATTTTCTCTCTCCTTCTTTCCTATTTTCTCTATTTAGATTTTTATAAACATTATAAGGCAAATGGAGTCAAAACCACTCTATAATGATTCCATTATCCATATATCCACATATTTCTTATATTTTCATCATTATCTCAAATCTCCTTCTTAATAATGCTTTATTTGATTTTATCTCTTTCTTCTCCTATTATCTTTGCAACTTGGACTCCTTGGAACCCAAGAAATCCTAAAGATATGAAATCCCTCCTTGAAGGATAATTCTTAGCATTCTAGATGCTTCTACATCTTTCTTTTCTCATTATCTTGGTTATTCTTTTACTAACTGAATTTCTTTTTCTCTTTATTTCCTTTTTCTTGTTATTGGGCCCAATAGCCAATAAGGCCCACAAAATAGAAAAGAAAGGCTATTATAAATGAAATCCATTCATTCAAATAAAATCACATAATTACTAGTTCATATGTCTTTAATAGGAGAAATTGCATTTCCTACCAGAAGAACCCAAAAATTGGGGTAGTAACATCTATCATAAGGAAATTCAAGTGCTTATATTTGAAAATGCTAAGTTAATTGGTCATGTTAATGATTTATCTTCTAGACCTATCTTGCCTAATAATAATATTGCTTCTATTTCTCTTGAGAAACATTCTTATTTGACTAAAGCCCTCTGTCTAGAGGCTGACCTTATTCATGCTAGATATGATATTGCTAGAGTATCTTCTACTATCATATCTCTTAATGATGATCATCATAGACTTAGGGCCTCTCTGTAGAAGCTCATTAAAGGAAAAAAAACTCCCTAAATGAATCCATGACCATTCTACCAAACAAAGTCATACTAGTGGTTTGGGATTTGTAGGGGGAGCACCAAAGGGAAAAAACAAAACCAAAGGTAAGAAAAAGATCAAGGAGACATGTTTCTTTGTTGGAGAATCTTTCAGCACTAAGAATCTTATGGCTTGTTCTTATTGCATATGTGATGATCATTACTCTACTTATTGTCCTTACAAGCATAAGGGGACCAAACCAAAGATGAAATGGGTCCCCAAGAAAACTTTGGATCCCAAAGTTTGAGTTGGGAACTAACACTCTCATTTCTTATAGGAAAAAGGAAGATAGATTGTTGATAGTTGTTGCACTAAGCATATGACAGGTAATATAAGACATTTCAACAAATTAACCAAAAAGAAAGGAGGTTTGGTTACATTTGGGGACAACAAGAAGGTTAAAGGTGAGGGTGATGAAGGTGAATGCTTGTGTATCAAGAATGTTCTGTTTGTGGATGACGTACATCACAATTTAATTAATATTAGTCAATTATATGAAAATGGTTACCTTGTGTTATTTACTTCCATTGAATGTTTGATTCTAGATTCCCTCACATATCAAGTTATATATAAGGGAACCCAAAGTGGTAATCTTTATGTCACTGTGCTCAAATATATTAAGCATGTTTTTTGTAGATGCCTAGTAGTCAATTTGAATAATATTTCTATTTGGCATCGTCGGCTTGGTCCTGTAAATATGTATTAGTTGAAGAAGTTGAGCAAAAAGGACTTGGTCAAGGGACATGGACTTTGAAAAGGATGAGGAATGCCAACCTTGTACCCAAGGTAAACAAACCAAGTCCTCCTTCAAATCCAAAGGAGTCCTTAGTACCAAGAGAGCTCTTGAACTTTTTCACATTGATCTATTTGGACCAATGAGAATTGAACCGCTTTGCGGTTCCAAGTATTGCCTTGTTATTGTTGATGATTTCTATAGATATACTTGTACCTTCTTTCTCGTTTCCAAGAGTGATATCCTTGATGTATTTTTGAGCTTTTGTATACGAGTTGAGAATGAACCTTCTTGTCGCATCATTTCCATCCATAGTGATCATGGGGGAGAATTTGAAAATGATCTTTTGGAACGTTTTTTGTCAAGAATCTGGTTATTCACATAACTTTTCTTCACCTCAAACACCTCAACAAAATGGGGTTGTAGAGAGGAAGAATAGGTCACTATAGGACATGGCTAGGACCTTGCTTTTAGAGTATGACACTCCAAAGAAGTTTTGGTCCGAAGCCGTTAGTACCTCATGTTTTGTGTAAAATTGGGTTTTTACACATCCTTCTTTGAAAAAAAAACCTATAAGATATGGCGTGGTAGGAAGCCTTTTATAAAATATTTCCATGTTTTCAGATGTCCTTGTTTTGTTTTGAATATGAAAGATTCTCTTGACAAATTTGATCTAAAATCTTACAAGGCTTTATTTCTTAGCTATATCACTACTAGCAAGGCTTATAGGGTGTTTAATATTGATCTTGATAAAGTAGAAGAATCAATAAATGTTAAGTTTATTGGTACTAACCCCTCTATTCCCAAAGGTATTTTTCCAAATAACGATGTTGCAGGTGAAGTAATTCCTATTCTAAAAGAGCTCAACATCACCCAAAAGGGAAAAGAGGTTGTCAGTCAAGAAGAAGATAAATATGAAGAGAAGAAAGATCTAACTCTCTAATTTGCAATGATAATACAAAAGAGTTTATTTTAGGTGATCCATTTGAAAGAGTGAAGATGCGGGTTGTATTCAATAAAGAACAAGCCAACATCACCTTCATCTCACAACTAGAGCCAAAGAACGTCAAGGAAGCTCTTAGGGATGATGAGTAGATCCTAGCTATGCAAGAAGAGTTGGAGGAATTTGAAAAGAAAAAAGTATGGACCCTAGTGCCAAGACCAAGTGATAGAAAGATCATTGGCACCAAGTGGGTCTACCATAACAAGCTTGATGAAAGCGGTAAAGTGGTAATGAACAAAGCAAGGTTAGTGGGTCAAGGCTACACTCAACTAGAAGGTATGGTTTTTGATGAAACATATGCACTTGTAGCCATACTTGAGTCCATTTGTATGTTACTTGCCTTTGCTAGTTATAAAAACTTTCTTCTATATCAAATGGATGTTAAAAGTGCATTTTTGAATGGTACAATTGAGGGGGAAGTGTATGTTGCACAATCCCCTGGCTTCAAACATGGGTGTTTACCTAACCATGTTTATTTGTTGCAAAAAGCTCTCTATGGACTCAGAGAAGCACTTCGAGTTTGGTATGAGAAATTAAAGAAATTTTTGTTAGATCATGGGTATATCATGGGTAAAGTATATTCTACCTTATTTCCAAAGCAAACTTCTAACAATTTTCTTATTATTCAAATATATGTTGATGGTATCATTTTTGGTGGAACTAACCTTGATCTTTGCAAAGAATTCGGTGATCTTATGCAGAGTAAATTTAATATGAGTATGATGGCTGAGCTCATATTCTTCCTTGGTTTTCAAATTAAGAAAACTAAAGATGGGAACTTCATCAACCAAGGAAAATACACAAGTGAGATGCTTAAGCGCTTTGGGATGGAGAACACCAAGTCAATGAACACACCCACGTTCAATACCACCAAACTAGACAAAGACAAAGAAGGTGAGAAACTAGAGGAGAAGATTTATAGAGGTATGATTGGAAGTTTACTTTACTTAACTACCTCTAGAATGATATAATGTTTAGTGTTGGATTACGTGCTCACTTTCAATCAAATCCTAAGAAATCACATCTTATAGTTATTAAGAGGATTTTTAGGTACTTAACCAAAACCCAAAATTTTGGACTATGATATCCCAAGTCAAGTGACTTTACCCTTACTTCTTATAGTGATGCGGGTTATGCAAGATGCTTCATTGATAGAAAGAGCACACGTGGCACTTGCTTTCTCCTAGGACCATTCTTGGTGTCTTGTTTCTGCAAGAAATAGAGCATTGTGGCATTATCAACCACTGAGGCTAAATACATTGTAGTTGGGAGTTGTTGTGCCCATGTCCTATGGATGAAGCAAATGCTCCAAGACTTTAACATTCATTTTGATGATTCTCCTATCTTTTGTGATAATACTAGTGCAATTAACTTGTTATATATTCCTATCTTTCATAGTATATCTAAACATATGGAGGTTTTCCATCATTTTCGTTGTGAACACATGGACAAAATGGATATCTATATCATGCATGTAGAAATAGAAATTCAGTTGGCAGACATTTTCACTAAACCTCTAGCTAGAGAGCAATTTAACTTTATTAGATCTAAACTGCTCATAATTTCTTTGAATGAATCTAATATGCCTTCTAGATAGTTGTCATCTATCCTATATGTGTTGCCTATGTTTTGATCACCATTGCTTGTAAATTTGCTAAAAATCAATCTTCATGTTCCTTTTTGCCTTGTTTTTCTCTTATTTTTGAGTATTTTTTTGCAAACACTTGTTTTATCACAAAATAGTACCCAATGATGAGTGATATGTGCCTAAGTATGTTTAAAATACAAAATAGACTTGAAAAATAAATTTAATTAGTACTCTAATGGCTAGAAATCAGAATTCCTAAAGTTGGTTCAGGTTGACCATCGGTCGAGTTGTCAACTCGACTGATCGGAGGCCGAGAACTTTTTAAAGAGCCTATTAGTCGAGTTTTTAAGTCACAGAACTCGACCGATGGCTGGGCTAGAGAAAACTTAAGATAGGTTCATCCGACTTTTCTCCCTCTCAACTAGAGAAAAATCAACTGGTCCAACCTCTCAACCCTAACCCCAACCTTCCTCTCCCTAGCCCTTGCTCGACCTAGATAGACTTTCCTTGGTCTCTTTCCTATCTACCCTAGGTTTGTGGATGGGTTTTAGTGGTGTTTCTCTAGCTTTTGTTGTCTCCATCCTATCCTTTTTGTCTCCATGGCATCCAATAGGAGAAAGAGGGCCGCCACAGCTCGTGCACCTTCATCTTCGTCCAGCTCTCACTCGATTCCCTTTGATGAAACTTTCTTTGTCTCAAATGAGGCTCTCAATAGGTACAAGGAGCTCCTTCCTAGGAACCACTTTCCATTTCGTGCCCTATTTGAGCCACACCCAGAGAGACTACATGTCATTGATCAATTAGATGAGCTATTGTACGACTACCATCTCTCCTCCTTGTGTGTCGAGTGCTTGTGCTACAACAATTACATAACTAGCACAAAATCCATTCATGAATTCTATTCTAACTTGGAATGGAATTATGACACACTCATACGACCTCCCAACCCTTAAGTATTCCTAACTTCTATGATCGCTGGGAAGAAATTCCAAGTCTCCGAGGATACCCTAAACATCTTCTTTTCAGGTACTGAAGTGACTGACACCTGGCGAAAGGACTATCCTGAGTATTTTGACCTAGTCGATCCTGAGGCCTTCTACAAGCAGTATGATCTTAGTATTCTTGATATTCATAAGTTCTTGAATAAGCATCCATTCCCATATAGGAAGAAGTGAACCCTACCCTCCTCTGCCTTAGACCTTAAGAGACACATAATTTCCTTAGTTGTTAATTGCAATATTCAACCAAAGAAAAATCAGAATAAAATTGTAGAAAACACTGTGGTTATTATGTACTGTCTCTTGAAACACATAGGAGTCAAGTGGGCAAGATACATTCTCCATCATATGACCTGCTTTGTCTTAGGGAAGAATATTCATGGCACCCACCCTCCCTACCCAGCCTTGATCTGTGGTCTTTTTTAGCTTGCCACTGGCAAATTTCTTTTCCATGACCTGCACTACAAACCTTCCTAGAAAGGAGTTTGCATCAATGAGACTACACTTCAAAAATCCATGCCTATCCCATCCTCTACCACACCTGGTGCCTTTACGTTTACCTATACTCGAGCACCTCCACCACCTCAGCCTACCCGACCTACATGCACCTCGTTCCTTATATCCTATGAAACCCTTATGGGCTACATGATGCATCATTAGGTGTATAACCTTCAGGTTCAGGAGCACCTACATCTGGACCTTTCTTCCATCATATCAAACATGAACCTGGCCTGTGCACACCCTTACCCTGCCTACCAACCCTACCCAGGGTGACTATGCATCCTTTGCATATGATCACTTTTACCCTACCCCTCCACTTGCATCTTCCGGTGCTACACCCTTTGCTTTTGGTGGATCTACCCCAGGTGTACTGCCTCTGACAGCTGGCCCCTTGGCCACTCTGCTTTCTAGTCTTGGTAGTTTTTCTCCATTCTTCCCACAGGACAATGAGCTCCATGCTCTTGGCATGCCTTGGGATGAGCAGAATGCCCGTTGGCCTGATCGAGGTTTTGGTTCTCTTGCTGATGAGGAGGCTGCTCCTGATGAGGAGGCTGATGAGGATGATGGTGATGCTTCTGATGATGGCTCTGATGGCTTTGTTGGTGCCTCTGGTGATGAAAGTGATGTTGTTCTCTCTACAGTACCTTCAAACGGAGATGATGGGTATGAGCCAAATGCTTTTGATGCTGTTGATGATGATGTTGTGTACATAGATAGCTTAGATGTTTAGTTTTTCTAGTTTTTAGTATAGATGTTGATCATCTATATCTTTCTAAGCTATTTTGTATTACAAACATCTGGGCACAATATTTGAGTTGTACTATTTTATACTCTAGCTTTCATCACTTTGACTTGTAGTTGTTTTTTAGAACATGCTTTCTTGGTTGTAATCTTAATCCTTTGTACACTTACTCTTTGATTTACTATATCTCATGAGTTGGTTCCATGTTTTACCATATTTTGATTATGACTTAGATTGTTTGTTTCTCTCGTCTCTATTTGGTGTATGCTTTGAGATTACATGTTATGGATGTATGTTTGGTTGTGCTGAGAGAAGACCTAGTTCTGTGCTCTTATACTCCCTTCCTTTTAGATAATGTCAAAAGGGGGAGAGAAGTTTAATGTTTTGAAGCACAACCATATTGCTTTTATTGCCTATGTGATCCTTTTCTTGTTCATCATATGTGTTATCATGTGACTTGCTAAAGGAACATATAGTATATATGTCATATTGCTTTGTGTAGATAGACTAACCATACATGTAAGATAAACATAGATTGAGGGGGAGTAATTCACTTTGTTCAAATCTTGAATCCCCTTACAATTCACAAGGAAAAGGTATAACTTCACATATCCTTTTCAATATGATTGAGGAATGGTTTACCATAGTCAAAAAGGGTGAGAATGTTGATTTGAGAGTTCTACATTATCCATATTTTGATAATGACTTAACCATTCCATTCCTATGTATCTAATATGTTTGATCTCAGGCATTAGGTATGTGAAAAGGATCAAATTACACAAGCCCTAGCTTGTTCAAGTTCAAGTCAAAAGCAATGCAAGTGCACGTTTTGGGAAATCACTCCAAATGACCTTAGATGATTTTTGTAATCACTTGTATTCATGATATGACTTGTAATTAAGATGAGAAAAAATCAAGGACACTTAATTCCAATGTTTGATCACTCAAATGTCAATTTAGAAAATTTGTCACATGTTGTTTATCGTTTGAGTTGGAAACTCGACTAATCCAATGATGGATTTTTTGGAGAGACCAATCAACCGAGTTGCACACTCACAGAAGTCGACCAACCAACTCACTGAGAAAAACTAATGTTATCTCATTGGTCGAGTTTCCCAGAACAAACTTAACCGATAGCTTGAAAATTATCTTTGTCTCTTAGTGGATCAATCGAGTTACCTTTATTGAAACTTGACTGAATGTACTGTACAAAAATGCATAAAAAGTGATTATAACCATTAGTGAGTTATTTTGAGCAAGAATAGATCCATTGCAACTTGGAAAATGGCTATATTTCACCCTTAAGTAATCACACACTCAAGGGAACACCCCCAACTATAAATTGGACCCCTTGGAGTTCATTCCAAATTTGCTCATTCATTCTATTCTAAGTCCTTACTATAGTTGAGTGTGTTGCAACTCCTTGAGACCATTTCTCACTATCATTTACATAGCATTTCATGATTATGAGTAAGTAAGGCCAGTTGTAAGAGAGCTACTTCCTTGTGCTTGTAAAGCTCTCATTCCATTCTATCTTCGCTACCCCCTTTCTCAAAGAAGGAAAGGTGAAGCAAGCTACTCTGAGTGAAGGTGAAGTTGTTGCTATTTTTCTTCAAGGTTGAAGAAGAGGTGAATATCTTCTCTAGGTGAAATAGAAGGCAAAGGATGACGATCCAAGAATAGTGGGTAATTCCTTAAAGGCTGAAGACTTGTGTAAGAGTAGGTAACTCCTTGGAAGAAGGGTGAATACTCTTTGCAAAGTGGGTAAGTACTTAGTAAGGTTGAAGACTCCTTGTAATAGATAGGTAAGTCCTTTGGTAGGTCTTCTGTTGTAACTTTTATAGGTGAATATATATAGGAAAACACTTGCAAAGTCCTAGAGGTTGACCTCTCTACATAGTGGATTGGCTCTCTCCTAGTTTGGAGAATAGAAGCACTCTAAATGAACTTGTCCAAGTGCTTGTTTCATTTTTCTCTCATCCTTCCCATGCTTGTTAGTTAGGACTTCAAATTGTACTTAAACTATTGGTTTTGATTTATATAATTTGAAAGACTAATCTATCTTGTGGGAGTTTTTAAAGCTTTATTCACCCCCTCTAGAGCCCTTGATCCAACAAGTGGTATCCGAGCTAATGATCTTCTCCAACAATCTCCTATGAGACAAGAAGATGGGTGACAACCTACTTGGTTCACTCAACCTAGAGGGAGGCTTCTCCATGCATCCTCCAGTCTTTGACGACACTAACTTCCTCTATTGGAAGAGGCTTATGTAGTTGTACATTCAAGGCATGAACTTTGATATATGGAAGGTGATGGTCACACCATACAAGGAGCCAACCGGAGCTATTACAACGTGGAGTGATGCTGCACTTAAAGAAGCCCAGCTCAACTCCAAAGCCATAAGCATCCTCTATGCAACCCTTACACCAATAGAGTTCAACAACATCTCATCTTGGGACATCACCTATGATATTTGGGACAAATTGTGAATTACCTATGAGGACACAAAGCAAGTCAAGGAGGCTAAGATATACATGTTGAACAACCTTCTAGAGAACTTCAAGATGGGCGCAAAAGAAGGGATTGCGAAGATGTACTCTATGCTCAATTTCATCATCAATGACCTAGTTGATTTGGGCAACACTTTGGATAAATGTGTAATCAACTCTGAGATCTTGAGGAATCTACCAAAGAGATGGTAGTAAAAGGTGACTTCCATTGCAGAAGTAAGGAGCCTTGGTGACATCCCAACCGAAGAGCTGATTGGCAACCTCCAAGCTCATGAGCCAAGGCTTGACAAGAAAGAAGAAGAAGCCAAGAAAGAATATAAGGAAACTGAGAAGATCAAATATAATGCTTTCAAAGCACAAGTGGAGGTGGTCATCCTTCAACAACAACTTGTTTGCCAGACTTCTCTTTCCTCCTCTAGTGAAGATGATGGCCCTAGTAAGCATGAAGCGAACTACATCAAGGGCTAGAACTTTAAGGGAAAGCAAGCCTCGTCCTCTAGTCCTAGATGCTATAAGTCTGTACAAAAGGGACACTACAAGAGTGAAGGTATCAAATCAAGAAAGACACACCACAAGGTCAGCTCCAAGAAGAAGGAAGAGTACAAGAAGGAGAGAAAGTATAAGAGGAAGGACAAGAAGGAGAAAAGACATAAGAATACAACTCATGTAGCTTGGGAAGCTTCATCCTCAAGTAGCTTAAGATCTAAAGAAGATGGAGAGTGCCACCTTGCACTCATGACCTCTACTTGTGTAGAAATTAGTGAGATAAGTTTGCATGAGTTATCTAAGGAAGCTATTATTGTTTCTACCCGTTCTTCTTTTGCTAAGTGTAAATCTAAAAAAAAAGGTTAGAAAATATTATTGATGATTTGTATGCTAAACTTGAAATTCTTGAGCACAATGAGAAAACTCTTCTTGATAACATTGACAACTTGCAAGGCCAATATCTTGATCTTGAGCTCCAATACAATGTAGTTGAGATAGAAAATGGTGTCTATCTTAAGAACATTGAAACTCTTAAGGGAGATAACCAAAAGTTCCTAAAGGAGTTTGAAACTCTTTAAACTCTTCTATCATTTATTGTAAAAATTGAATATGTTCTCTATCATAATGTTTTTATTCTCTAATATGGTCGTAGAATATTGGTCTAGCCTACTTATTTGCAATCAAACCACCACATTTATATACACTTAAAAATAAAATTCATCTATTTCATCATTTATGGTATATCACTTTCTTCCCAAGACAAAGAAAACATCTCTATAAATGATGAATACTTCTTGCTTGGACCATGTTCCACTACATTGGACTTACCAAATTGGTATCAAATTGTGAAGTCATAGTCCTTGATCAAATATATACATCTCCTTTGCCTTTAGTTAATTTCCTTATACTTGAGAATGGAATATATATTATTGTGATTTGCAATGACTCTACATGGTTCACTGTATATGTAACAATTCCATTCAAAGAATTAACTACTAATAAATGAAGATCATGTTCGGGATGGCTTCATTCATTCCTAAGATGTCAAGATGAATATGATACTACCTTTTCATCATGAATCATTACACATCAATTTATAGAAGCATGCATTGTCACTTTAAGTTTTCTAGATGAATATGATAACACCTTTTTATCATGCATCATTGCACACCTCTTGCCTCTTCTAAAAGCATCACTTATGGATTTCTATAAAAATAAATAAAATCATTATAATTAGCCTCACCTATTAAGTCTTAATAAAATATCTTCTCTTGCTTTTAACCAAACAAAAGGTACTTCTTTCCTTGTGAGGCGATCGAAGAACTCACTATCTTGCTAACGTTCGAAATGAACCACCTATAAATCTTTTTACCTTGGTAAATGTCTTATCATATTTTTGATAAAGTACAATAAAATTATTTGTAAGGTCCCCAATGACTGCTCCTACATCTTAGGTCATCATCATCCTCATCATCTATGCCTCATTTCCAACTATGTTGTGGTCGGCTACATGGATCCTTGATTTTCGTTCAACTCTATCATTGGCCATATTCTAGTTGAGATGTAGAGATTCAAAATCTCTCTTTAGAATCTCATCCCAGGTTAATTTAGGCCTTCCTCTTATTATATTTATTGGGTTTGACTCTATAGAATTGCTTCGTATAGGATCATTAGTTGGTCAGTGTTGCACATGTACATACCATCTGAGTCAACCCTCGCGCAACTTGTCCTCGATGCTTCCCTCACTGGGATTTGATCCTAGCCGTCCGATCAGGTGGACAATGATCCGCTCTGGATCCAAAGGTGAGGACTTCGTCTTCCACCTCTGAAAGAAGTGGTCCCAGCCAGTAGCTGGACCTACGATTCCTCCAACGACCCTCGTGTCCAAACCCCACCTTCTCCTCACGAGATCCTTGGAGGACTAACCCCTCTCCTCAAACCAAACTCAAGAACCCTCACCACGTCACCAAACTCCCTCGGATCAGGGAGAACGACCCCCCGAGCTCTCACGCCTCTCACTGGTGGCAACACAGGGTTTAGGGCTTAGCCCCCTACTTCACCCCAGGTCTATAAAAGACCCCCAAAAGCTTCCCTGGCCTCCCTTTCATCTTTCTGCACCATCAATTCCACCGGGTCTTGCCCCCTCTTCCCTGACCTCTAGCACCTCCAACTCACCTGACTTCGACCTCGCTCTCCCTCCAGTGGTCCTCTCCGCTCAATTGAACACAACCACACCATCTCGGGATCTCGGCGAGGCGACCGACACCTTCGGTTGGAGCCACGAAGGCCCAGGAGCCTGGGTCGACTAGCCGCCGGAGCTGAGCTCAAGGCTGCCATCGCCGGCGAGGTCCAGGGCACGTACAGCAGCTGGGAGTGGACCTAGAGCTTCACGAACCTCACGCGGAGCTTCGTGACCCCTCAATCCAGCCGGAGGGTAGGTAAATCCTTAGAACCCATTTTCCATTTTCAGAGTCTCCTGCCATCGCAACCATGGCTGTAGTTAACCTCTGGCGAGCTTCTTGGGCTCGTTAGACTCAGGAAGACCCCGCAAATGCAATCCGCCCATCCTCACACTCCCATACACCCCGTAGCCAGCCTGAGCTACTTCACCTCCCTTCTTCTCTGCGGCCCGATCATCGTTGCTGCCTCGCGCGCGAGGAAAGCAATCGAAAGGGTAGAAATACTAACCTGCCCTGACCCGTTGTAACGCCAAGCAAACCCCAAAAGGGGCCTTTAGGTCTTTTTACCCTCATCTTTGACTTGGTTGACTGCGGTTGGCTCACGGGTTGAGGAGAGGATCCGCATAGCCGAATCCCTCTTCTGATCCGCGAGACTAGCGACCCTTTTTCTTTTTTTGTTTATCTCCTTAGAATTTCCCTGATTGGTCAGAATTGTAGAAACCCTAGAAAATGATAGGAATATCGAAATATATCGAACCTATATATCATTTTCATCAGAAAAATGCAATCTATTTAAATAAAATAATTCCAGGACTTAAATCCAATTCCTTCTCTGAAAATGTGACCTACATGCCTAATGAACCCTTTATAATTACATATTATGTAATAATGGTCATTACTGATTTTCCAATCTGCCCTGAGAACAGATTAAACCCTAATTAGTGTTCCAATCATCATGACACTCGAAATCATACCTAAGGAAGATAGTTGATTCAATAATTGAGAAGAACCCTAATTTCTAGTTTTTCTCACCTTATCATGAATATTATGTACAATTTATGAAAAACCCTAATAACTGAAATGTCCTTTAATAACCTGGATGACTCTAATCTCAGACCCCAACTCGGAATCCTATGTATCCTAAAGTGACACCCTAAATGACCTAAACCCTAATAAGAAACCCTAATGAGGAATAATGAGAATCCATAGTAACTTAGGGTTTTGTTTACATTTCAGGGTGATCTACTATCTTTCTCCTAACTTAGGACTTGTGGAATTCAGATCTGAGAATTAAAGGTATGTGGATATAATTATATGACTAGTTTTGCTAGATGTTAAGTATATGTAATTGTTTGCATGAAATTGATATACATTGATGGATGTGGATATATGATTAATTGATGATTTACCGCCTTGCACATAAAAGAACATAATTGAATATAAGTGAAATGTAGTTACTAGTGGTGCTCATTAAACTCCCTATTAGAGAGGGAAAGCTTTAATGTTGACTAGCACCTCCCTAGAGTACATGGTATACATGGAGATCCCTAGAGTACAAGGTACACGGGGAAGGGCCCACTATTTATGCAATTATGTGCTAAGTCCACCATAGTAATGCATGTTCACTATAAATGAGGCTAATAACTTGGGATTACCTGATTTTCTGCCTTTAAATAATGTTTTCTTTCTCCTTCTTCAATTCGAGTATTTTATATGCCAGCATAGTATAGCTTTTACTCCATGTACCAACTTTGTTGATGTATTTGTTTCTCGTATTTTCTAGGTGCAAGGAACAATTGATGATCAAAGTACAATGCATATTCAAAGTACCTGAAGGCACAAATAATAAGCATGGAGGATTTATTAGATAGACCTATACCTCTTATCTCTTTCTTGCTAGATGTTAGTTTATTTCTTTCCCTAGCTTATGTTGAGGATGATTGAGATCCTATGTAATAATCATATTTTCTTTCTCATAGACTTATTCTTCTTCTTTCTCAAGTATTAATATGTATGACTTTATCTTTCATTATTGAATGAAGTGTTGTGTGTCTATTTACTATGATGTGAACATGATCTTGGCTTATCTCTGATTTTAGTTGGCTATCTTGATTTCTATTATTTTCCATTTTGACATTTATAGATATGAGTGCACGCATATCTGTATATGTCACTAAGGAAAGTATGTAGAAATTGGGGTCGTCACAGTTGGTATCAGAGTGAATGTTCGTACATCATAGTCACATGACTTTCATTCACGCTATTATGAGTCTAGGGTAGTCCTTGAGTTAGGGATGTGAAGGGTTGAGGTGACTAGGATAGCATCTGCCTAAGGTCTGGCTAAAGTCTCCGAGCCACTTTGCTTGGAAATCACGAGGCTACCTATAAGGCAGTGTGAGTCTACCTGGCCAATATCCTAAATGTCCCTTACTTCTTGGGCATACCTTAAAATTAAGATCCTTCTCATCTATAGAAATTCCCTCTCCTCTTTTCTATAGGAATATTTTCCCTCTTATCTTAAATTTTTGAAAATTGTTCTTCCCTTCATCTTTATGATATAAGATTAGGAAAGAGTCTCTCTATTTAGAAAGTCTTAAGGACCGACTAATAATGACTTTAAGGTATCCTCCATAAATTGTAACATCTAGAACATTAATAAATGATATAAGAGATTAATGAAATGACATAATGATAATGACAAATATAATTGTTGAGTAATAAATCTAATATATCCCAATTAATTTCAGGATGCCTCCTAAGACTCGTAGCTCAGGGGAATCGTCCTCTAAGAAAAAAAAGGAACGTGAAACCTCTGAAATACCTGATCCTGATGCTGCGGCCAAGGAAAGGTGGGAGGAACAGAAGAAAATCCTTCTAGATTTCATGGAAACCCTCACCACAAAAGGAACCCCCGAATCTAGCTCATCTAGGAAGAAAGAAGTAACGGTGATAGATTTTATTAAGTTAAACCTTGATTCCTTTTGGGGAGAGGATCAGCCTGAGGTCATGGACAAGGTTGAAGCCTGGATTTTAACCATAGAGAATGGTTTTCATACCCTAGAAGTACCCAATGAGAAGAAGGTTAAGTTTTCCACCCATATGCTTAAGGGAGGGGCAAAAATCTGGTGGGAGAACTATGGCGGGAATAGGGGTGAGGAAATAGACGACATGGAGTGGGAATCCTTCAAAAACCTCTTCACAGATCATTTTATGCCCATAGCTGAGAGGAAGAGGAAGGAGAAGATGTACATGGAGTTAAGGCAGGGTAGTCTTTCAGTAGCTGATTACACCCGGAAGTTTAGGCTTCTGGAGCGTTAAGCACCCATCAGGACTGAAGATCGTCTTACTGAACACTATGTTGACTGCCTTTCCGCCCACCTAAAAACCCTAGTCATAGCCTCTCATCCCAGAAGCATAGATGAAGCCCTAGATATGGCCCTCAAGCAGGAGAGAGAGCAGGGCATGCAAAAACCTTCTAGCATGGGATACTTAGGGTTAACCACAACTGAAGAGGATAAGTTTAAGAAGTTCAACCCAGACCATAACAACAAGGGATCAGGGAAAGGAGGAGGTTTAGGAAAAGGAGGACAGAAGCACAATTAAAATCAACAGAAGATTGTCCACCCGAAGTGCAAGACTTGCGGACGACACCATGGTGGAGTATGCCACCACACCAAGCCAGTCTACTATAACTGCAAAAAGGAGGGTCATTTCGTCGCCAAGTGTCCCACTCCCTCCATCATTGGCAATCCTGCGGGTGGTGCTCCGCAGCCTCAGGGACACCGCAATGGCAGGGTATTTGCAGTAAATGCAGAAGAGGCCAAGGCAAATCCAAACCAGCTCTGTGAAGGTAACCTAATTTCTTTATAATTCAATATCTTTTTCAAGCTTGCAATTATTCATAATTTGATTACCTTATGTAGGCACTGTATTATAAAATGGTCATCCTGTTAAGGCTTTATTTGACTCTGGATCTACAAATACTTTTATTTCTCGAACTCTGGCATCCATATTAAATCGTCACATAAGGGATTTGGGATATATTCTGGACGTGTCTACTCCGAGTGGCAAAATACTCACAACTCTGCAGAAAACTAATGAACTTTCTCTTAAATATGAAAATCATGATATGCCCTTTGAATTCATTCTCTTAACTATGGAAGACTTTGATGTTATACTTGGTATGGACTGGCTTTATACATACCATGCTCACATTGATTGTAGAAACAAGATGGTGGTCCTCTCTCAACCTCATTCTTATCCTATGAAAATCCCTAGGGGAAGCGGATTCTGTAATAATATTATAATCTCCTCTCTAAAAGCTAAAAAGCTCATTTCTAAAGGATGTAAAGTCTTCCTCGCATTAGTCTCAGAGACCAGTTCTAGTAGTGGGTCTGTAGAAAGTCTGGAGGTGGTACGTGACTTCCCTGACATTTTTCCGGAGGAGCTTCCTGGGCTGCCTCCCAATAGAGACATTGAATTCTCCATAGATCTTCTTCCTGGAACCACTCCGATTTCTAGGGCACCGTATAGGATGGCTCCTGCTGAGCTTATGGAGTTGAAGAAACAGTTGCAAGAACTTCTCGACAAAGGTTTCATTCGTCCTAGTGTTTCCCCTTGGGGAGCTCCTATTCTCTTTGTTAAAAAGAAAGATGGTTTTATGCGTATGTGTATTGACTATCGTATGTTGAACCAAGCCACTATTAAAAACAAATATCCTCTCCCTCGTATTGATGACCTCTTTGATCAGCTTCGTACTGCTAAAGTATTCTCAAAGATTGATCTCCGTTCTGGATACCATCAACTTAAAATCAAGGATTCTAACATTTCAAAAACTGCTTTTCGAACCCGTTATGGGCATTACGAATTTCTGGTGATGCCATTCGGGTTGACCAACGCACCAGGTGTATTTATGAATCTGATGAACAAAGTCTTCCAACCTTACCTTGATGAGTTTGTGGTCGTCTTCATTGATGATATCTTGATCTATTCTTATTCTATGGAAAAACACTGTGAACACTTGCGATCAGTTCTTGACATTCTTCGAACCCAGAAGTTTTATGGAAAACTTTCAAAATGTGAGTTCTGGATTGATAAGGTTATGTTTCTTGGGCATGTCATTTCTGGAGGTAGTATATCTGTTGATCCCGCCAAAGTCTCTGCTGTACTTGATTGGCAACCTCCCCGTAATCCTTCTGAAATTCGGAGTTTCCTGGGTCTGGCCGGATACTATCGTCGTTTTATTCCAAACTTCTCCAAAGTTGCACTTCCTCTAACCAAGCTTATTCGGAAGGACGAGCACTTCATCTGGTCAGCCACTTGTGAGTCCAGTTTCCAGTAGTTAAAGCAGAAATTGACGTCGGCTCCTGTTCTTGTTCTACCCTCTGGCAATGAAGGGTTTGTGATATTCAGTGATGCTTCAAGGAATGGATTAGGGTGTGTCCTGTAGCAGAATGGTAAGGTAGTGGCCTTTGCGTCTAGACAGCTAAAACCCAATGAACTTAATTATCCCACCCATGACTTGGAATTAGCTGCAATCATTCATGCCCTCAAGATCTGGAGGCACTACCTGTATGGGGCAACGTTCGACATCTTCACCGATCATAAAAGCCTGAAGTACATCCTGACTCATAAGGACTTGAATCTGCGTCAACGCCGATGGATCGAATACCTAAAGGACTATGATTTCACTATTGCCTATCATCCGGGTAAGGAAAATGTAGTCGATGATGCCCTTAGCAGAAAAAGGGCAGTGTGTGCATCTCTTTTTGTCCCTGAATAGAGGAACATGGAGGATCTAGTGGGATGGAAGCCATAGTTTCTATCTAATCGTGTGCATGTTAATAACATTTCCATCACGTCCAACCTGCATTTTGAACTTCTTGAGGCACAAAAGGCTAGTCCCGATCTTGCAGAGCTATCTTCTCTCCTGTTGAAGCCGCAAACGCATCTGTCCGTGGGTTTTGATGGTGGTCTCCATTACAAGAATTGTATGTGGGTTCCTGAGCAGTCAACTGTAAAGACATCAATCCTAAATGAGGCACATGGGTCCAAGTACACAGTTCATCCATGCACGACAAAGATGTACAAAGACCTACAACGTCAGTTTTGGTGGAGAGGCATGAAGCGTGATATTGCCGATTTTGTGTCTAGGTGTTTGACATGTCAAAGGATCAAGGCCAAACATCAGAGACCAGGCGGTCTACTACAACCCCTTGAAATTCCGGAATGGAAATGGGAACACATCACCATGGATTTCGTGGTAGGGTTACCCAGGACCAGGAAGGGATACGACGCTGCATGGGTCATAGTGGATCGTCTCACCAAATCAGCTCATTTTCTTCCTGTGAAGACTACTGTAAGGGTTTCTAAGTTGGCTGACCTCTACATACGGGAGATCGTACGTCTGCATGGAGTCCCAACGTCTATTGTCTCAGACAGGGACCCAAAGTTCACATCAAAGTTGTGGAAGCAAGTTCTAGAGGAATTGGGCACCAAGTTGAACTTCAGTACATCCTACCATCCGCAAATAGACGGGCAGTTAGAGCGTACAGTATAGATTCTAGAGGATCTTCTGCGAGCTTGTGTTCTCGATTGGGAAGGCTCATGGCACTATTACTTGCCTTTAGCTGAGTTTGCCTATAATAATAGCTATCAGGAAAGCATTGAGATGCCTCCCTATGAAGCTCTTTATGGCCGACCATGTAGATCACCTTTACATTGGGACGATGTAGGAGAGCGTACCCTGATGAAATCTGAGGAGATGCAGTTGTATACTGATAAGGTTGCTCTAATTAGGCAGAGGATGAAGTGAGCACAGGACAGGAAAAAGTTGTATGCTGATGCTCACCGGCAGGAATGTCAGTTCAAGGAGGGCGATCATGTCTTTTTGAAGATCCGACCTATTCGAGCTTTGGCCAAGAACAAAGGAAAGCTCAGTCCTCGTTATGTTGGACCCTTTGAGATTCTTGAAAGGGTTGGTGAACGTGCCTATCGTCTTGATTTTCCACCTCAGTATAGTGCCATGCATAATGTGTTTCATGTATCTAATCTGAAGCCCTATGTCAATGACTCCAGTCATATCCTGAATCATGAGCCTCTCGAGTTGAAGGATGATCTGTCATATGCTGAGTCCCCAGTTAGAATTCTCGACTTCAAGTCAAAGGAGCTTCACAGTAATCGTCATATCGAAATGGTGAAAGTTCTCTGGAGCCACCATGATGAAACGGATGCCACCTGGGAGCTAAAGACCGAGGTCGAGAAGAAGTATCAATATCTTTTTCAGGCTGCTTGAATTTTGGGGACAAAATTCTTAAAAAGGAGAGGAGAATGTGACAGAGTGAGTTTTTACATATATATTATTTAGTCTCTCTCTCTTACAATTTTAATTGTTCCAATTATGCCCTCAATCATCTCCCTCTCACAAATTTGATTAAATGGATCATCAATTTCACCTAAGACCATCCATAATGGTACATAAAGTCAATAATACAAGTATTATGACATTTAGTCAATTGACATAGTCAATAATCGAATTGGGACTCTAATTTTGCACCATAGCTAAATCATAGCATTATAAAACTATGCCTAAAATCTCATTACAATTGGAATTACCAATTTGGAGTTATTTACTTTTGAAATTTGGTGTATTATGTCACCTAATCTACCCTAGGACTAAAGTCTGTGATTTAATTAGACATTTATGTTGTCACGCGGCCCATTTTCCTTGCTTTGGCGCGGCCCCTCGCTGGGATTTGATCCTAGCCGTCCGATCAGGTGGACAATGATCCGCTCTGGATCCAAAGGTGAGGACTTCGTCTTCCACCTCCGAAAGAAGCGGTCCCTGGCAGTAGCTGGACCTACAATTCCTCCAACGACCCTTGCGCCCAAACCCCACCTTCTCCTCGCGAGATCCTTGGAGGACTAACCCCTCTCCTCAAACCGAACTCAACAACCCTCACCACATCACCCAACTCCCTCAGATCAGGGAGAACGACCCCCCGAGCTCTCGCGCCTCTCACTGGCGGAGACACAGGGTTTAGGGCTTAGCCCCCTACTTCACCCCAGGTCTACAAAAGCCCCCAAAAGCTTCCCTCACCTCCCTTTCATCTTTCCGCACCATCAATTCCACCGGGTCTTGCCCCCTCTTCCCCGACCTCTAGCACCTCCAACTCACCTGACTTCGACCTCGCCCTCCCTTCAGTGGTCCTCTCCGCTCAATTGAACGCAACCACACCATCTCGGGATCTCGGCGAGGCGACCGACACCTTTGGTTGGAGCCACGAAGGCCTAGGAGCCTGGGTCGACTAGCCGCCGGAGCTGAGCTCAAGGTTGCCATCGTCGGCAAGGTCCAGGGCACGTCGAGCAGCTGGGAGTGGACCTAGAGCTTCACGAACCTCATGCGGAGCTTCATGACCCCTCAATCCAGCCGGAGGGTAGGTAAATCCTTAGAACCCATTTTCCATTTTTAGAGTCTCCTGCCATCACAACCATGGCTGTAGTTAACCTCCGACGAGCTTCTTGGGCTCGTTGGACTCAGGAAGACCCCGCAAATGCAATCTGCCCATCCTCACACTCCCAGACACCCCCCTAGCCAGCCTGAGCTACTTCACCTCCCTTCTTCTCTGCTGCCCGATCATCGTTGCTTCCTTGCGCGCGAGGAAACCAATTGAAAGGGTAGAAATACTAACCTGCCCTGACCCGTCGTAACGCTAAGCAAACCCCAAAAGGGGCCTTTAGGTCTTTTTACCCTCATCTTTGACCCGATTGACTGTGGTTGGCTCACTGGTTAAGGAGAGGATCCGCGCAGCCGGATCCCTCTTCTGATCCGCGAGACCAGCGACCCTTTTTCTTTTTTCGTTTATCTCCTTAGAATTTCCTTGATTGGTCAGAATTGTAGAAACCCTAGAAAATGATAGGAATATGAAAATATATCGAACCTATATATCATTTTTATCAGAAAAATGCAATCTATTTAAATAAAATAATTCTAGGACTTAGATCTGATTCCTTCTCTGAAAATGTGACCTACATGCCTAATGAACCCTTTATAATTACATATTATGTAATAATGGTCATTACTGATTTTCCAATCTGCCCTGAGAACAGATTAAACCCTAACTAGTGTTCCAATCATCAGGACACTCAAAATCCTATCTAAGGAAGATAGTTGATTCAATAATTGAGAAGAACCCTAATTTCTAGTTTTTCTCACCTTATCATGAATATTATGTACAATTTATGAAAAACCCTAATAACTGAAATGTCCTTTAATAACCTGGACGACCCTAATCTCAGACCCCAACTCGGTATCCTATGTATCCTAAAGTGACACCCCAAATGACCTAAACCCTAATAAGAAACCCTAATGTGGAATAATGAGAATCCATAGTAACTTAGGGTTTTGTTTACATTTTAGGGTTATCTACTATCTTTCTCCTAACTTAGGACTTATGGAATTCAGATCTGAGAATTAAAGGTATGTGGATATAATTATATGACTAGTTTTGCTGGATGTTAAGTATATGTAATTGTTTGCATGAAATTGATATACATTGATGGATGTGGATATATGATTAATTGATGATTTACTGCCTTGCACATAAAAGAACATAATTGAATATAAGTGAAATGTAGTTACTAGTGGTGCTCATTAAACTCCCTATTAGAGAGGGAAATCTTTAATGTTGACTAGCACCTCCCTAGAGTACATGGTATACGGGGAGATCCCTAGAGTACCAGGTATATGGGGAAGGGCCCACTATTTATGCAATTATGTGCTAAGTCCACCATAGTAATGCATGTTCACTATAAATGAGGCTAATAACTTGGGATTACCTGATTTTCTGCCTTTAAATAATGTTTTCTTTCTTCTTCTTCAATTCGAGTATTTTATATGCCAGCATAGTATAGCTTTTACTCCACGTACCAACTTTGTTGATGTATTTGTTTCTCGTATTTTCTAGGTGCAAGGAACAATTGATGATCAAAGTACAATGCATATTCAAAGTACATGAAGGCACAAATAATAAGCATGGAGGATTTATTAGATAGACCTATACCTCTTATCTCTTTCAATGCATCATCATAGGACATACCAATTGCATTAGGGTTCCTGTAGTAGTGCCCTTACCAATCCCATTTTATCATGCCCTATTCAACTTGGAAGCCTCATGAGCATTTCTATAAACAAAAACCATACACTTTCAAAACATAAGATGTAGGTTTTTACCTAGAGAATCTTTACAAATTACCAAAGGGAAAGAGTTGATTCTATGCGTAAACTTCTTAAAACATGAGCAGATTGCCAACTTAACAAGAATCTTGACCATCAGTAGGTGGGAACTGTGATAAAGTGGATTTTTCTCCTATTTGTGCATAATTACTCTTGTTACTTTAAGTCCTCACTATTTATGTCTCCTTTGATTTCATAACTCGATAATGTCCACCAAAGTCAAAGATTCCCCATTTTGAGTCAATATGATACACATATATGCATGAAATGTTAGTGTTGTTATACCCATGAATCCTTTGATTAAAATCTTCATCATACATGATCGTTTTTATTTTTAATTTCTTACAATTGTTCTACACCCTATTATGAAGCTATGGTCCAAATTTGAGACCATTTGGACCTTCCTACGATTTGTTATAATTTTCCTAAGATCTGCCCTTTTTTTAGCCTTTTCTTTCCTTCATTTTCCCTTGTTGGGCCGTTTTCTCCGCCCTAAATGGGCCCTGTGGACGCTGACCCGGGGTGAGGTACTGGCCGGCACACCCTCGGATCTTGATCCGATGGCTGCGGGGTCGTCCTCTACCTCGGATCGGCCTACAACTGTGGCCGCCGGGTAGGGGAGCCCGAGCCACCGGTTCTCGCCCGATTGTTGACCTTTTTGCACGATTCGAGTGCCTATGGGTCCGTTTTTGAAATCCGCATTATATACATATGATCTCACACCGAAACAAGGGGGTTTCCCGAACCTTCTTTTTCCCTTTTTGTGGCCTCCGCCATGGCCAAGCTTGGCCAAAATAAACCCTAAACCTGGCCCCGAAACCCTATAAAACCCCTCGCACATAAGTTCCCCTACTGTTTTGCTCCCTTTCCCTTCTTACTTTGTCCTTCTTTTCCCCTCCTTCTCCAGGTTGGGGTAGCACCACCACGACTATCCCCTTCATCTTTGGGGGTTCTGTCGCCCACCATCGCAACATAAGCCTACATTGACCCTGGTCGGTCTCGAGGAGCTAGGGAGGCACCTTGACGGGACATGATGGGCTGTTGCACGCTTGCCCCTATCCACTCCGGCGAGACACACATCCACAAGCAACAGAACGTTGCGGGCCTGCTCATGGATGGGGAAGATGCCAGATTCATCGGATCATGGATGGGCGGGAAAGATCGTGAGTCGCCAACCATCCCAGGTAAAGGCATTCAAACCCAGGCCTAAGGGATCAGGCGACAGGGATCGTAGGATCAACGGATCCATGGTGCTCTCACATCGTACGGATGACATCATTCAAATAATGAGATGGTAACACTTCTCCTATTTCCATATAGTTCTTGGTTTAATCTTTAAAATTTGATATCTCCCTGATCCTAAGGCCAAATATAGTAAAATTATATATCAAATTGATCCACTCGAAAAGATCTACAACATGAGAATGGTTTCAGACCCTAAATCTTCTTCTAGTTTCCTTATATTTCTAAAGATGTAACCTTTGACTACTTTGAATATGTTTAACACATGCTTATGATCAATGATTGGATCTTGATGTTTAATCTACCCCGATCCTTAAATCAGTACTTGTGATATATACATGAACTAAATTAAGGTCCTACTCTCCCTATTGTTCATCATGACCATTTTTGTACATATGTGCTTAGTTTGGACTTTAATGATGAATGTTACCCCAATTGATAATGTTGTTGCTAATGGACAACCACCTAATCTTACTATATGTTTCTTATGACCTTATGTTTCTGATCTAAACCATCCCTTATGCTTGGCTCTTATTCATTGATGATCTTTGACCTTGATTACTCTATTATGAGTCTAGTGACCTAATCTGAGCATAATATCCTAAACCTTGTCATGTCCACATGAAACCTCGAAATGATATGAATCTTGAACCACACTCTTATGATGGACCCTAAATCAATATGAGATCATCAAATGAACCAATAAGCAACTTGGAACCCACCTTGGCCAAAACCCTAAAATGCATCTAATTAGGGTTAATGATGAGAATCTAATGCATGTATGTAATCTTGTTGTTAATCAGGTTGGCCTATGATCTAGATGGTAATGGATGTGTTAAGTTAAGAATCTCTGAATCAGGTATGGGCCTTATCTAGTTATATGAATACCTCTTTTTTCTTGAAAAGACATATATTGTATGCTTGTTTTTCTATTTTCTCAAATATTGCCATGTAGTATTGCTATGTCTTACTCGATGTTTGCCTCGTCAGTTTTATAACTTAAACACATATATAGATAGAACTCCATTATAATATTGATTGATAAAGGGTTAGCTCTTGGCTACGGCCTTGAGGTCCCTCTCGTATAAAAGGGTTAGCTAAGCTTGAGCACCCTTACGGACCCTTCCGACGGGAAGTTGGTCAAATGCCTTAAACATGTTTGATATTGTTGATATAATGGAGTGAAATGACATAAAATATGGTTTTGCATTTGTTAAACAATTAACATGTTTATTCTTGTTCGTTTAGTCTTGAAATCTTTTCAAAATTATGCAAAGCTTATATATATGTGTATCTTTCGGCCGCATACTCAACACCTCGTGTGTTGACCCATTTCTCGTATGTTGTTTTTAGGTTCAGAGATGGCTAGAAAGTTGTAGGTCTTGGTGAGCTATGCTAGGTGTACTTGTTGTAAGATCCAGATATAGTATACATGAGAAGACTTGTACAAAGTGACTCTTGAATATGTAATTCAAATCGTGTAATATAATGATGTTGCTTAATATATCTTGTTAATTGTTGAGTTTATGTTGGTGTTTGTATCTTGTAATCTGTTCATGTGTGCTAAGCTTTACGCTTCTGCATGTCGCCTTGGTATTCGTTTGGTTCATGGGACTGGGATTCCGGTTCCGTGATAGATGGTATCAGAGCATGAACAATAACTACACCAAACATTGCTCACATGAAACACAAACTAAACTCACCTTGCATCTCAACCCTAGAAACATAAAAAGGTATCCTTGTGGATTAGGTTGACTTAGCCTCTAGGTTAGAACCTAGATGTTCTAGAACTAGGTGTAGACTTGTGTAAATTACCTCCCTAGACATGATTCGTGACATGTGCTTAGGATGTCTACGCAAGTGTGCACCATGTTCTTGCTAGTTCACTAGGTATCATGATACTAGACTGCCTAATGAGTGTGGTAACTCGTTTTGGTTTTGGTTTTATTCGAATGGAGTATGGTGGTTTTCATCGCCTGTTTAAACGTTGGAGAAAACATATTTCAAGTATTATTATATGTACATATGAAAAATGTTACCACACATAGAAAGGCAGTGAGTTTCCATGCAACCTAGGAGAAAGAGATGTAACATCAAGTCTAGATAAGAGAGTTTAGATGATAGTGATAGTCTCTAGAGTTGTCTAGAGCCATGATATAGGTTAGGCAAGTGAGTATCCTAGAAACCTAAGATGATGATAATGATATTGATGATGATGTTAATAAGACCCAAGTCGTTTGAGGAAGGTCGAGTATGTTTAATGATATGGAATGAGTTGGAACATGCAACCCTAGCTAAACCTAGCACCTTGTATGATACATATGGCTTGGTTGATGTGCTAATCATAGTTAGTGGGTTGGCATGCTTGCTTGTACCTAGTTTTGTACGTACTGAGATATGATATGTGACATACAGTTTGAGACCAACATGGGCCTCAATCTCTTTACAAAGGAGGACCTCTAGCATGGGACATATGAATAGGGTGACCTTTTGATATGAGTCGACCCACCTCGGGAGAAGGTTAGAGACCTAAACCCCAAAATATTTGAAATGTTGAAAAATAGGAATGATGAAATACTTGATGATGAGTCCCTATCTAGAATACTTATAAGTATATGAGATAAGTCACCTAGTTTATGGTCTCTTGAAAATGTTGAACCCTAGATTTCCTATTAAAGATATAACCCTAGAGAAAGAGGCAATTGAATATTTGATGCTTGATATATAGGTGAGGGAGATGTCCTAAGACCCAAGATGATGTATATGATGTGTGATATCCATGATGATCCTCATACTCGGGTTATAGCGGTTACCCTTATTTATCAAAAGATGGGTAGTAATTTTATTACATGTAGAAGTTTGTGGTTAACATGTCTTGTTGGGCACATATATGTCTTAGCTTGAGTGGCTTGAAGCTCTTTCTAGATACAAGTAAGAAAGTTACAAAACCTCGATATTGATGATAATGTTGTTCCCCATATGGTGCTTGATATATGAAATATCTCATGTACATTAAAATTTAACATATGCTAGATGAGTCACTCACATAAGCTAGACCTAACATGAAATCATACTATACATAAAAGATGTAACTTTTAATAATGGACTTGATCGAGGATGCCTAGAAATCTTAGCTTGAATAATCAGGGGTAACATGCCTAACCTCATAACCAGTGAAAAAAAATGATCAACTTGATATGACAATACTCTTGGAGTCATAACTCATATGAACATGATGAATAAATTGTTTAATTTTAGATTTAAAAGGAAAAATAATGAACATAATTGATTAGAGTTGGTGGAAATTTTGGGCAAAACAAAACCATGCATGAAATCTAGAGTAAAGATGAGATACACACTCGATGATAGTCTCTTTTGGTCATGATCTCACACATGTTCGCTTGAGAATTGATAAACGTAAATGGTGATGATACACCTTGGTCTCGCACAAAGATATGAACAAAAACCCTAATGTGTGGACACTAAAGGATGGGTAAACCCTAATTCCATGATGATGTCACATTACGATGGAATAATAAGTAATATGTATATAATCGAGATGAGTACACCCTTGATGAGTATAATCTAGTGTGGACCCATCATGCAAAATTCCTTTATAACGATGGTTGGATACCTAGACTAGATGGATATTGGCTTTGACTCTTAACTATGATCTTGGTTGAATTTCGAGGATGAAATTTCTTTTAAGGAGGGAAGGATGTGATAAAGTGGATTTTTCTCCTATTTGTTCATAATTACTCTTGTTACTTTAATTCCTCACTATTTATGTCTCCTTTGACTTCATAACTCGATAATGTCCACCAAAGTCAAAGATTCCCCATTTTGAGTCAATATGATACACATATATGCATGAAATGTTAGTGTTGTTATACCTGTGAATCCTTTGACTAAAATCTTCATCATACATGATCTTTTTTATTTGTAATTTTGCACAATTCTTCTACACCCTATTATGAATCTATGGTCCAAATTTGAGACCATTTGGACCTTCCTACGATTTGTTATAATTTTCCTAAGATCTGCCCTTTTTTTAGCCTTTTCTTTCCTTCATTTTCCCTTGTTGGGCCGTTTTCTCCGCCCTGAATGGGCCCTGTGGACGCTGACCCGGGGTGAGGTACTGGCCCGCGCACCCTCGGATCTTGATCCGATGGATGTGGGGTCGTCCTTTACCTCGGATCGGCCTGCAACCGTGGCCGCCGGGTAGGGCATCCCGAGCCACCGGTTCTCGTCCGATTGTTGACCTTTTTGCACGATTCGAGTGCCTATGGGTCTATTTTTGAAATCCACATTATATACATATGATCTCACACCGAAAAAAGGGGTTTTCCTGAACCTTCTTTTCCCCTTGTGGAGGCCGCCGCCATGGCCAAGCTTGGCCTAAATAAACCCTAAACCTAGCCCCGAAACCCTATAAAACCCCTCACACATAAATTCCCCTACTGTTTTTCTCCCTTTCCCTTACTACTTTGTCCTTCTTTTCCCCTCCTTCTTCTCCAGGTTGGGGCGGCGCCACCACGACCATCCCCTTCAGCTTTGGGGGTTCTGTCGCCCACCATCGCAACGTAGGCCTGCGTTGACCCCGATCGGTCTCGAGGAGCTAGGGCGGCACCTTCACGGGACATGATGGGCTGTCGCACGCTTGGCCCTGTCCACTTCGGCGAGACACACAACCGCAAGTAACAGAACGTTGCGGGCCTGCTCATGGATGGGGAAGATGCCAGATTCATCGGATCATGGGTGGGCGGGCAGGATCGTGAGTCGCCAACCATCCCAGGTCAAGGCATTCAAACCCAGGCCTAAGGGATCAGGCGACAGGGATCGTAGGATCGACGGATCCATGGTGCTCTCACATCGTACGGATGACATCATTCAAATAATGAGATGGTAACACTTCTCCGATTTCCATATAGTTCTTGGTTTAATCTTTAAAATTTGATATCTCCCTGATCCTAAGGCCAAATATAGTAAAATTATATATCAAATTGATCAACTCAAAAAGATCTACAACATGAGAATGGTTTCAGACCCTGAATCTTCTTCTAGTTTCCTTATATTTCTAAAGATGTAACCTTTGACTACTTTGAATATGTTTAACACATGTTTATGATTAATGATTGGATCTTGATGTTTAATCTAACCGGATCCTTAAATCAGTACTTGTGATATATACATGAACTAAATGAAGGTTCTACTCTCCCTATTGTTCATCATGACCCTTTTTGTACATATGTGCTTAGTTTGGACTTTAATGATGAACGTTACCCCAATTGCTAATCTTGTTGCTAATGGACGACCACCTAATCTTGCTATATGTTTCTTATGACCTTATGTTGCTGATCTAAACCATCCCTTATGCTTGGCTCTTATTCATTGATGATCTTTGACCTTGATTACTCTATTATGAGTCTAGTGACCTAATTTGAGCATAATATCCTAAACCTTGTCATGTCCACATGAAACCTCGAAATGATATGAAACTTGAACCACACTCTTATGATGGACCCTAAATCAATATGAGATCATCAAATGAACCAATAAGCAACTTGGAACCCACCTTGGCCAAAACCCTAAAATGCATCTAATTAGGGTTAATGATGAGAATCTAATGCATGTATGTAATCTTGTTGTTAATCAGGATGGCCTATGATCTAGATGGTAATGGACGTGTTAAGTTAAGAATCTCTGAATCAGGTATGAGCCTTATCTAGTTATATGACTACCGCTTTTTGCTTGAAAAGACATATATTGTATGCTTGTTTGTCTATTTTCTCAAATATTGCCATGTAGTATTGCTATGTCTTACTCGATGTTTGCCTCGTCAGTTTTATAACTTGAATACATTTATAGATAGAACTCCATTATAATATTGATTGATAAAGGGTTAGCTCTTGCGTACGGCCTTGAGGTCCCTCTCGTATAAAAGGGTTAGCTAAGCTTGAGCACCCTTACAGACCCTTCCGATGGGAAGTTGGTCAAAGGCCTTAAACATGTTTGATATTGTTGATATATTGGAGTGAAATGACATAAAACATGGTTTCACATTTGTTAAACAATTAACATGTTTATTCTTATTCGTTTAGTCTTGAAATCTTTTCAAAATTATGCAAATCTTATATATATGTGTATCTTTCGGCCCCATACTCAACACCTCGTGTGTTGACCCATTTCTCGTATGTTGTTTTTAGGTTCAGAGATGGCTAGAAAGATGTAGGGCTTGGTGAGCTATGCTAGGTGTACTTGTTGTAAGATCCAAATATAGTATACATGAGCAGACGTGTACAAAGTGACTCTTGAATATGTAATTCAAATCATGTAATATAATGATGTTGCTTAATATATCTTGTTAATTGTTGAGTTTATGTTGGTGCTTGTATCTTGTTATCTGTTCATGTGTGCTAAGCTTTACGCTTCCGCATGTCGCCATTGTATTCGTTTGGTTCATGGGACTGGGATTCCGGTTCCGTGACATGAACACTGTCAACTTTTGCCATTGTAGCTTTAGGAAGAGCCTAATTGGACTCCAACTCAACTCACACCCTGGAATCACCTACGTATCCTGCCACATTTGTTGAATCATCAAATTCTAGATGCCTCCTCAGTGTAATAGACACTATAGCCAATTGTCCATGGTCTAAGGTAATCTAGGATTTTCAATCTGCAACCACACTAGAGCTAGAAGAAAGGAAAGAGGAAGGTGCAAGGAACTTGGCGCCCACACATGAATGATGATAAGAGAACCATCAATTGTCCACGATGCTTCATCAAGAACATGATCCTTTTCCTTTGTTGAAGCCTATTTCACCATGAATCCCTCTTTCTCCTCTGCAATAACTTCAAGCTTGCACCAAAACTCCAAAATCACTGAATCCAGTCAAATAACTGACTTTGGAAAGGCTTCCAACCAGAGAATCTAACTGTTATAAACTCATTACAATGGAGAGTGTCCCCTTCTTGACTGGATACCTTGACACATTTGACACCTTTTGTAATCCTGGTTTACGAAACTGATCACAACCAACTTCACATGCACATGCCACCCTTTCCAAATTTCCAGGAACCAATCAGGCATCGAACAATCAACTGGTGAATCAGGTTGATCAACTTCCTCTAGATGTGGATGAGGGGGTCGATGGACTCCAGGCCACACTAGCCAACTTGCCATGACATCACAAAGCAGGAAAATTACCCAGGACCAAGATGTTCTACAATAGAACTTGCACAAAATCCTCTACATTAGCCTCCCATGGACCAGATGGAGGATCCAATTTGATATATTCAAGCACCGCATCACCTCCACTTCCACCTCACCATCTAGTACTACACTCGCCCTGACTTCGTCCCCTACCATGCCCCTATCTCTCCATTTGGGTTCAAATGAAGGGACCCTTGTCAATGAATAATACTATGAAATAATCTAAATAATTCATGAAGGTTGTGTTAATATTATCTATGAAATATGCAAGGGAATTTGTTAGTCCAAATTTCATAACTGCAAATCTCATAATTCCCATACCACATCCTAAAATTTGACTTGTCTATATTTGATTCTTTTATTTTAGGTTATGATATATATATTGGAGGTCTCTCTTTGAGAAGAATACTACTCCATGAAACTAAGGAAAAAGACATAAATCAAGGATAAGTGATACTCATTCTTAATTTTGATCTTGGGAAACTATTGATAGTCTATACGCTTCTCATAGTGCCTTACTTTTTCTTGATAAATAGTGTTAAATATCCTTAGGGTTTCAAAGTCAGTTGAGTGAATCCACTATCTAGCAATTCATACAACTAAGTCTTCATCTCATTTAATTCTAATAGTTCCATTTAGTAAGCCGGTAGTGTCATAGGGTGACAACCTGGTATGAGATATATCTTACAATCAACATCTCACTCTATAGATATACCTAGAAACTTATACAGAAAAACTACACACTTGTATATTACTAGTACTTATCTTTGGTGATCTTTTCTCTCTAACTTTACATCAACTACATGTCCTAGATAGGATTTATGACCATTCCTAAAAATCTTGTCATGAACTATAGATGATACTAAATATGTAGGTAATACCTTATAAATTCTGATGAAGAAACATAAAAATACACCTTGCCAAAAGATATATTCCATTTTTCTAGTATTCTAACTGGGAAACATACGTCACAAGATAAAACAAACCCAAGATAATTTTAATAAGTTCATGTCTAAGGACATGGGATTAGCTTCTATAATTCAATAGGCACTCACAATGAAATTCCAGTAAAATAGTTTGTTCTCCTAGTATGCACCTAACACCAAGTAAAATGATACACCTTAGATGATAAGATTCAAATTAGAAACCAAACAACTTTGTAATAATAATGAACCACAATGCGATCTTAAAAAAAAACAACAATGTTGGGAAAAAGCATCATACATGTGCTAACTCTTGAAGATACTACTCCCTGAGACTCTTTCAAAGAACAAAATTATGCTATTTCTCTTCCTTTGCCATGTTGCTTATGCTATCCACTACTATTGCTAAGTGTCCCCCTTCTAAAATAAGAATTAGTCTAAATAATTTACTCCCCTGACCAATGTCTATGATTGCAACATCTAAAACTCTGACTATGGACTTTTTTCAATGTACATTGAAGGATAAGAAGTATCTTTCTAAAGTTTTCCATTTAACCACAATAACAAATACCTTGAAATTTAGTTCCTCAATAGTTGTGTAAGTGGAACATGCTACATATATTAAAAGATGATGATTCTTGTTTTTATGGATCAATAACTAAACAGAAAGAGCTAGAAGGTCTTATTGGAGGTATTCACCTAGATGGAGAGTCCATATCCTAGGTCTTGGCCTATCCTAGTGTAAGAGGAAAAACAACACTAATCCCAATCCTCTCCTATAAAAACATTCAAATCATCTTCTAATATTGTAAAAGAAACCACCATTTCCACTTGATACACCACTACTCTATACTCTTATGACACTTCTGTTCCTACACATATAATGGCTTGAAGCATTAACAGAACCTTGCCAAGCAACATCTACAAACTCCTAAATGTCTTTCTCTATATCTTCTACTAACTAATGGTTAACTATATGTAATATCTGAAATAGTCCTTCCTCACATTTTCTACTTCCTAATATCGTTGGATATAATCTATGAGGATTAGTTACATACTATAGTTAAGTGGGACTTGTAATGTCTTTTTGTCTTGCTACGATATCATATACTCTAATGATTTTATTTTCCTACTAAAAAGTAAGAAGGGGGAAAATTATCAAAAATTCATCCAAATAATATTTCTATGTAATCAATTTTTGGCATCTCTTTTGTTTAACTTCTTTCAACCAGAAATAAACTTCTCCTATAATCGTTAAAATATCAATATTGATCATCTTGGTCTATGATAACTCTATTAGGAAAAACACGATCTCTAACTGTAAGATCAACTTACACACAAACCTAGGTCAGTAGTTCGAAATAGTTTAATCATCCTATATTTTAATTAGTTAGTATGACCCAATGAGTTTCTTTTTAGATGATCAAGATGATCCCTTTATCCATTTTGTTCTTGTCACTGGCTTCCAAGAAGATTCTATATATACTAAAAATTGCATCTTATCTTCTTCTTCTTGATCCATTGAATAAGCATCTGAGGCATAATGGCTCTCACGTTGTTATTCACCATTTTCTCTTCCTAACTATCAATAACATAAATATCTTTTATGCTATCAATAATATCTTAGTCTTATTGGCCTCTCACTAAATATACCTTAACCAAGTTTCTGAATCCAAAATTGATCCAACTGAAACCCTATAGCTAATTATTGGGCCCATACCAAGGTTGAGGTTCGTGTAACCTTTTATTTTGTGAGAATTAAAACATGGTCTATCCTATTTATGCATCTAAAAATATTATCTAGATAATACACATATTTATGTTAGTATAAATTTTACTAAAAATGGAAATATAGTCCTTACAACAAATTGGCAAGAAAGAGTCTGGTGATTGTAAACAACCTTCTCCAATATTGTCATTGTAGTTTATAGAAGCAACCAATATTACAAAACTTTTATCATTCACACCGACACCCATGACTAAAGGAAGAAAACATAATGTCTATATATAGTCCAAACTACTCTTCAAAAGATCTCATCTCTCTTTCTCATATTGGTATCTTCTTTCTTGATATTTCTAATGAATGTAATTGTACATAAAAAACATTTCATTATTGTTAGATACTAGATGAGTTTGTAGAAAACTATAGATAGCTTGGATGATTCGAATATATGATACATTTAGTTAAATATATAAGAAAATATAGTACTAAACATCTAGTTGTAGGTTATTTAGTAGGTAGTCAATAATTATATAGGAAATGTTTTAACGTAAGAGAATTAAAGTAAAGTTCTAGATTGTTGGTAAGGTATGCCCATAGAGCCAATCATGTGATGATTGACTAGCATAAATTATAAAAAAATTGATTAATACTCATAAAGGCAATCTTCCAGTTCATTCTGTTTCATTCATTTATGAGATGATGATGAAACAATATGAATGTCTAAAGAATAAAAATACTTAATGACATATGTCTTTGGGTACGTGACTTGGAAGAATGAGACCATACAAATGCTAAGAGTATGTACATTCTTATTATGTCCCTAGTCGGTTGTTACTTTGGAAGGTAGATAGACACCAGTAACACATACAACTAGAGTGTGTGTTGGTTGATGATAAAATCTCATTAGTCATGATATGGCAATATCAAACCAGGAACATAAATACATGTTAAGGAATAGTGTATCAGATAGGTCCACCTTGAGAGTGACACATGGAAACCATCATTGGTGGTCATAGTCATCTCTCATAGTGTAGGTGCTTATTGTGATTCTTAGAACTGACATCACTTCATTCATCACATATCGTTGGGTACACTTTGACATCATGAAACATAGTCCTAAAACATGGGATATTATAATAGTGATGATTGGGTGACTTTGACACATGGGGACTAATTGTGAGTGATAGATTTGGGATTTGTACCTCCTATAGGATATTGATATCCTGGCTACTTGATAAGCGAGACTAAGAAATGCATGCGCGTGCACATGTGAATAATATATGATATTGAGGTCACATTATCTCAGACAGTCTGCTCTTAGTTCAAGGAACATGGATTGAATGTCGAGAGGATGATGATTCCATGCCTCGAGTTCATCCTAGATATCAGAGACAAAAGAAATATACAATCACTACAACACCTTACACATATTGTAGGTTGAAGTTGTTCTCCAACTTTGCATTCACTTGGATGGCACTAATGTGCGACTAAGCACCACTCTTTGCTTTTGATGTCATAAGCTAGTTATGGAAATTGATTACCAATGTAATATGGGACCTATACGGTCACACACAAAAGAACTCATCTAGAAGAGAAGTTTAATCTTGAATGGTGATTGGATTGATTACTAAAGTGTTTTGGTATTCAATTCACACAACAAATTGGCTGACTGCACTGCCAAACAACCATCTCATAGGGTGAGACGTCCGTTAAGAGTGCCAGATAAGTGTCTCAAGTGTTGAGACGGTCGTTTGGGTTGTCAGGATGATCAGAAATCGAATTGGCTAATTTCTACCCATACCAAGGAGTGAACCGACCAGTTCATTCTAATGAACTCAAAGTTTTGACTAGACTCACCAGACGACCATCTAGGTGAGAGAGATAGATGTCTCTCATGTGCTAGATCACTCAGTTAAGCCAAAGGAAGGTTCTAATTACTTTCCCAAAATTGTTTCGATTGCACAATGCTTGTGATGCAAGTAATTAATGTCTGACATTAATGGAAAATAAGTTGCCAATTTCGTATGCGATTGGGAAACTACCAAACAACCATTTCATAGTACAAGACGACTGTCTTGTGTGTCTAGATGACCACTTGGGTCTCCAGATGACTGTTTCATGGTTTGTAGGTTGCAGAAAATAAATATATTTAGGTCCTTCCCCTCTCGCACAGGTCCTGAACAGACTAGGAATGCTGGTCCTAGCCCTACCTATAAATAGAGGGGTAGTGGGAGATTCCTACAACACAATAACAACAACATCAACTGAGAATCAGTTTCTCTGATCGTTATTGTCCTTTCTGGTTGTGGTAACCGAGAGATCCCAAGTAAGTCCTACCCAAATAGGGAGGGATAGCTATGGGAGAGAACAACTGAGGATTGTTGTTGTAGGAGAGCAAGTTGGTGACTAGTATGCCAACAGGAGGGACAAGTCCTTCCTATCTGTTGTAGTTGAATGATAAGAGTTCTAGTTGGTTTGTGTGGACTACTCTTGAGACAGGAGTCCTTTGACTGCTACTAGGATAGCAAAGTCGGCCTGCAGTCCATGGTGAGATCACAAGAGTCACTGCAAAAGTCGTTCTATTTGTTGTTCGTGGTGAATACTAGGAGATGCACAACCACTGTCCAAGAACAACTAATAATAGATAGTTGCATTGAAGTGAGTTGTTTCCGTTGGACTTACTCCAGGACCAAGTTTCACTCATTAAACGAACCTTCCTATTTCATAGTAGTTGACGCAATCTTGTTGTTATAGGAATACATATACATAAATTTTTTTATTTCCACTTCTATACTTTGTGCCTATATTTCCCAACATAGATAACCCTAGATATATTTTGACCATAGAAAAATTCTTTACTATTTCCAATAAAGTACAAGCTTCACTTATTTACTAACCACATTGACTCCTTCTAACACACGTCTAAGGTATAAAACATTGGTTAAGCCTACATACACTTGGTAAATTTTTTTTGTAACTAATGATGTCTCAACAAGTACTTGGATATTTTAGGTGGTGTTATGCTACTCTACATTTTTACAATACACCAAAACATCATAAAGGATAATTAATTGTGAACTCATTAAGATGATTCCTAAAAACTATGTTCGTCATATCTATTAAAGATGTAGTGGAATCTTTGTGTGTAACTAATGATGTCTCAACAACTACTAGGATAATTTAGTCATTATTATGCTCCACCACATTTTTTATACACCAAAGTTTCATTAAGGATTACTACTCACAAACCTCATCAAGATGATTCCTAAAAACTATGTTCGTTATATATATTAAAGATGCAATGGAATATTTTTGTCCTAATGTCATGAAAAAAACTCACAATTACCTATATACCATCTTGAAAGATGACTTGGGTGTTATGATGCTTATATACTTTACTGATGATATCTTTAACAAAGGTATATCTTAGAGAAGATTGATACTTCACTAAATGGTGAAGCATATCAACAATTATTGATCAAAGATATCCTTTATTGTGATTTTGCTGAACGATAGGTAGTCTATGTACAATCTCATAGTGTGTTCTTTCTTCTCAAAAAGAGTAGTGTAGCTCCCCATGGTGATTATTTCAATTGAATGAATCATTATACAAGTCCAAGAATTGATTAATTATCTCTTTTATTCATAATATTTCCATACACTAAGTTGATAGTGTTATAATAAGACTACTATATGGTATAACTAAGTTGTATCTCAAACTCCCGATCTTGCTCTATAAGTGTAATGAGAAACTCATCCCGTTGGACATCTCGTAACTTGCATACTGTTGGTACATCATCTATGTTGATGCTCTCTTTGTCTATCATCACATCAACTACATGTTCTTGATAGGCTTCACACTTAGTCCTAAACACCTTATAAACTATGATATATGATACCAATCATATAGGAAAATTCACATTGCTAAAAAATAGCTTCCTTTTCTAACCTCTAGAGGTTGGTTCTTTAAAGAAAATAGTTTCTTAGCCAAAAATAATATCAAATGTAGTGAAAATTATATTTAGAAAGTATAAAAAAATCACCAAAAGATACATAGGATTCAAAGAGATTCTAGTATGAAAGGTTGTATATACTCCCCTAATAGTTTCCTACTAAAGTTTTCACCAATTTACCTTTATTTACCTCACAATGTCATATACAAGTACCATTGTTGAAAATCTATTGTTATATATTGTTTAAGAACACTCAATCTTCATCTCTTGTTGTATGGTTGAAGAAGATCACCAAAGCTTCACCTATTTTGTGATGGATATTGAAGAGAACGATTGAGAAGACTCCTTATCCTTCCTAATTGCTACAAAGATCTACCCAAAGAAGCATATATGAAAAACAAGAACAATTTAGAACCATGTTGGAGATACGAAACAAAAATTATCTCAATACTAATATAATGATCCTATAATCAAGCTATTTTTTTGAAATGACTATTCTATTCATGTCATCTTTGGGGCTTGAAGTTGAGACCTCTTGGTAGGAAACCAATAATATAACCATCTGTGTGTCCCGTCTTGCATTGTAATAAAGTTAATTAAAAACTCAAGTATTAAGACAAAAAATTATTTGGTGGACTAAGTAACATTAGTGAAGATTAGATTTATAACTAGTAGGTAATGGAAATTTATTATTCTATCAAAGTATAAATTCAATAAATGCTCAAACATGTATGCAACCTACATACGATATCCTATTTATATAAGATTGTTTGGAAGTGCTTAGATATTTTTTGGAAGCATAGAGACAAGCTCGTTCTACAAATAGTCATTATTTATAGTTAATGGAGTGAAAATAGATAGTTACACACTAATCAAAATTGGTTGCAAAGGAATCATCAATCGACTACATGTTGACTATGTTGCCTCTTGGTCGAATTATATTTTGACTAAAAGTCTATATTTGACCGAATGATGCAACATATATCTCTAAATCTAGTTGTGTTCCGGCCAAACACAAAGCCAGTGGACTTTCTTCTCGATAAAAACTTTCACTACAAAGAGAATGATATTTTAAAATCCAATTGTATTTTGTAATAAAATCCAACTAACTAAAGACCACATACAAGTGTAAAATCATGTATAGGCTAATTGGGCTTGACTAACAACTTTGTTTTTCATGATATTTAAGGACTTGTACATTATCCAAGCCTACTACATTAGCTACTAAAACTTATATGTTATCCAAGCCTAATACATTAACTACAAAAAAAAAGAAAAGAATAAGATTAATTCATGTACTACCACAATATTTTTATTTTTGGATCAAGTAAATCAAATAGTCAACATATAGTCATCTCTAATGAAGGGAGCAAAATGATAATACTTGATGGGAGTAGCCATGTGACGTTCCCACTTAAAACCAAGAAACATTATCAACACATGAAACACATCCTAAGAATATGGGATCCAAATATTTTGATCAACAAAAGGGGATGCTATAACAATCCTTTTTATCTATTAAAAAATTCTTTAAAGTTCATATACACTATCATATTTGTGTAGTAATTATTTAGCACATATACATATACATTCATGACACATGGCATAAGTATAAAATATTAAAACTTGTCTAAATATAGATATGTAGTCTATGTACACATATACACATTATAGATCAGACATACATTAAAAATAACAAACAGAAACACACATGCCTACATGTGGGAGTACATGGACAGTATTAGACCACCACCCCTGTACATAAACTTCTCAAGTCCCATGAGGAGGCCATGCAAATATCACCTACTTATGGGACTCCTTCATGCATACATCATCTATCTTAAAACTAAAATATCCACCCTGCAAACTTATCTTTTCCTCTACCACTTGAAAACCCCTTCTAATGACCGAACAGATGCAAAAAAAAACAATACGGTGAGACACCAAGTCTCCCAATATGATTTAATGATTGAAAAATCTATTTTTTTATAAATTTCAAGTGCAAAATTTAGAGGTACAATAAGAGAATAGGTTATTGGGCTAATGTGTATTCAAGGCATACCCTTACCTTAATCTTAGCAGTATCACTGTATGCACCTCAATAAGAAATAAATAATGTAATAAATGTTGTAAAGAAAATCACTCACCAGAGAACAACTATATTTCTCATCTAGGTTAATGTAAAAAATCTAATACTTAGATGGTTTACAAATTCATTATTCCTTGGAAAGTATAATGCATACCACTCAAATTGTTATGTAGTGGCAGTGGATCCTAGACTAGAAATGTGTATAAGATCTAAGAATATCTAGATTTCATTACATATCTCCAAGAAAATGTCAATTCAAAGTAATCCATATCAAAGGTACAGTTCTCTTAGGCTAAATCTACAATGAATAATTTCCAAATGGTGTCATATAATGTCATTGCAAAGCCATAACGAAAAGCTTAGGGTGTTAAATCATCACAACATATTTTGATCTCCATCACATAGTATATACATTCCTTTCTAGATCTTTGGAATTCATCAAGTCCCTAATAAGGTTTGAAGATTCAGGGTATATCATTTCATAATGCCCCCATATAATCACTAAAATATGGTTGTGAGTACCTTCTACCAATATTGATTGTTACAATATTACCTTGTTTCACTATTTCCCCTAACAACCCAAGAGAGTAGATATAAGGACTCAGGGATCTGTGATATTAACATTGCACTTGACTAATTTGGTATTTTGTTGCTTATGACTGCATTAATCAAGTTACATGAAATGTCAATAGACAAATTTTAAATTGATTCGTGTAGTGTAACTTCAAGATATATAAAATGTATGATTATAAGATCTTACGTTCGCAAAGCAAGGAAATACAGTCACCCTCTCACCACATCAATACATGTCATATGAAATCGGATTTCAAAAGTTCTAATGTATGAAAATCATAATCAAGTCAAACTCGCTTCAAGGGAATCACATAAAGTTATCATAAGGAAACTTATCTGGTTGCACTAATGGCAGGGAAGAACTTAAAAAATAGTAAATAATTAAATGATCCTGCAATCAAGTCAAACCGGCTTCAAGGGAATCACATAAATTCATCATAAGGAAACTTATCTGGTTGCACTAATGGTAAGGAAGAACTTAAAAATATAGGAAATAACTTAATGTTCCTACATCACAGTTCTATACTCACATAATTTTATGCATCATAAAAACTAGTAAAACAACTTATAATATTTTTAGGGAAGTATCATTAAAAGTGATATTTAAGTCAAACATCCCATATACTCGTAGGGTGTCACTACATATAAAAGATACAACATTCAAGCACATATTTCCACCATGAACAAAATATATGCTAGGATATATAGAACTATCATATTTCCAGTATCAAGAAACTTGTTAGTGAAGTCTACAAACAACATGCATCTTTGAAGCCTCATGATACACATCTAGAATAACATAAATTTCCACCTTTTGATCATTTTAGGAGATATTTCTTTAAGATAACAATCTGCATGTATAAGGTAAGTATTAAATACATAAAAATATATATATTTGTGGTCTTACAAAAGTGAAGAGGAGTCTACTCCATTAGATCACTAGGAAAGCTTCAAGCATAAAAAAAACCCACAGGTAACAAAAAACAATCCAAGATCTAATCTTTATCCTCTCAAGGCTTGCCACAATAGTAGATTCATGATCTAATGGCAACTAGGACAATAATAGAGAAAAAACCTACCTCGTAAGGCTAAGGTAGTTAGAACAAAAGGGAAACCATCTAGAAAAGGTCCATGGAGGAATGGGGTGATAGATCAGAAAAATAATAAAGGATATGAACTCCACTTACATGAATTTGGGTTTAGAACACACAAGGAATAGTGTCAATATTCTCAGGATAAGAACAAAGGAAGAAAGAAAAAATGTTGACAATGACTGATAAAATCAAACTTCTCATCAATTACCATCAACCACTACCGTCAACTAATGACATCTCATACTACTCAAGCACTCTGAGATCAATTGGAATAAATGATACAAGGAAGGAGATTTAAGTCATGTATATATAACATTAGAAGAGATAGACAAGAGTGGTCAAAACTATCCGTCCATCAGTCAAAATATTTTTTGTCGGTCATTCCATCAGAAGAAAACTGCAACAACACATCAATAGGAAAGGACACGAGTTTCATTGGTAGACAACCCATCCTTACATCAGTAGATGAGTTAGAAGCACCATTTGGGGTATTGTAGGTCTTGGTCATCAATCCAAGCACTCACGAGTACCATAATAATATGTACATTGCAATATTCATTACTTTTTTAACACCATCAAGCCATTAAATCTTAGTCTAAAACTTTCATTGATAGGCAGTTCATTTAGATTTTGTGAGTAGCCAATGCTAGTGCCAATTTCAGCGACCCGAAATAGATGAAAGTTTGACATCCAACTAGTCAGTTGCCCCCCAACAGTAGGCAACAAATGAAAACATAGAAAGATGAATGTGACCAACAATATTTTTAGTGTTCAACTTATGGGAAAGAAAGGCAACCCCATGGGTTTTCAACTAAAAAAAAATAAGAATATATCCATTGGTCCTCAGCCACTAGAAATATAAGGTATTGATCAGAATAGAACCAATGGAAAGGTGAGATACCAGAACATGGTGATATAAGTCCACCCAACCAAGTCCAAGAAAGAGGTTAAAGAGATAGAAACATGCTACTTGCAAATTACAAGAAGGAACACAAACATAGGGAATTTACACATAGAAACCTCAAGAAAAACATCAACCAATTAGTTATATTCTTAAATCAAGCATGTCATTAAATATCCAACACAATATTAAGGAAGCAAAACATTTTTAGAAGGTTAAGTTGGGTCAAGTGTCTTACATGGAGAGTCCAATTTCATTTATTCACATGTGGATAATCCTAAAGAAGTAGGAACATAGGAAAAAGTAAAGTGGGCTTTATATATATATATATATATATATATATATATATATATATCTTAGTTGTTCCATAGAGAATAGATTTAAAAAAAGATTAAATCATGGTGAAACAGATTGGGTGTAGTCAAATTCTAGTTCATAAAGAGAAATTCTTATAGAATAAAGATGAGGCAAATTGTTTTTTTGTAAGATTAGTATTTATGACATTAATATGGTCATTTAAGGTAGAAAATGGCTTGGTGGTTTCATTGCATGTCTAAAAAGGTTGAGAAGTTTCTTACTGTATTTTGTTGATCTATAAGATTATAACAAGAAGTTTTTTTATTCAAAACCCAAGAAAAATGCCACTTAACACATAAGAATAATCTCAAACTTTGTTTTCATGATATCACTAATTTGAGTACTAACACATTCCTAAAATGCTCCAAAAGTAATATCAACTACATAACTTTAAATAATGACAAAATTGAATCAATTTTGTTAATAAATAAAGTATAATCAGATTTTCCACTAGAAACCCACACTAAAGTTTAATGGTTTTGGTATAATTAAACAATGTAGTGTATAAAACCTTATTGAGTATATTTACTAGATTGATGTTTTTTTATGTTATGAAAAGTAGGAGTTCGGTTTAATATACTTCATCATCATCTATTCCATTTATAGAATAAAGTTTTACATCCCTTTGAAAAAATATAATCTACTTCAATGTGTTTAGGGTTAAAAGCATATGAATGGACTCAAATATTTCTTTACTCTTAGCTACTTCCCCCACATCATTTAATTCATTATGGAATGCACATGAGTACCTATCATAATTGTTCTTAGGTTTTAATATAAAATCCTATACACTTTTCTTTGCAAAATGATTTGATTTCTCTTCCTTGCCAATAATACAATAACCAATAAGCTCTTCATATACTTTCTTAGGCTATAAATTTGAAAGAAATACCACTTTTGAGCCATCCCTAAATGATTATCTAGTGTGTACCTTGTAATATGGATTTCTAATAATAAGTTCTTGGGAATTAAGCTTTGATGGACCAAGGTGGGATTTTGGAAGGCTCTTATGAATTTTTTTCTTGGTTTTTTATATTGACAATAAAATTATCATTCTATATAGTCAATTTTTCTATGAAGGGAGGAAAAATATCATCTATAGTGGTATTCTTTGATAGTTAAATAAGTTTTACATGAACTGATTCTTGAACTGTATTAGTAATTAGGAAATAAACTAAATATGCATTACTTGTTATTGAGTATCACAAGAAAGGGAAGGATATGGCAATGGAGACCCAGTGGTCCCATTGACGTGTTTTCGGAGGAAAGGGAAGGATATGTCATCAAGCTGCCTTCTCCTGGAGAACGGGAAAGAGTTCTGGATGAAGATCCATGGTTCATGGATGGCTCCTTGATCGTTGCTCAGTCATGGAATCCTGGGACACCCCTTTACCCGCTCTCGTTCTCACATGTCCCAATTTGGGTCAAAATAGAGAACGCCTGTCTCCCATGGTCACACAATCATATTGTAAGGGTTGCCAGCACCATCGGGAAGCCAGTGGATTTTGACGATAACTCAGTCATTGTAGATGACTTGGATTAGTCGTTACTTGTATTGAGGTCAGTAGTGACTCAGCTCTGCCCAAGTCAATCAAAGCACAGGTCGATTCAGTTGTCAAGCAGCTGAAGGTGGAAGTCGTCTCAAAACCACTTGTTTGCTCGTGCTGCAAGAGATTTGGCCATAGACAATCGACATGTCCTCAGAAGTCTTGAAAGGATCCCTAGGTAACGACATGTAGGTGAGGTTTGGAAAGAATGCAGGTGTTCGTAGGAATGTCCCAGATGATTATGGACATAAGATGAATGAGGAATCTACCGATACTACTACCTTTGAGGATGACAGCCTGCTTAAGGCCATTGAGCATCAGATTGAAGAAGTAGTACTCAATACAAATGTCTCTATTTCTCCATCCTTGTCCAAGGAACCCCATGTTCCCCAAGTAGAACATGATATGTTCGGGTCCTCTGCAATCTGTAATGTGAGTAATCTCAACCTGGACTGGGAATTGGATTTCAATAGAAGCGATTCTGAGTCTTGGAAGGTTAAGAAGATCTGGGAAAGTTGTGTCTTCTCGGTTGATTACCAACAAAGAAAAGTGAATCTGTTCAAGGATGTTGACGGTTCTATTGGAGACTCTAACTCTGAAGCTGATTCAGATCATTTGAGAGATGAATCACTAGAGTATGAGGAGTCATGGTCCAAAAGGAAAAAGAAAGCATCCAGGAAGAAATGGGATAGGGGTTAGTTCTAATTCCTTTCCTATCAGATGGATCCTAGCTGTTTGGTTTCTTGTCTGCATTTCATCTTGTCTTCTGGTACTAAGGTCTGGCTTAGTGGATTTATGTGAAGGTTCTATAGATGATTACTCAGTACACTTTCAGAGGATGGGGTTATTGCCAGTGCCTGAATGGTCATTTTGCTGGCCTTGGCATGGTCTTCTAAATCAACATCTGAAGATCTGGGGGTTAGGCACTCTGCTGATCGGAAATTCTATGATCTAGACAACTGATGGTTTGGAGTCAAATCTATTGGTTGCATAGAATGTAGGACAACTAGAGCTATTATCCTGCTATCCAGGGCATCAAAATTTCAGTGGATGATTTTCATGCTAGTGTTGTCTTGTTTAGATTAGGATTGTATCTTTTTAGTCCTTCTGGGAGTTGTATGGTTAGCTAGATCCTATTTCCTCCCTTTTTTTTGTTTAGATAGGTGGCTCCTTTCTATGCCATAGCATTTTCTATGTTCTAGTTTTTAGTTTCCTTCTGTTGGTGACTTGTCACCCGAGATTGTAAACAAGGGTGCTTCATTTGTACCCAAAGTTTTTGGGCAACATCATAGTAACAAAGTTTTTTTACTGACCAAAAAAAAGTATCACAAGAAGTCATCCTTTTGTGATTTTTGGTGAACTTGTCCTTAGGGTTAAGGATACAACACGACATTCCAAAAGTGTGATATTAATCAAATATGGGCATTTTTAGGTAAAGAATCGCATACAAGGTTTTTTTAAGTGAGTATATATGCAAATTAAGTTTTGCACATAACAAGAATTATTTATAGCCAGAGTATGAAAGGTCATAGGAGAATTATGTTTTAGGAGCATAGTTCTAGAGATTTCTAGTAATAATTTATTATTTCTCTCAACAATCTATTTTTTTGGGGTTCATGGAGAAGTGAAATTGTGGCCATATACATTTAACGAAAAAAGTTTTCAAATCAATAATTTTCAAATTGATCGACATGGACACTCCTAATACAATAAATTTTAAATTTAAATACATTTTCAATTCTATAAATACTTTTTACAAATACTTTAGATGAATCATATTTCCCAATTATAAGATGTAAGTGTGTATATTGATTGAAATCATAAACAACTAATAACTAATATGTTTTGCAACCAACATATTGAGTCAATATATAACCAAGTTAATCCATGTGAATATGTAAAGTGGATGTACTAAGCAAATATTTAGATTTGAAAACTCTTTTGTCTATTTTCGAATTGATATAATTCACTATATTTAGGTTTATAAGTAGAAATAGTAGGAAAATATCTAGCTACATATAAGTATTAATAATTATTTAAACACAAGCTATCATGTATTACGTTATATGCCTTTATGGTTGACATCATCATCTGCAATAAAATATCTCCTTAATTAGGAAAACTAGAGTTGCTTCTAAGAATATACAAACTTCTTACTCCTATTTCTTCATAAATGACAATACATGATTTTTTGGTAATTTAAAACATATTTTATTAGAAATAACATCACATCTACCATTAGGAAGTTGACTTAATCTAATTAAGTTGTGATGTAAACTATGAACCAAGTGGAGAGTTTAGATCCAATATCTATAACATGAATGACAGTTCCTTTTCCATTCTCAAATAACATGTCCAATTATTATATTTTCAATATTAGTGAGTACATTTTTATCTCCTACCATATGCTTTGACCAACCACTATCAACATCACATCCTTAAATACAAAGGTTTTGGTTCCCAAGTAAAGTCCATGATTGTTATAAAAATGCACAAAAGACAAATTCAAGTTTTGGATTTTGATTATTTAGATAGACTATTAAGTGAATGTTTTTAATTCACTCTAGATAAGAAATCATATTGAAAGTTGTCTAACAAAAAATTAAATCACCAATTTATTGATAAAAGAAGAAAATATGACCGACATATTTTTTATTTATATGTAATTTAATAGTCGACAAGGAGTGTCTCAGGTGGTCAAGCATGGTGTCCCCTAACAAAGGGACCCATGTTCGAATCCCATCTGTCGCCTTGATTTACCACCCTCCCGAACATTCGGCCTCCACAACGGGCGTGGGAGAGGGGGAGAGAATGCCTCTCTTAATCCCATATATGTAATTTGATAGAAATTACCCTTGATCAAAAGTTGTTGGAAATTTAATATTTGAACATTCTATTTGTCTTCCAACAATATGTTTAACATATGTATAGGAAATATTAAATCAATTAACTTTAGAAAATAACCAATTATATTCACTAATACTTGGTCATTATTTTAAACAAAATTCATCTTCAATCATTAAGAGGAGGTTTGAGGATCCAAACCACATTCCTAGATCCTTGGTTGTGACAAGAGCAGTGAAATGAATACTATCCGAGACATGCATCATAACTGTATATATATGTATATATATGTTTATAAATATATATACTTATATAGGGGGTTCATACATTTCCCATATGGGTAAGTAGGATTATCGTACTTTTGCATAAAAAAAATAGCTATGTGGTCAGAAAAGTTATTATCTGTACAAAATAATAAATGTTGTCGAAAAAGTAATTATTTGACTAAAAAGGTAAAAATGGGCAAAATACACAATAAAAATTCTAGACTAAATTTAACTATACATCCATTATAATTGTAACTACTATGCATGTAATGTAACTATTTGGAAGGTAATTTAACCATGGATAAGTGTATAGTAAAAAGTTCCAAAAAAAGTAACTATTGGAGCGGGTATGTTATAACCTGGTTTTCACTTATATTTTCTTAGTTGAAATACAATTATTCAATAAAAAGGACATTTTCGAAATATGGTGTTCCTTGTTTTAAAAGAATGAGTTTCTCTTTCAAATTTCCCCTTTGCCATGGATTTTGTGGTTTCTACTATTTTTACTGATATAATAATGGATATAAGGGAAAAAGGAAGAAAAGAAATTCAATTTTAAGAAAAATACAAAGGATAATATATAATAAATACTTTACTTATGAGGATTGTGTAAAATTCTCTAGAAAGTAGTATGGATGACCACGAATGGTTGGATTTTGGTTTCACACTATTTCTAATAAGAAAAGAAATAAAAATGAAGAATATGGGAAAAGCAGGAAGAGAAAAGAATAGGTTTAGTGCCTAAAATATGCCTTATAAGGAGAAGACTTAGATATTAATCAAAGCATATTTTATTTTAGAATTTTGGTCTCAAACTTTACCCACTCATATGTAAAGTCATTAAAATATTTCTCGCAAAATTTGGGATTAAAAGGATTAACATAATAAGAGATATAGATTTTTCTAGAAGTCCTAAAGTGAATAGATTAAAGGAACTATGCATTAATGTCGCATGTATGTTCCTATTAGGAAAACAATATGTGGATATTTATTTTTTGAGTGAGATTCTAGCCCTAGGATCAAAATATAATGATCAAGGAGTCATCGTCTACCCTAAACTAAGAGAGGAAACATGACCAAAGCTTTGATAACTCTCCTACTCTTTTTCCTTACAAACCAGTACGTGTGAAAAAATAGAAATCCTTAAAATAGATTCAGGAGGCTATTGTGAATCATCCAATCATATGTTTCACCTACTTTGGAAGGCAATTGAGGTATTTACCAATGTTCAATCTTAAGAAAAACTCAGCCTCCATAGTCCAATATAAGTACAGGCCTATGCTTCTTCTGTGAAGCCACAATTTGGTTCATGAGTTTCCTCTTGGCTCCACGACTATCAACCTATCTCCAATTCTTCTTGTAGCCTCAACGTTGTCCCCTATTTCATCCTTGGACTCTGCCAGAGATACTTCTCTACAGTCCACTTGACTACGACCACCTTCTATAAAATTGGAGCCCTCAACAAGTTCTTAAAAGGATGAAGAAGGATCAGGTAGCTTTGACGATCTCTGAGGAGATTTGAATCCCAGAGTCAACCCTCCTATTCACTCACCCAATATACTCATGAGCGAGTGGGAGGAAGAAGATTATGGGGAGGGGTAAGTCCAATTTGCCTCGATACCTCTTAAGTATAGGTAAGGACCCTTCAGTCCTTTTCCCTTCTTTCATGCCTGATCAACGATGGTCCACTCAATACACCAAGCCTAGTCAACGTTAGTCGATTGGCTCGGCCCAGATGAGTTGGCAAGACTGGGACCCGGGTGTGCTTCCTAGGTGATGGCCTTTGATTGGTCAATATGAATTAAATTTGCAAAAACTATAGTAAATCATAATGATCAAACAATTACAAGGAATGCAATAAAAATATAATCAAGACCTAGTTCTGCCTCTAATTCTAAAAGTGCTTAAAATTGCTATCTTTCATGTGTTTAATATTTAAAAACCTTAATTTCTAGGTTTTGATGATCTTAGTATGCTTAATTTATCTTAATTTTCAAATATGTGTGTTTTGGATAAAAAGGATAACTTGGATCTAAATTGAGAGTAATAATCCTTAGATTGAAAAAAAATAGGGCTTTGTTGAGTTAAAAATGCATATGATGATAAGAGTAGAATATCTCAACCAAAAGAACATAGTGTTTGGGAAGACAAAACCCTATTGAAATGCTAACTTGACTGCGAAACCCTAATTTTGAACCAAAGTCAGTCTTAATGATTGTTTTTGAATAAAACAATAATACACATGTATTATGCTTTAATTTCAAGATAGTTCCTTGATTGGTTGCTTAGTTTCCCTTTTTGTTTGCACATCAAGTACTCCTACAAATGGTATGTGGTTATGCCTATGACTACTCGACGGACCTAGTTCTTGAGAATTTTTTGAGGTTTACTGCATTGGTTGGAAATACACTATTTGTTTGTTTATTTAATTCCTACAATCTTTAAAGTGACTATGATTATTAGATTCTATAAGTATAACTTGCTCAACTAACTTTTATGGATGGAATTGATACATGTGGGGTGCAAGAAATGTCACTATGGTGATGAATGATCAGGCATATATGAGATGATCACCTTGGGCCAAGAGGGCCTATGTATGAATTGTCAAAATGGTGACTGGTGATCTGGCCCAGAAAAGATTATCACCACGAGTAAAGGCTTATGTATGAAATGTTACTATGGTGACTGGTGTTTAGGCCATGGCCTATGTATGATGTGTCCATTGCAAGGACTAAACCCTGGAGAGAAGGTTCCCTACATGAATACTCCAAAGAGGGAGTGTCCCATAGAGATTAGGTTGAGAAGTTAAAAAGAAAATGCAAATTTGATTTGTAATCATATTTGTTGCTATAGCTGACTACATTATTACACCTACATGTGAATGTTTTGTTTCCCCCACATACATGTATAACTTGTTATACTGATTGTGTTTTTGTTTCATGGTGTTTTAGGATAATCTTCTATCATTTCTGCAAGCATGATAAAAAGTGGACATCTAGAAAAGAAGGCACCAAAAGAAAAGATCCAAAGTAATCCTGGAGGATATAGATAGTTAGTTTTTATTTCCTACTCCAAATAGTAGTTTCCCTTTCTAATTTAACTCCTTAGTGGAGATTTTACCTTTTATATTGTTCAAACTCTTTCCCATTTAGTTAAATTTATTAATTATTTTTCTGTACTTTCTAAACCATTGATCATGTATTAGAGTAATGGCCCTTGCCCTCTTAGTCCACCTTAATTGGGGATAACTCAGGGAGGGGGCCGTTACATTTTGTATCAAAGCCTGATTTATCATTTAACCTTTATAAGCATAATATTTTAAGATTTTGTAGATATCAAGGTAATTATTAGAGTGTTTTACAAAGACGATGGTGTCTTGTAAGGACCACGATCTGGGTGCTGGCAAGATTTTCCTCCACATCGCTACTCATCTTACGAGGACTCCTAGACCCATGCATCTTACCTCAGCAAAGTCAAAGGATTTTACTTGAAATAATATACCTCTAGAATTTCTTATCATCTAATTTCATCACTTCTCTATACCATCCACTCACTAAAGTCTAGGTACCTATAATTGCTCTCTTTATCCCTTTCAGAGTACTAGGGTTATCAATATTAGAATTAAGGCATCCTCCACCAAATAATAAAATGCATGTGAACAAGATGTCATGGATATCATTATTATGATGCTTGAATACCTTAAGTTTGAAATTGAGTTACTAAAGTTAATCTATGTGAAATAGAATGGACCACACCAAGACCACTGTCATCCTTGAGTGCCATGAGGGAAGACCCCCCTATCATAAGAGAATGTCATCAAGGGGGATGATGGAAGATGAGACTCCCAAGAAGAGGAGGATTCCATAGGAGGCCACTGCTAAAGAAGGTTTCAAACCCATAGTTGTCCCCTTTGTCACCCTAAACCTAGAAGATAGTCCTGACCCTAGGTGCAAGCCTATGATGGAAGATGAGCCCAGGGATGATCTCAGCTATGCTGCTAGTTCTGGACCTATAGTTGGGCAAGTAGTTGTTCTTACCCCTAATGCTCTCTGGTTAGGACAATAGAAGGAGCTCATCTAGGCTTTCAGTGCCCTTGCATTCAAAGATGTTGCTAGAAATGAGAATGGTGAACCCTGACCTCTCTGCCCTTATCTTAGATCCATCATCCTTAACTTCGTCAAGTTGGATATAGAGAAGTTCTAGGGTGAAGAAAACCCTGAGGTAGTTGATAAAGTGGAAGCCTGGCTTCTTGCTATGTGGAATGTTTTCCACATTCTGAAGGTACAACCTAACATGAAGATACTCTTTTCTGCTCACCTGCATGAGGGAACAACAAATCATTGGTGGGAGAGTTACATCATAGACTAAGACTTGATCATTGAATTGATGGCTTGGATAGACTTCCATACCATCTTCTCTACGAGATTCACCCAGAAGGAGAGAGAAAAGTAGATTATGCTCTACATCAAGGTAACATGATCATGGTGGAATATGCATAAAAGTTTCACCTCCTGCGACACTTTAACTACGTGCTGACTGAAGATCGACAAGTAGAACATGGTGTGTAATGCTTGCATCCCTAAATAAGGACCTGCGTGATGGCTAGAGAACCTCCAAACATCAAGAAGATCCTCAACTTCACCCTAGATGAGGGGAAGCATGTTATGCCTTCTCAGAAACTTCCTAAGGGATATCTAGGGTTTGCAAAAGGCAGTTCTACCACAAGTAATGATAATGGAAGATGGAAAGACCATAATCGTAGGAATGTATGAAAGGGAAAACCCCATCGTAAGAATCCCCAACCCACCTTCCATACCTTTAGAAATAGGCAAATAGACATATGCTGCTATGCGAATAAAGTATGATATCACTATTAGCGAGAAGGACATATCTAGGTTGATTATCCTCTCCTTGACCCTTGGGGTCCAAGTTCAGTAGAAACTCAATATGTGGCTACAAAACCACAAGGGGAAGTCCCAGTTGTTGAAGAATGCTGACAATTGTGAGTCTTCTTCACTGATAATAAGGAAGCTTATGTCATAGATTGACTTATGGAAGGTGTCCATCCCTAGAATGCTGTAGTACACCTTGTGATGAAAATACATGGCTTAATGAAATAATATAGTTCTAATCATGTGGAACATAATGTATTAGTTCTTATGTAATCAAACAAGAAATGAATCATTTGATGATGTTGCAAGTCTTGAATGGTAACTCACATGGTATAATGATATAACTCCCAATTGGAAAGTACATGGGTGGTATAATGAGAAATATGCCTAAATGACATGTTCTCTTGTAATGATATCAATTTTGGCTCAAGTATGTTTTGTGATCCTTGGTATTGCCAACTATTAGTTTTATCTTGTCCTAGGATATGACCTTTCCTAGAAGGGTGAGTTCACAAATTGGTTTAAGATTTGAGATAACCTTAAAAGTCACTTAAGGATTAGAGATTAAGTTAATATAGCATGTAAGTGCATATATTGAGTATGATTCTTTGAACCTATGTCAGACAACCCTAAGGGACAAGAGGAAGACTAATATAATAGTACCAAGGAGGTTTCCATAAGCCAAAAAAGTACATAAAGTAAAATAAATGTTCCATAATAGAAGAAGTGTTGGATCTAGGGATCTAGAGGGGGGTGAATAGAGCTTCAAAAATTCTCACCAGATATATTAGACCTTCAAAATATATCAATTCAAAACCAATAGCTTAAGTGCAATTTGAAGTCCTAACTAACAAGCATAGCAAGGATGAGACCTTCAAATTATATTAATTTAAAGCCAATAGATTAAGTGCAATTTGAATTCCTAACTAACAAGCATAGCAAGGATGAGAGATTGAAATAAAGCACTTGACATGGTCATTTATAGTGGTTCCACTCTCCAAACTAGGAGAGAGTCAGTCAACTACCTAGAGAGGTCAACCTCTAGGACTTTGCAAGTTCTTTCCTCTATATATTCACTAATAAGAGTTACAATACAAGAACACCAAAGGACATATCCATCCAAAAACCAAGAGTCTTCCACCTTACCAAGGACTTACCCATTTTACCAAGAGTCTTCAACCTTCGTCCAAGGTCTTACCTACTCTTGCACAAGTCTTCAGCCTTCAAGGGTTTACCCACTATTCTTAGATCTTCATCCTTTGCCTTCTCCTTCACCTGGAGAAGATCGTCACCTCTTCTTCAACCTTGAAGAAGAACAACAACAACTCCACCTTCACTCAGAGTAGCTTGCTTCACCTTTTCTTCATAGAGGAAAGGGGTAGGGAAGATGGAATGGAATGAGAGCTTTACAAGCACACGGAAGTAGCTCTCTTACAACTGGCCTATCTCACTCATAATCACAAAGTGAAGTGTAAATTAGATAGAGAAAGGGGCTCAAGGAGTTGCAACACACTCAACTATAGCAAGGACTTAGAATAGCATGATTGAGAAAACTTGGAATGAACTCCAAGGGGTCCTATTTATAGATGGGGGTGTTCCCAGGAGTGTGCGATCACTTAAGGTCAAAATATAGCCATTTTTCAAGTTGCAACAGATCTATTTTTGCCCAGAACAACTCACCAACGATTATAATCACTTTTTTGTGTTTTCTGCATAGTACATTCGATCGAGTTTCAATAAAGGTAACTCTACCGATCCACTAAATGACAAAGCCAATTTTCAAACTATCAGTCGAGATTGTTCTGGGAAACTCGACCGATGAGGTAAAATTAGTTTTGTTCAGTGAGTCGGTCAGTCAAGTTTTGTGAGTGTGCAACTCGACTGATGGGTCATCTTCAGAAAATCCATCATAGGATTGGTCAGGTTTCCAACTCGAAGATAAATATCCTGTGACAAATTTTCTAAATTGACATTTTAGTGATTAAACATTGAAATTAAGTGTTCTTGGTTTTTTATCATCTTAGTTACAAGTCATATGATCAATACAATTGATCATAAAAATTATCTAAGGTCATTTGTAGTGATTTCTCAAATTGCACACTTGCACTGCATTTGACTTGTAATGACCCTAATTTGGGTTATGAGGTAACCCTATTTGTTTTGGCTAAGCAAGTTGCTTAGAAATTTAATATAATCATCTATGGTGTTTTTTTATCATATGACACACTTATGTTCCAAGTTTGGTCCTGATTGAATGTCGTTTGAGCAATGTTCCTTTGTTTTGGACCAAAGTGCAATTTATAAAAAATGAGGGGTTATATTGCAATATGTCACATGTTGAACGTGCCCTAAGTGTTTTAGAATTATAAGAAAGAGAATGATGCTAAGTGGTGGCTTGTGGAAAGCCTAAAATCCAAGTTTTAACTTGTTTGAATAATGCTAGTGCCTTGTGTACTAATTTTGGTACAAGTTGTAATTTACCCAAAATGTAGGTTGATATGAAAATTACCACCTATAGAGTGTCCCTACTCCCTCCTAGTATCATATACAGGAGATAGAATGAAGTAGGAATTATGTTTGAATCATTTATGAGTAATGGTACTCATGGTGATGAAAAGACCAAGAAAGGGTTGAATGTAAAACCCTAATTTGAGCTTGTATCAAGTTGTAGAGTCCATATGGGAGTGCCTATCATCCAAGGAGCCATAGAGGGGATGCCATATTAGTTTTTGAACTCTGGTCCTTGTCCATGACGAGCTAAGCACCTCAAGGAGGTGATCCATGATGAGTTAGGTGCTCCTTGCAAAAGTTGTATCAGTTTGCATAATTTATGAAGATAAAGATAAGATATCTTATCAAACAAGATAACTAATGGCCAAAATATCATCTCTAGATTATCCTCAAGTGTTTTGCATGTCAAGATAAATATGAATGCATGCAAGGTCATGTGTCAACCATTCAAGGACACATGGCACCTAGTAGCTTAAAAAGATGACACCTCATACAAACACCTCTTTGCCCGATATGGTGTTTAGCATACACACACCTCTTTGCTTGATATGGTGTGAAGCACACACACACACCTCTTTGCCTGATATGGTGTGAAGCATACACACACCTCTTTGCCCGATATGGTGTGAAGCATACACACACCTCTTTGCCCGATATGGTGTGAAGCACACACACACCTCTTTGCCCGATATGGTGTGAAGTGCGCACACACCTCTTTGCTCGATATGGTGTGAGGAACACACACACATCTTTACCGATATGGAAGCAAGCACACACCTCTTTTCTTGATAGGGTAGAAGAACCTCAATTCAATATACTTGATTGAGTGACACATGTAGTGTGTTATGTCAAATGATACATTAAGATATACAAAGTTTAATGCACTTTGATAAGTGTAGGCTAACATACCTTTGAGAAAGGGTTAAGCCAAGTTAATAAAGTATGATGTAATCAATATCCTAGTGAGTATGAGAGAGAAACGGATACTTTGCATTGATAATCATTTAATGATAAATTATGAGAATAAATAAGTATGATTGAATACTTATGATATCAATGTATGCTTCTAGATGTGTGGAGAAATGAATTGGGTGGATTGATAATATGAACTTTAAACCCTATTTGGCTAAACCCTACCCTAATAATGGGAAGGTTGTATTTCTCTTATTGTGTAAACCTTTTGAGATATGTGAAATACTTATACAACAAGTATAATGTTTGTATAGGCCTTATGACTTAGAGATAGTTATTGCCTAGATAGAGGTGACAAGGTGTTTAATGGCCTTGTAAGCCATGTGAATAGTTGTTTCCTAGTGAGAGGTGAAAAAATATTTAATGGCCTTGTGATCCATGTGAATAGTTGTTGCCTAGTGAGAGGTGGCAAGATGTTTAATGACCTTGTGAGTCATGTGAATAGTTGTTTCCTAGTGAGAGGTGACAAGATGTTTAATGGCCTTGTAAGCCATGTGATTAGTTGTTGCCTAGCGAGAGGTGACAAGATGTTTAATGGCCTTATGAGCCATGTGAATAGTTGTTGCCTAGTGAGAGGTGACAAGTTGTTTAATGGCCTTGTGAGCCATGTGATTAGTTGTTGCCTAGTGAGAGGTGACAAGATTTTGATCTAGAGATTGATGTAAGAGATGGTAATGCTTTAAATAAACCAGGAAAATAGGAACCCCATAACATAATAATAATAATAAATGATTTCAAAGATAATAATGAAATATTCATCATACATACATTATGGTCAGAGCCAGATAAGGGCTATAGTGCTTTGAATATGTTAAAATGAGATATGAGGAATACTTGTATAAAATAAAGGATGTAAATGTGTATGATGGTTCGATTGGGGGATAATGCCTAGTAAAGGTGATGTGGTGTTCAATGATGAGTTTAAGGGATTGATATCCCATTATGAAAGTGAAAGGGAAACATAAAGGTATTCCAACTATTATGGAATCCTTAGCAATATGGCCATGATCTCACAGGGTTGGTATAATCCAATGCCTAGCTATACTCTCAAAATGATCTCACAGGGTTAGCATAGCCCAATGCCTAGCTGAACTCATAGGATTGGTACAATCCAATACTTGGTTGTGATCTCACATGGTTGGTATAATCTAATGCCTGGCTATACTCTCAAAATGATCTCACAGGGTTGGCATAGCCCAATGCCTGGCTGAACTCACAGGATTGGTACAATCCAATACCTGGCTGTGATCTCACAGGGTTGGTATAATCCAATGCCTAGCTATACTCACAAAATGATCTCACATGGTTGGCATAGCCCAATGCCTGGCTAAACTCATAGGATTGGTACAATCCAATACCCGTTGTAATCTCATAGGGTTGGTATAATCCAATACCTGGTTGTATTCTCAAAATGATCTCACAGGGTTGGCATAGCCCAATGCCTGGCTGAACTCAAAGGATTGGTACAATACAATACCTGGCTGTGATCTCATAGGGTTGGTATAATCCAATGCATGGCTATACTCTCAAAATGATCTCACAGGGTTGGCATAGTCAAATGCCTGGCTGAACTCTATTAGGATTGGTATAGTCCAATACATGATTGTGATATCAGGATTGGCATAGTCCAATACCTAGCTGTGATCTCTGGAATGGTACAATCCAATACCTGGCTGAACTCTTATAAAATCTATACCTAGTTAGCAAATTGGCTGGGGCCAACAGATAGAAATGAGAATGATTCATGGTCATCATGTTGGAATGTATGCCCTGAGAGCCAATCATGGGATGATTGGTGGGATACATTAAGATTGATTTGATAAACATCAAAGGCAAGTTTCCAATTCTTTCTGGTTCAGTCATATGAGATAATGATAGAACAAATTGAATGTCTAGTGAATGACAATACTCAATGACGTATGCCTTCAGGTTCAGGACCTGAACGATGAGATCATGCGGATGCTAAGAGTTTGTACATTCTTGTTATATCCCTAGTCAGATGTCATTGTGGAAGGTAGATAGACAACAATGACACACAAGACTGAATGTGGTGTTGGTTAATGACAGAATCTCATTAGTCATGATATAGAGATATCAAACCAAACACATAGGAACTTGTTAGAGAACAAGTGTACCGGAAAGACCCACCGTGAGTTTGACACATGGAACCATGACATGGTAGTCACAGTCAGTACTCACAGTGATGGTGGTGAATGTGATTCTTTGACCTGAAATCACTACACTCAACACATGTCGTTGGGTACACTTTGACATCATCCAACGCAGTCCTGAAACATGGGTTGTTATAAAGGTGATGATTGGGTGGCTTTGACACATGGGAATTTTGAGGGGTGAGTGATAGATATGGGATTTTTCCCTCCTGAGGGAGTTTGATATCCAAGGCCACTTGATGAGTAGGATTGAAATAGGCGTGCGCACGCATGTGTGAATCAGTATGTGATATTGATGTCATACATATCTCTTCCAATCTACTCTGAAATCAAGAAAGTGAATGAACGTTGACAGGATGACTGTTCCATGCCTCGAGTTCATTCGGGATATCAGTGACAAAGGAATTATACATTCACTGTAACACCATTCACGGATTGTAGGATTGAAAGTTGTTCTCCAACTTTCTATTTCTCTTGGGTAGCACTGATGTGTGACTAGGCACCACTCTTTGCTTGGGAAGTCATAAGTGTTATGGACTTTCACTGCCAACGTGAAAAGGACCTACACGGTCACACACATAGGATTTAACCTAGAAGAGGAGTTTTGTCCACAAACAATGTTTAGATTGATTACTAAAGGAGTTTAGTAGTTCAATTAAACACTCAATTGATTGATAGCTCAAAATCATAGTGTTCAAGGTGTTGGACAGATTGATTAGAGTATCAGATTGATTGAAACTACAATTGACTGATTGTGCACAATCTGCACTTCCAACCGATCGGCTCATGTGATGAACCGATTGGCTGAGCTTGGTGAACCGGTCGACTCAGGTAGTGAGTTGATCGGCTGAAGGACAGGGTGAAACAATAGCTTCAAGTGTTGAAACGATCGTTCAACTGGACCAACCAGGCAAGTTGGGAAAGTAGGATTGGTGAGAATTTTCCTTTCGTTTCACTTGCCCAATTTGATTGGAACAAGGATTGGTATTTGATACCAATTAGAAACAAAAGATGGAAAGTCAATCGGGAACTGACCAGGACCACGAACCGACCGGTTCAGAAGTGAACCAATCGGCTCATGGGTCCCAACCGATCAGTTGAGGTGTCAACCGACCGGCTCAGATCCCCAACTGACTATTTCAGTTGTGAAACGATCGGTTCAGGTTGTGAGTTTCTTGCTTTGTGGAAAATCTCAAACCCTTCTACTCCTACTTTTAGTCCCGCATTGCTCGGGATGGAGAACCCTGTCCCATGACCCTCCTATATATATATGGGTATTGGGGGCTTCTCAAAGAACAACTCAGTGCAACCAGTTTCTCTATGAAGTTTTCGTTCTCTCTGGTTTTGGTAACCGAGAGAGAGCCCGAGCAAGTGCTACCGGATAAGGGAGGCACAACAAGGGAAAGACAACTGCAGTTGCAATTGGTGGCAGGAGAGTGTGTTGGCGACTAGTACACTGATAGGAGGGTGTGACTCCTTACAATTCCTTATGGGACAAGGAGATTGGTGTTCCAGGTGGTTCGTGTGGACTACTTCAGAGGCGGGACATTTCTGCCGCTCAGGAGGACAACTGTCAATCCTGACAGTCCCGGTGAGACCAGGAGTCGTCAGTCCCAGTGTGACCAGGAGCTGCACAGACACCGTCCAAGACCGGAGGTGAAGACCGCGCAAGGCGCGAGGTATTGTCGCCGAGCAAGCCTCGAGATAAGGTATGGTTCCACAAACCATCTTTTCCTATTGTATAGAAATTCACGCATTTCCTTGTTTTGGGTTTGGGGAGGAGAAAATTTTTGTTTCCGCTGCCTTCTCTACCTCCCCTAAAACCAAACAGTGGTATCAGAGCCACGTCAACTGCTCTATACTTTAGGGATTATCGATATGATCTATTTTGGTTTGTCGCCTTTATTTATTGCATACAATGTGAATAATATTGGCTTTATGCATGTCCAATCCTAAATCCACAAATCCCAATTTACATATATGATATGTATTATGAATGCACTCGATACGCGTCGCCCTTAAACGAGTTTTTTGGTTGAAGTATAGCGTGGTTATGGCCAATAAACCCTATATGTATATGGTTGTATGTGGTTGCTTGCATCTCGGTCTGCACACCGATCTTCCTTCTCCTGTTCCTGATGTAACTCTAAATAATTTGAGATTTATTTCCTACCTTTGCTCCCCTTAAATGTAACTCAAGGTTTCTCTTTTTACAATGTAAAATAGGATAGAATTTTATTTCCTGTTATGTCAAAGAACGGAGGACATCCTAACGACAACTGAGACGAACGGTTCAAGGCATGAACCGATCAGTTCACGTTCCAGACGATCGGTTCAAGGAGTGAGCCGATCGGTTGATGACCGGTTTGAGGAGCGAGACGAGCGGGTGGCGGCCATGATGAGATGCACGATAACTAGGCGAACCGATCGGTTGGATGAGCCAACCGATCGGCTGGTGGCACCCAGTCGACTGACCTGATGGCGAGCCGATCAGTCATGTGATGAGTTGATCAAACCCAGAAAGGAAAAGCACAGAGTTCATCTTGTACAGGTTGCATGTGATGTAGACCTAGATGATAGTGATTCCTCTTGGCTCGAGGAATCACATTAGGATGGCCATAATCATCGCTATTATCGTTTTGCATGTTTTATGTGGGATATAGAATGTATATGATATGTACTATATATTGTGGTGATTGCATATGTATATGTATTTAAAAACCAAATCCCTCATTAAATATTAAGTTTTAAATGCCTTCCAAATGTGACACACGTGAAAAGCTTGATCGACCAAGTGTGGGCACGCCCTAGCGTGGTGCACCATCTATCTCATGGAAGAGTGAAGGATGGATATGTGGGTCTGCCCTAGCAGGGTGCATATTTATCGTGTTTGTTTTGGGTCAGACTTAACAAGGTGATCTAGATGGGAGCTAGTACCTTGAGGCATGGAGATGCTCATGGAAAGGAGTTGCATATGACATCTTATCAAGAGTTGCATATGATGCAATTGGCAAAAGACGCCTACCTGAGAGATCTAAGTTGTGGGTGACATCCCTAGCTGGTCCATGACTTAGAGGATTTCAGGATCTTGCCCACTAGAAGGTTGTACGCTACAATCTTCCGAATTGATGGTGAGGGCTATCAATTTGAACTAAAATAGTGTGAGTGATAATTAATTAAAGGCCTAATTATATCGTCAACTTTTCAAATCAATCAAATAAGTAAAAAATGAGTGTTGGACTAAAATTGCATATTTTCCTTTTGTAATACAAATGGCAACAAACAACAATCACTTTTCTTTGCGATCAGTCCTTGAAAAGGACAAGCTAAATGGGACAAACTTCCATGACTGGTATAGGACATTGAGAATTGTTCTCACTCAAGAGAGAAAGCTCTATGTCCTGGATACTCCAATTCCATAGGAACCTGCTCCTAATGCACCAAAGGCAGAAAGGGATGCTTACAAGAAGCATTCTGATGATGCCATTGATGCAAAGTGCTTGATGTTGTGCTCTATGAACCACGAGTTGTAGAGACAACATGAGAACATGGGTGTCATTGAGATGATTCAGCAACTCAGGAACATGTATGAAGATCAAGCACAGCAAGAGAGATACAATGTCTCAAGGGCACTATTCAAGTGCGTCATGACAGAAGGAGATCCAGTTGGTCCTCTCACACTCAAGATGATTGGGTATGTGGAGAACCTGACAAGACTGGGATTTCCACTAAGCCAAGAGTTGGCTACTGACATGATACTGCAATCGTTGCCAGAATCCTACAGTCAGTTTGTGATGAACTACAACATGAACAACTTTGATAGGCCACTGTCAGAGTTGTTGGGCATGTTGACGACAGCCGAGATACAAATGAAGAAGGACAAGCCTAAGTCTGTGATGGTGATCACGAGCAAGAAAGGCAAGTCCAAGCACAAGGGCAAGGGCAAAGCTAAGAAAGATTATGATGCTATCCAGGAGCCCAAGTCGTCTTTAGCTCTCAAAGCCAAGGGAGGCGTGAACAAGAAAGGAAATTGCCACCATTGTCAAAAGCCAGGACATTGGAAAAGGAATTGGATGACCTTTTTAATAAGTTGTCTTGATAGGCAAGAAGTGATTTGAGTTACTCATTCTGTCTACAACAAACCATATGGAATCATATCATCAAGATGTGTGAGGAAGATTGACTACAAAGCTAATGGTCACGTGATCCCAATTTAGTTCAGTAATGGACAAGGGTTGGTTTATGTTTGTTATCACTTGGTATTCATCCTAAACATGATAACATATCTCACATCTATACAAAAAAACATTTACATACTTTTTCATACATAGGATGCTAGTCATTCTCTTTTCGATTTGTATACATCTTTTTAATTCTTGGGTGCATATCATACATGGATATTTGTGCATCATCTAAGAACATCTTCTTTAGACCTTTTTGATTATGTATATATGACCTTCCTTTATAGCATAGAAGATTTTCTTACAATAGTGGAATTCTTCTCTATTATCCTCATCTCTTGCTTTATCATTTATATGTCAAGATCCACACCCTCTTATTCGATAATCTACAAACTTAATGTAGGTTTATATTTTGATGGTGACAGGACCTCTCCATCTTATTTTAAATTTGAGGCCATTAATACTCATTCTTCATTAGTTGTACAGAAGTATAAATAATTACTTCTCCATTTTACTTAGCATAAAACCTAGATATTTCCTTAATGCATCAAAAAAGATCATTTCTCTATTCAAATCCTCAGGGAAGTGAAAACATCGGTGCAATTGGTCTATATTTCTTTGAAAGTTTGAAAAAACTTTCTAACACTACTTAGTCCAAATAGATGATGTCTCTTTTCTGATAAGCCTAGTTAGAGTCATTGCAATAATACTACAATATTGAATGACACAATTGTAGTAGCATGCAGATATGCATATTTAGTTGTTTCTACTGAAGTATTGATGCACGTATCTTGGAATTTAGAATAAAACCTATACAATAAATAATATGGTCCAAAAAAGGATCTTTTAATAAACAAAACTCACACTTACTAATATTAATGTATAAATAGTGTTGTCATAATATATGTATTTCTAGTCAAAGATGATGCTCATGTTCTTTGATTATGTACAGTATATCAAGATGACATATATAAATGCTACATCAGACTACTTTAGATGATGATGGAACATTGTCTTCATCAGATCCATAAAATTTGTTGGGCCAAATTCTCTGTCCAAGCAACATAATTAGAAATGGATAGTGTTCATAAATAATGTGGAAATTTATGTTGGAACATCCTTTAACTTGATCCTCAATTATTGACATCCTAATCGTAGTTCATGACAAAAATAGTATTTCCCGTTAACCTATAAAAAATCAAGAATACTAGGAAAAGATAATTATTATTTTTTTGACTTTATTGGATTGCCTATAATCAATGAATGATACATCATTTTGTTTTTATTTTTGACAAACAAGACACACTCTCCTGAAGGAAAGGTAGTGGGCCATGTAAAACCCTTATAAAAAAACTCTTATAGTTGATACTTTAACTCTTTGAGTACATCTAGTACCATGTGATAGGGTGGTAGAAATATTCATAAAATACCAGATGCATGGTTAATCTCAAAGTCAACCTCCTTCAATGGTGAGAAACATGGTATATTCACAAAATACATTAGTGAACTCCCAAACCACATGTACCTCTGATAGGCTACGGTTCTCTACCCTACTCTCAATCACATGGCTTGTAACCCTTGACATCCCTTCTTAAATACTTCTCAATTCTCATCGTATATATTTACAGTTAGGAAAAATCTTCATTTACCCTATAAAAGTGAAGAATTAGTACTATTATTGAATTCCATTTCATTATTAAGACAATCAAATATATCCTTTTACTGGTCCAATGTGATTCATGTCTGCGATACGAACAAATACATGTATTTCAAGAGAAAAATGATCACTTTAATACTATTATGTCATTAAAAAGAACACAAACCTAGGGCGTGGATTTGTATAAAAATAAATTCTACTATATAAATGTCTAAAAAAATAATAAGATAGAGATATATAAAACAAACAAATTCTATCACTGTATTTCTCACAAAAAATGTGTAACATCAAGTTATTTAAAACATTAATATTGGGAATGTAGTTTGAAACTAATTGAAATCGGCATGTCATTACTCGTCAACGTGACCCATTTTGGTTGACTCATAGAGTATACCCAACATGTCAATGTTGTTTTCCATGTATCACTTCTTGCACCGACTTGTGATGTGGCTCCTTGAAAACTTGTCTCTACTTGTGAAGCTATACCCTACTATTACTATGTTGCGGTTATTATTAAGGTAAAATTACTTTCTATGCATTTGTCTTATACAATATGGGGTACACTTTGATAACAATCTCTAGAATAGTTCCCAAGATGTATACATGTGTAGCATGTTAGATGTACTGGGACACAAACACTGTCCTTGGTGATGGAACACATTCTTGGTGCACCATGAGGTGCTAAATCACTGGTAGGTTTGCTACTCTCTTTGGAATCGTCATTGTGAAAGAAATAAACTAGCTTCCCTTTGGGGTTTATAACATGTACCACTACCTTTAAATGGTCCATTATTTTCCCCCAAAAATGTTGTGCCCATGACGGTGCATTTACCATAAAGAGAACCATCTTAATTGAGTAAGGAGTTGGTCTACCTATCCTTTTATGAGTATGAGGACTAGGTCTTATTTTCTATACTAATTTATTGGAAAGACTTAGCCTTCTTAAATCTTTTCAAAGCAACAAGATAGGCATGAAGATTTGAATAACATTCTACTATGTCTATTGATGTGCACAAATCATATCATCTTTTGGATCATGTTTGGTTGCATATCCATATTGTTTTGACTCAATTATTACTCTCATTCATGCTAGATTCTATATTTTTAGCTATTCTTACTTGTCTCATGGTTTGGATTGTAGGTACTACATTTTGCAATGAAATGATGAGGAACATATCATATTATCACTTATTGGGTCACTCATCAAGTATCTACATGTTTTGGGGTTCAAAACTACACAAATACTACTTTTTACAGCATGTAAATCGGACCTACACGCTGAAAGTTATGAGCATAATACACAATACCCAGAACAACTAGGTGCACGCCGTGCACCGAAAGTGCACGCCGTGCACCTGGGAGAGTTGAGCAGACTAAAATTTCTAGAAAGTTGCACGATGTACATTTCTTCAGTGAACGCCGTGCACCTGGGAGCTAAAGGTTTCTAAAAAGTTGCACGACGTGTATTTCTTCAGCACACGCCGTGCATAGTGCATTCTGGAGCAAACTGAAAGTTTCTGGAAAGTTGCATGGCGTGCACCTGGCAATTTCAACATTTTAAAAAATACAAGTTTTTGTTTAAAACAAAGTGGGAACTTAATAGGAAGTTAGGCTCGGTCATTTGTGTCAGTTCCCTCGTCCCAGAGCAAGCCTAGAGCAGAGGAGGGTGATTTGGAGGAGAAAAGAGGCGGTTTCTTGCAAAAGGAGTCTGATTCTTCTTCTCCACTTCTCCATTGTCTTCTTCAAGGTGAAGCTAAGCTTCCCCAACTCTGAGCAACTTCTTGGGAAAGGATTTAGTTCGTCTTGGAGCATCTAAAGAAGGGGAATTTTGTCCTCTAGCCGGAATTCTTCCTTCTTGTGGTTACATCTTTAGTTCTCTTTTCCTTTTCCCTTCTAAACCATGTTTAGAACTGAAATTTCTGTAACAAATATGATGTACATCATTATGGACGAGTAGACTCCTTTTCTTGGGCATGGGAGAGTAGCTCCCATGTCATAGCATGTATGGAACAAGTAATTTTGTACTAAATACTATGCTTCTTGTTTCTTAACCATGAAAGTACTAGTTTACTCCTTTCTTGCATGTTTTGCTGGCCACTTTATGTGCATGTTTTCTGCTTTCTTGCTTGATCTGAGAAGATAAGTAGGAATGTATGGATGTGCTCTTCTTGGCAACTCTTCCCCTTCTATGAGAGTATAAAGGAATGAGTTGAGGAATAGTTTGTGATAAAAAATGAAATTCACACACGAGAGTGTTGTTTTAAGTTGCGATCGTTGCATTTATACCAGGAGGTTAAATGTAACACAACCTTTCCTTGAAACAAGAACTTATGTATGTTTAAATTATTGTGTTCCCTTGATTTCTATGATATGTGAATGAAATCCTAATGTCCACGATTCCTATTAATTCTGAAATCAAACTTCTTTTGTAGTTCTTGCTTGCTAGTTAAATCTGAATTTCTGTAGTTAAGATCTAAATTTTCTATTTTAGACAAACTTTCTCCTCTCTTTAAAACCGATCTAGATTGTTGAACTTTAGTGTTGTTGTGCTCAATTAATTTTACTAAGCTTCTTGTGTTCGAACTTGACTATACTACCTCTGTATACTTGCGAAGTTTGGTTAAGTTGAGTAAACTATCCTTTGTTTGCATTGAAACTCGTTCGTGTAAACAACCAACAAGTTTTTGGCATCGTTGCCGGGGAGCATCAGTATTCTTGTTAGAGTAAGAGTTTTTGATAAGTAAATGAGACTAGATCACAACCTTCATATCCACCATCATATCCATAAATCATAATTCATCATGATCATCATAATTTGCTGTATCTTCCATGTTTGTTTTTGTATCTAACTCACCTTAATTATTTGCAGGAGCATATGGGGTATTCATAAAAAGATCCTTGAACCATGCATATCTCTACATTCAGAAAATGAACACATTGTTTGCAACCCTCATGGAGCAAGAAGGAGTGAAACCCAAACATGTATGGAGGAATCACAACCCACACAACCATCATCCATGTCACCATCATCTAAACGACATTCATCCATGCATCCTTCATCCACACCACCATCATTCACACCTAATTCACCACCATCATATACACCACCAACACCCATACCACATTCTTCCACACCCTCATATCCACTACCTTCATCCATACCACATACACCACCACCATCTACGCCACATCCACCTAATCCTCCGAATCCACCTAAAGAACTAGTCAAGGAGGATAACCTTCCTCTTAAGGACTACTTTGGTACAACTGCAATGCACATGAGTGGGCCTATTAATATTTCAGAATTTGAGGTAGAGGAGTTTTCTATCAGCCCAGCCATCATACAATTGCTACATCTGAATGCATTTTGAGGGACACCAATGGAGGATCCAAACCTCCACATTGCTGAATTTCTACAGTTGCTAAGCACCATAAAGATATATGGCGTTCCTACTGATGGGATACGCCTAATCCTTTTTCCATTCTCTCTTAGAGATAGAGCCAAGGCATGGCTCTATAATTTGCCAAAGAAGTCAATCGGCACTTGGGAGGAGCTTCTAAAGGTCTTTTTGGAAAGATATTTTCCACCTAGCAAAATTTTGCAGCTAAGGAGTCAACTCGTCAATTATTCTCAAAGGGATGGAAAGACCTTGTATGATACATGGGAGAGGTTCAAAGATATTCAACATCTTTGTCCACATCACGGTCTAAGAAATTGGCTTCTATTGTAATCTTTCTATAATGGTTTGTGCTATAATACAAGTATGTCTATTGATGCAGCTGCAAATGGAGCTCTAATGAACAAATCTTATGGAGAAGCCTATGCTATTATTAAAGATATGGTAGAAAATCATTGCTAGTGGAGTCCGACTACAAGATACCACCTATCCTTTTCACATACTACTTCCAGAAATGCAAGTGGAAGACCACACGGTTGGTGCTATAGACATAATTGCAGCAAAGCTAGTCACTTTATCTCAAAGGTTGGAGAAGCTAAGCACACATCCATTTAAAGCAGCCAATATTATTTGTGATGCATGTGGGTTGTTTATACACTCATCTTCTACATCTTATGCTTCTTCTATTTATTCTCCAATGGGAAACACTCCACCGGATGTCTACAACAATGTGAACCCGAATTTCATTCAGCCACAACAACCACAAGTAACTTCTAGATTCGAGCGCATGCTGGAAACATTTATTTCAACTCAAATGCAGCAAAATGAGGAGTTCCATCAACAAAGATAATCAATGAAGGGTTCCATTTGCCAACTCTCTTCTAAGGTGGATGATATTGCCACTCATGCACACATCTTGGAGAAACAAATTGCCCAACAAGCTCTTCCTAGCAAAGAAGCATTTCTACCTTTCTTGCCTAGTCCACCAGAGACAAATCCTACATATTTCAGGCCAATGACATTGAAGAATGGAGTTGTTATAGAGTTATATCCTTCAAAGTATGATGATGTTGATATACATGATGATTATGAAGTTGCAACTAAAGGGGAGAAAGCTACAACACATGCTCTACATGTTGATTCTTCAAGCAAGCCACATGTCTTTCCTCCTCACACTCTAGATGACACATTACTTTATAATGAGAACACTCTTCCCAGCTCATATTTTGATGATGCTTCAAAGGAGAATGAAAAGACAAATAGTATTGGCATACAAAAGACTATTCTTGCTGCAACTCATAGGTGTTTTCGCTTGCCCCAAATCAAGGACATATTTACAAGGAGGCATCAATCTTTAGCACATCAATTTCCAGCTGCAAATCAGAGCATCGGTCCTCCATGGACTTTGATGTTTCCACCATGATGAGGTACCCGGTTGCAACCCATTTAGTCTAATTTATGCAGTGAGGACACTTTAGATTTCAAGCTTAGGGGGGAGCAACCGGATGGTAACCTAGTTCTTTTCACTTTTCCCTTTCATGTTATTTGCTTCTTGTCAATTGCTTTTGTTTTGTGTTCACATTTTAGTCTTTTGTTTTAAATTCTGCTCTTCTTGTGGAAAATGTAGTATGATATGAGGTTTATCTTTTATATGTGGATATAACTCCTATGCTTAACCGATTGTCCTCTTTTGATGAGAAATATCATTTGGAGAAATTGTAAAAGTCATGCATTAATCAAATGAAACCTTTTGGCCATCAACATGTGCTAAACTCTAGTTTATGCTTCTAGCCTGAACATTCATCTTTCACATCCTTGATTTCTTAAAACATGTAATGGTTTCAATTTTTGTGAGTAAATCAAATGTACAACATCATTTGGAATACGGGATGCCCTTGCCAAGCTCTTAGTGCATTTTCAACCACTCTTTCAATGAAAAATTTTCAAAACAAATGAATGAAATCTAGCTGATGTTGCAATTTAGTTGACTCTCCTATGTTTTGGAAAATTTTAAAATTTCTTTTGGCTTATCACATCTTTATACCCCATAAAAGATGGCTACACTGACCACATATCATGCTAACCTAGTGTAAGTCCGATTTGGCCATGATGATTAGGTGGTATGTCTTAAAAGAGGGTAAATACCCCAACCGACACTCCACGTGTGCATAAGCCTACATTAGCAGCCGAGTGTCGGAACCCATAATCCATTGTCATATTATTTTTTGGAAAGAAGGAGAGTACAACTAAAATTGTTAATTTCATCTTTTGTATCCTTAATAGTTGAGAGTTTGAGTTGCACATCCACTAATTGCTTGGTTTGGTCATCCAAATTCTACTTAGTGTTGTTTAATTGATTGATTCATTTAATTGTGACCACCCCTGTTGAACTAAAAATCTCTATCTTGGGTGTTTAAGTTTAATTGATGGATATGAGTATACACATGTTGATCATGGTTGACTTGGTCTTATACACATCTTTCTTTTCATTTGATCTATGCATGAACTTGACAGTTCTTCATTTGTGTTTCTATACTCTTTTTGCTTGAGGAAAAGTAATGGTTTAAGCTTAGGGGGATTTGATGTGCACAAATCATATCATCTTTTGGATCATGTTTGGTTGCATATCCATATTGCTTTGACTCAATTATCACTCTCATTCATGCTAGATTCTATATTTTTAGCTATTCTTACTTGTCTCATGGTTTGGATTGTAGGTACTACATTTTGCAATGAAATGATGAGGAACATATCATATTATAACTTATTGGATCACTCCTCAAGTATCTACATGTTTTGGGGTTCGAAACTACACAAATGCTACTTTTTACGGCATGTAAATCAGACCTACACACTGAAAGTTATGAGCAGAATACACAACAGCCCAGAACAGCCAGGTGCACGTCATGCACCAAAAGTGCACGTCGTGCACCTAGGAGAGTTGAGTAGACTAAAAGTTCTAGAAAGTTGCACGACGTGCATTTATTCAGTGCACGTCGTGCACCTGGGAGCTAAAGGTTTCTGGAAAGTTGCACGACGTGTATTTCTTTAGCACACGCCATGCACAATGCATTCTGGAGCAAACTGAAAGTTTCTGGAAAGTTGCACGACGTGCACCTAGAAGTTTCAGCATTTTAAAAAATACAAGTTTATGTTTAAAACGAAGTGGGAACTTAATACGCGGTTAGGGTCGGTCATTTGTGTCAGTTCCCTCGTCCCAGAGCAAGCCTAGAGCAGAAGAGGGTGATTTGGAGGAGAAAAGAGGTGGTTTCTTGCCAAAGGAGTCCAATTCTTCTTCTCCACTTCTCCATTGTCTTCTTCAAGGTGCAACCAAGCTTTCCCAACTCTGAGAAGCTTCTTGGGAAAGGAGTTAGTTCATATTGGATCAGCTAAAGAAGGGGAATTTCATCCTCATGCCAGAATTCTTCCTTCTTATGGTTACATCTTTAGTTCTCTTTGCATTTTCCCTTCTAAACCATGTTTAGAACTGAAATTTCTGTAACAAATCTGTTGTACATCATTATGGATGAGTAGACTCCTTTTCTTGGGCATGGGAGAGTAACTCCCATGTCATAGCTTGTATGAACATATGAATTTCATACTAAATGTTAGTTTCTTGCATATTCCAAGAGTTATTTCAGATCTGAAATGCTTATTTGTGTGATTGGCCATAATACTTGCATGTTTTATGCTTTCTTTCATTATCTGAGAAGATGTGTTTGAGGGTATGTTGTTACTCTTTTGGCAACTTGTCCTTGACCGTGAGAGTGGTTGGGATTAAGTTGAGGAGCAAGGTTTGTGATTCAAAATGAAATACATGCACGAGAGTGATGTATGGAGTTAGAATCGTCATCACTTCATCAGGAGGTGAGTGATGACTACAAACCTCCTTTGCAAGTTAATTAACATGTTTAATTTCATATTTTAATATAAGCTATGATGTGATAGTGAAATCCCAAGTCTATGATCCTCCTAAATCTGAATCTTAACCTTTGTTCAGTGATAATTTACTATTTTGTTTTAAATCTGTAATTTAGTTGTTTGAATCCAATTATCTTGTGTACAACGATCTAGATTATTGAAAATTATAACTCTTGCGCCTAGCTAACCAACGCTCCTTGTGTTTGACATCGACTACAACTACTCTCGTATGCTTGCGGGTAATAGCTAGTTGAGTAAAAGATCATTATATGATTGAAACTCATTAGTGTAATAAACCAACAAGTTTTTGGTGTCGTTGCCGGGACGGAACCAGGAGCAACCAGATGGTAACCTAGTTCTTTTAGCTTTTCCCTTTCATGTTATTTGCTTCTTGTCAATTGCTTTTGTTTTGTGTTCACATTTCAGTCTTTTGTTTTCAATTCTTCTCTTCTTGTGGAAAATCTAGTATGATATGAGGTTTATCTTTTATATGTGGATAGAACTCCTATGCTTAACTGATTGTCCTCTTTTAATGAGAAATATCATTTTGAGAAATTGTAAAAGGCATGCATTAATCAAATGAAACCTTTTGGCTATCAACATGTGTTTAACAATGGTTTATGCTTCTAGCCTGAACATTGATCTTTCACATCCTTGATTGCTTAAAACATGTAATGGTTTCAATTTTTGTGAGTAAATCAACTTTACAACATCATTTAGAATACGGGATGCCCTTGCCAAGCTCTTAGTGCATTTTCAACCACTCTTTCAATGAAAAATTTTCAAAACAAATAAATGAAATCTAGCTGATGTTGCAATTTAGTTGACTCTCCTATGTTTTGGAAAATTTTAAAATTTCTTTTGGCTTATCTCATCTTTATACCCCATAAAATATGGCTACAATGCCCACATATCATGCTAGCCTAGTGTTAGTCTGATCTGGCCACGATGGTTAGGTGATATGTCTTAAAAGAGGGTAAATACCCCAACTGACACTCCATGTGTGCATAAGCCTACATTAGCAGCCGAGTGTCAAAACTCATAATCTATTGTCATATCATTTTTTTGGAAAGAAGGAGAGTACAACAAAAATTGTTAATTTTAACTAAGATTTCATCTTTTGTATCCTTAATAGTTGAGAGTTTGCGTTGCACATCCACTAATTGCTTGGTTTGGTCATCCAAATTCTACTTAGTGTTGTTTAATTGATTGATTCATTTAATTGTGACCACCCCTGTTGAACTAAAAATCTCTATCTTGGGTGTTTCAGTTTAATTGATGGCTATGAGTATAAACATGTTGGTCATGGTTGGCTCGGTCTTATACACATCTTTCTTTTCATTTGATCTATGCATGAACTTGACAGTTCTTCATTTGTGTTTCTATACTCTTTTTGTTTGAGGACAAGCAATGGTTTAAGCTTAGGGGGATTTGATGTGCACAAATCATATCATCTTTTGGATCATGTTTGGTTGCATATCCATATTGTTTTGACTCAATTATCACTCTCATTCATGCTAGATTCTATATTTTTAGCTATTCTTACTTGTCTCATGGTTTGGATTATAGGTACTACATTTTGCAATGAAATGATGAGGAACATATCATATTATCACTTATTGGATCACTCCTCAAGTATCTACATGTTTTGGGGTTTGAAATTACACAAATACTACTTTTTACGGCATGTAAATCGGACCTACACGCTGAAAGTTATGAGCAGAATACACAACAACCCAGAACAGCCAGGTGCACGCCGTGCACCTAGGAGAGTTGAGCAGACTAAAATTTCTAGAAAGTTGCATGGTGTGCATTTCTTCAGTTCACGCCGTGCACCTGGGAGTTAAAGTTTTCTAAAAATTTGCACGACATGTATTTCTTCAGCACACGCCGTGCATAGTGCATTCTGGAGCAAACTGAAAGTTTATAGAAAGTTGCATGGCGTTCACTTTGGGTGCACGACGTGCACCTGATAGTTTCAGCATTTTGAAAAATTCGAGTTTTTGTTTAAAATGAAGTGAGAACTTAATAGGCAGTTAGGCTCGGTCATTCGTGTCAGTTCCCTCATCCCAGAGCAAGCCTAGAGCAGAGGAGGGCGATTTGGAGGAGAAAAGAGGTGGTTTCTTGCCAAAGGAGTCTGATTCTTCTTCTCCACTTCTCCATTGTCTTCTTCAAGGTGCAGCCAAGCTTCCCCAACTCCGAGTAGCTTCTTGGGAAAGGAGTTAGTTCGTCTTGGAGCAGCTAAAGAAGGGGAATTTCATCCTCAAGCTGGAATTCTTCCTTCTTGTGGTTATATCTGTAGTTCTCTTTGCCTTTTCCCTTCTAAACCATGTTTAGAACTGAAATTTCTGTAACAAATCTACTGTACATCATTATGGACGAGTAGACTCCTTTTCTTGGGCATGGGAGAGTATCTCCCATGTCATAGAATGTATGGAACAAGTAATTTCGTACTAAATACTATGCTTCTTGTTTGTTATCCATGAAAGTACCAATTTACTCCTTTCTTGCATGTTTTGCTGGCCACTTTATTTGCATGTTTTCTGCTTTCTTGCTTGATCTGAGAAGATAAGTAGGAATGTATCGAGGTGCTATTCTTGGAAACTCTTCCTCTTCTACGAGAGTAGAGAGGAATGAGTTGAGGAATATTTTTTGATCAAAAATGAATTCACACACAAGAGTGTTGTTTTAAGTTGCGATTGTTGCATTTATACCGGGAGGTTAAATGTAACACAACCTTTCCTTGAAACAAGAACTTATGTATGTTTAAATTATTGTGTTCCCTTGATTTCTATGATATGTGAATGAAATCCTAATGTCCAAGATTCCTATTAATTTTGAAATTGAACTTCTTTTGTAGTTCTTGCTTGCTAGTTAAATCTGAATTTCTGTAGTTAAGATCTAAATTTTCTATTTTAGACAAACTTTCTCCTCTCTTTAAAACCGATCTAGATTGTTGAACTTTAGTGATGTTGCGCTCAATTAATTTTACTAAGCTCCTTGTGTTCGACCTCGACTATACTACCTCCGTATACTTGCGGAGTTTGGTTAAGTTGAGTAAACTATCCTTTGTTTGGATTGAAACTTGTTAGTGTAAACAACCAACATCTATGTTTTCATGCATCTTGAGATTTAATCCTTAAAAAACATCATATTATTAAATTTGGTCACATAAGGATGTGGATGGAACCTCATATAATCTAGAAACACAATTTCATACTCAGTATCTGACATGGTTCCCTACTTCCATTTCATGAAGTATCACATATAAGAAGTATCATGGTTATAAGAAGACTCTAAGAGCCTTTTGAGATCAACATAGGTGTTGATATCTCCTTTTTCTTGCATCTTATGTAATATGCACAAGTGATTGGGGCTACCTTCCACAAGACACACACACACACACACACATATATATATATATACATACATACATATATATATATATATATATATATATATATATATATATATATATATATATATATATATATATATATATATGCCGACAAGGAGTGGCTCATGTGGTCAAGCACGGTGTCCCGTAATAAAGGGACCCGAGTTTGAATCCCAGTTGTCGCCTTGATTTACCACCCTCTCGGGCATTCGGCCTCCGCCACGGGCATGGGAGAGGGGGAGAGAATGCCTTTCTTAATCCCATATATATATATATCTGTGTGTGTGTATGCTTTATGTTGTTCTCTATTGCGAGTTTATTGCACAGACCAATAAATTAAAAAGAACTATCCTAGTTTTAAAGCCTTTCCTAGAATCACAACTAACTCGCTAGCAAGTAGACATCAATATTAATATATCAACATGTCAAAACCAAAACACAAAAATTTTAAGACACCTCCTTTCAGACAAATCATTAAGAACACTATTTAAAATTGATTTGTTAACAGTGGTGTTATAACTAATGATTCAATTTAAAAGATTACAATGCAAGGGAATAGGTTTATTGATGGTTAAACACAATAGTTAAAGAACATTGGGGCATTCAAATCTCACCTCCATCACTTGTGTGTATAGTCGTTACAACTCAGTAATCTTAGCAATAAAACTAGGACCAAGTGAATTGACCTCCTTTTGGAAGGTGAACTACATGAGAATTAAATTCCCATGGGGTCGATTCTCTCTATCCACGAATCATAACGCAAACCTCCTACATGATTCCTGCTGTGATAACATTCAGAATCCAATACACCCATTCAGTATCCAATCTTACATTTGATGATCTCTACACTCACAATTATATCAAACATGCTAGATGAAATATTGATTCCACAAGCTAGCACAAATCAAATCAAGAACAGTTTAATATTCTTAGAAAAAATGAGATTGATAACAATAAAAACAGAGTATGGGCGATGGGGCTACTCCGTATGCCCCGGTGTGAAAGAATACTCACTCATAGTCATAAAAAAAACACAAATTCAAGCACATAGAGGATAGATCATGTCACTAATGGAAAACAAAGAAGAATCATAAGTATTTTAACTTTTGCAATCCATTCTAACCATGAAAAGTCTAAAGATCTTTGCTAGGATGGTCTTCTTCCACTTCTCCTCTAGCTCCTTCCACCCAGTCATGCTCTACACTCAGAGTGAATGGAATGAATGAATAAGTACGTATGGACTCCCTTTTTGTTACTAGTTTTCGTCCTATTGATAGTTGTACAAAACTTTCTCTATATACCATGTTGATCAACAATAAAGGAATATGGTCACCTGATCACCCTCTTAGCAATGTGACTAATGGACTTTTAGTATACTAATTATCCAGGTGGATCAGCTAATCATCATTATGAAGATCCTTCTATAGAGGAGGCTAGATAGGTCAAAATGGTTGATCAGTCCATCGACTTGGTGTCCAATACTCTGAAGTTATTGATGTCAAGGAAGTGATTGGAATTTCATTTAGTCAACTAAGAAATGTGGGAGATTGGTTGATCATATTTTCCCTTGAGGTTTTGTGATATTGTTGGATCAACCAATCATTTGATTACAAAAATTAATCATCATTATTTTCAATTTGGAAGACCTTCTGACCGACTGATTTATGATGGTGATTTCCTAATATGAAGCTTTTCTTGGAAAAGCTTTGGATGGGTAGGTTGGACACTCAACCAAGAGGTCTAATCACATGATCAACCATGCCTGACTTGCATTATTAATCTCCAATTTTCGTTGGATCCTTGTCAAATCTTGATCATAAGTCTAAAAAGGAAAACCATCTTACTCTTGGGTTGATGGGTGCTTTCTTTTGCATAAGAGAAAGAAATCTAATAAAAATCATAATATTTAAGAACAAGAACAAACATGATAAAAAGGCAACTAGAATGAGAAAAACTAATCTTGAAATCATAATGAAAAGGTGATGAATATGCATTCATCAAACAAACTTGAACTTGAATGTTTCTCATCCTCGAGCAAAAAAGAATCAAAACAATCTGTCAAATAATACTCACAGATTGTCATCCTCTTTTTTGTGACATCACTTGGTTCCCTATAACCGAATATGGATAAGAATCTCGATCTCTTAGAACCACAAAATGCACCTTCAAATTTCTTACATCAATTTCACACTCACAAACAAGTTTCTATATCAAAATTTGCATATCACAGTCATAATATCATTGGTGTCTTAGAATGTTCATCATATTCCTATGACATTTCCACAACACAATGTTTAGCTATAAAGGGGATTATATTTGGGGACATTGCTTCCCCCATGGGAATAAATTGGAATGAATGGAGGTACATAAGGGAAAATATGTGAATCTCTTCTATATTTGACTCAAGCTTGCTTTATTTTTCTATAATTACATTGATTGCATTTTTTGTCTTTTTGTATGCATATTCACATCTTTTTATTGTGGTACACCCTTGTTGCATATGAGTGATACAAAAGAAGTGGAGGGGTGAGATAGTGGCTCCACCCCAAACATGGAATTTGTCACATTCTTTTTGCCTTTTTGATTTAATTTTTGGGGATTATGGGGTGAGAATGTGGTGGAAGAAGTGTAGAAAAGTGTAACTTGTATATCTCATAATTGGGAATCAGAGTACAAGAACGAACTTCAACAACCAACTCAATTATATCATTTAAATTACAAGTAATGATAATTCTAGAAGAAGCTTATGTTGATCAATAAGAGACACTGCATTTTGATTCCTCTCAATCCTATACAATTTCCCATATTTTGTAGGGAGTGGTGTTATCTAAAATCAATGAGGACAAGATAGGTTCTAGAGTTTGAAATTGTGATTCATTGTTGCAAAAAAATGATTCATTTAATTCAAATAAGGGGGGACATTGCTGATTTTTGTAAAACAAAACATGCAAATAGTAATTAAATATGGATTGAATAGGTAATGACCATGTACATGGAACTAATATTAGATATTTGAAAAACAAATGATAGAAGGAAACATGTGCAATGCTAATATAGAAATAAAATGATAGAAAAGGGAAGATAAGGGGGTGAAATAGAGACATACCGGCAACCCTCCACCCAAACTTAGAAATTTGCACTTCCTTGAGAAAACTCTAAATCTTGAATGGAGGGAAAGAAGATCAGTGAAATGCCACCTGTTGTTGTGTTGACCCCAAAGTGATGTCTTATATGGAGGTGAAGGGGTAGGCTAGTATGGTCGGGCTTGAAAGCATGCCTAGGGTGGTCGGTCAGACCAATATTAGCTCATGGAAATCTAGACAGATCTTGAGGAGGTGGTGGATTGATGTACTTAATTCTTCAATAGTGAGAGCTAGCAGAATGATATGTCCATCCTTCACCAAAGTTTTCATAGTAAGCGTGCACCTACCAGTAGTCACCTCAGACAACATACCACTCACTACTCATGCATCAAGTGCATGAGGTACATGTGGTTGATCTAGTAGCACTATATATTCTGGTCCCACTCCTTGTGGATATGGGTGCCCTATATGTGATCTAGATGTTGTTGGAAGTCTGAAAAGTCATAGGGCTAAGATGGACCTATAACTTCTGGCATGTTTCACTTTGTGCAACTTGTAGGGGTGGTGATGGACCATACCCCCTTTCCCAAGCCTTGGTCATAAAGGTGTGGCAATGATGATTAGGTGTTCTAGAGTGTCTAGGTTAGACGATCAAGGTCTTACATGGTGTGGTAGCTCAAGCGTTGGTCGGAGATCTCAATAACTTAGATCAACTAATGAAGAAGACATGGTGAGTCGATCAACTGGACTCCTGTTCACTAATTAGACCTTTCAATAGTTGAAATTTTCCCAGTTTGATCTTCCCATCAATGAAATGGGTTGCTGATCCACCATAAAATTCATGAGTCAGAAGCCACAAACAATTTTATGTCTCTGTTTGATTAGCCAATCAACATGCTTGGTTGACCGATCTGAATTATTTTCCTTCTTCCAGTGGCTACAAATAATTTTAGAACCCTTTTGGTCACCTAATCGACACTCTTGGTCATGCAGTCACAGTTGTAGAGAAAAATCTACCTATAGGTAGGACCGTCGACCAATGTTCCTAGTCAGACACTTCACCTAGGACTGAGTCTAAACCATTAATGTTCAACACATCCACTCAAGATCAAATATGTCCCTTCAAGCTAGGTCAAGCACACTAGGGAAAAAAATAGAGAGAAAAGGTTTTCTAGTTAGATGAGATAGTTTCCACCATGGATACCTAAGGAGCTTGGTCCATTGTAAAAGATGAGAGGGGGATATAAATAAAGGAGATAATAGATGGTATAGCTAATGTGGAATATGGTAGGGAAGAATCTATATACGCTAGAAACTGTAGAATGAACTTTAATTTTCAAATGCAAGTGCATGCAAACGCTTGATCAAGGGTATCAATGTCCCAGACAAGGTTTTCAAGGTATATAGTTGTTCCACCTTGTTTCCAATAGGTACCTCAATATCAAGTGACAAGCAAAAATAACCGATTACTAATCATGAAGTGTTAAAAAAGAGAATTAAGCTAAATTGAAATCACAAAATAGAAATGTGATCTAACTAGTCTAAAAAATTGAAGTATAACTTGAAAATGTTGAGTTTCCTCTCAACAAGCACTTTTCTTAACTTTGTGGCTTGACGCTTGTGCTCTCATATAGCAACCAGATAGGCGAGAGGGAGTGGAATCACTCCCTTTTATGTAATGTATTTTGTTGTGATTATCATTTCCGTCAATTGTTTTCTGACACAAATTTATATTTGATCTTGTCCCAAAAGATTTATGTGCCATGTGGATAGATCATTTTCACGAGATACAACCTATGACATTGGGATTCCAATTTTCCAAGAAATAATATCAAGTAGGAGTTTTAGAGTAAAACTTGGTCTCCCACTTGAATATCCTTACGCTTTAGATATCCATCGTGCCACATAATGGTCCTCTCCTTGTCAATATGTTTGTTTTTGTAAAAGGACGTGCACAATTTATCTCTCTCTTGTAATTGAACTTCAACGAGAGACACGTCAAACCTTAGAAATTGGATAGTATATATAGCTTTGTACTCCATCTCAATCAGAGTGGATCGATTCCCAAGGGTGTCTTCAAAGAAAGGATGTATGTCCATTAAGCGTCACTGAGCTTCAATGGCCAATCCTATTTTGTTCTTCCAATCATAATCTCAATGATGACCTTTATTTATTTGTTTGACAATTCAACTTGGATGCTAGTTCAAGGATGATATGGTGTAGACATTTGGTAATGGAAACCATACTTTTTTAGAAAAAGCTCAAACTTCTTCTCTAAAAAAAGTGATGCCCCATCAGAGATGAAAATGCATGGTAACCCAAATTTAGGAAACATGATATCCTTGAAGAGCTTCACAATAGGCTTGGAGTCAATTTCAACAGTGAGGGGATTGCCTCAACCCACTCAGACACATAGTCCACTGTGACAAGGAAGGGAAGGGAACCATGTATTCCATACTCCAAACATCAACTATCTCCACCTCCTTCTAAGATGTCAAGGTAATCTCATCACACCTTGAAATGTTGATGGATATTTGGCATTGATCACAAGAAAAAATATTCTCATAAGCATCTACAAAAATAGTTACTTAATAGATTTTGCATTGGAGGACCTCCAGTGCTGCCTGTTAGAGATCATCTGGCCACATGTAGGACCTTAGTGACACTACTCAATAATTGTGCATTCTTATTTTTCTTTGACACACCTTCATAATAGACCATCATCACCAAGGAAAAAAATATTCAGCTCATCCCAGTATTAAAGTTTAACTTTGTGGAGAAGTTAATTCTTGATGTGGGTCATGTATTCCAACTACAAGATGCATGCAAAAAGAAAGGTGAAAAAATATGCAAACCATGGCATGTAAAAATATACCTTCATGAGATGATCATCAGGAAGAGGGTCATCGGTTGGGATGATATCATTATCAGGGAAATGGACATGGCTTTGATGACCCCACATTCATGTTTCTCTTCTTATCATGAATCTCTAGGTCAAATTCATGTAACAAGAGGACCCAAAAAATAAATTTGGGCTTGGCATCCTTCTTATTCATCATGTGGCAAATTGCAACATAGTCGGTGTAGACAATCACCTTATATCTGACAAGGTATGACCTAAATTTGTTAAAGAAAATACTATGGCAAGAAGATCTTTCTTAGTTGTGGAATAATTCTGATGTGATTCATCAAACGTCTTAGAGGCATAGTGAATGTCATGATGCCTCTTGTAAACCTACTGGCCTAAAACTACTCCTACTTCATAGTTGCTAGCATCACACATGATGTCAAAGGATGGCAACCATTATCTTGATCAAATGATGGGTGTGGTAATGATGGAGGCTTCGAAGTTGGGAAATCTCTTCATAAAATGACATTAAAATAGAATACAACATATTTTATAAGGAGGTTGGTCATTGGCTTTGCAATTTTGGAGATATCCTTGATGAACCTACGATAAAAACCATCATGACACAAGAAGGCATGAACTTCTTTGGCATTTGATAGTGGTGCAAGTTTTGCAATGACTTCAATTTTTGCCTTACAAACTTCAATACATCTATTTCTCACCCTAGGGTGAAGTACAATGCCCTCCTTCACCATGAAATGACACTTCATTCCATCTAGCACCAGAAGTTCTCCTTTGATTTTTCTAACATAAAAGATAAATGATGCAAACAAGCGTGAAAAGAGTCACCATAAACTAAAACATCGTCCATGGGAACTTCCATAATAGTTTTTTTTGATCGTTTAAAGATAGAATCCATACAATGCTAAAAAGTAGCAAGAGAAATGAACAAACTTAAAGACATCATTCTAAAAGCATAAATGCCAAAAGGGAAAATGAACATGGTATTTTCTAGGTCATCAAGATGAATGAAAATCAGATAGAAGTATGAGTAGCCATAAAGATAATAAAAGGATTGTTGGTGTGCCAAGCTTTCTAGGACTTTATCAAGGAAGTGAAGTGGGAAGTGGTCCTTCATTATAGCTTTGTTCACTTTCCTTTAGTCAATTCACATCCTCCACCATGTGATAATGTGGGTGGGAATGAGCTTTTTCTTGTCATTCTTCACAATAGTAGTACATCCTTTCTTGGGAACAACCTACACGAGGCTCACTAAAGGGGAATCTAAAATGGGATAAATAATTCCTTTTGTGAAAAAATTGATACCCTCTAGGCAGACCACCTCTCTCATGTTGGGATTTTAGTTTGGGTTGGGTGACTCTAGATTTTTTTGTAGTCCTCTTCAATGGAAATCTTGTTCATATAGTGGAAATAATAGAACTTGTTAGATCAGTCATTTTGTAACCCAAGGATGCTTTTCTCTTCTTTAGTTTAGTCGTCAACTTGTCTTCTTATTCTTGTGTGAGTTGTGAATTGATGATCACTGGGAAAACCTCTTGGTCTTTAAGAAAAATATACTCCAGCCCCTTTAGTAGGGCCTTCATCTCTCATTCCTTAGATGGTTCTGGATTCTCTTCACAACATATAGTATATTTCTTCAAATTTATTGTTCGGTTCTTCTTCAAAGGGGTCCAAGTGAAACATGCATCATCTTGTGTCCTCCTTGATGTTCATAATGACAAACTTGCAAGGAACATTGGCATTCTTTCTAATCTTCATAGGAACGTCTTCTATGATACACATGGGTTTTATCATGGAGGAATCTCTCAATGAATCACAATCGTTGACATAAGTTGTATGGTATGATGTAAATACTAGAACCTAAATTTGCAAGTTCTTTTATGCAAGTATTAATCAAGGTTGACCAATTCTGAAGGAGCTGGGATCCTTTTCTTCTTAGACATTTTGTTGAGGATGATGTCAGAAGTTTTTCTTTCTAGTTTTACTATCTTGTACTCCTCACTAGTGTATTTATTGGTCAATAGAGCATTTAGATATTTGGCCTAACATGGGCTTACAAAAGGCATATAAGAAGGAGGTGCCCACATGTAGCTTCTTTAAAGCTTCCTTGAATATCATGAATCTAATGTTCATCCTTGTTTTCTTGAGATGTTCTTGATAGGGAACCCTTGGTTTGTAAATTGTCATGTATGGCACTAGTAGCTTTGCCTGCATAAACGTCTACAACTATGTCTGGTACCTATTCTCTCTCAACCAACAAAGTATCATCATCATCAAAATCAATACGAATAGTGGGTGGTTTTACTACAGGAGGAGTAGAATACTCATTGCCTGAACATGTAGAAATAACTTTCAAAAGCTCAAGATGGTTGGGATTGTTCTTGGGTTTCCCAACAAAGGCAATCATGTTGGGCCAACTGAGAATCAATAGTTATGGTAACCTTACTGATTTGAAATCAAGGTATGTTGGTTGGCAATTATGGACTGCTAACATTTACGAATCTTTACAAGGGATGAAAATTTTACATCTATGGAAGAAGAAGGAGCAAGTTACAATATCCTTGACACTTGATTCAAGTTTTGAAATTATTGATCTTGTTTTTACCCATGGTTCTAGTAGTTACCCCTGTAATTGCCTTAGTTGTTGAAGTTTTGTTGTTGATTGTATTGGAATACATGAGGGGCACAACAATGGTTGTTTACATGAGCAGGACATTATTTTGATGCATTCTCATCTTCTTACAGATCTCCATACTGGAAACTGGGATGGTTTCTTGTAATGAGCACATTTGTTCTTAATTGGTAAACTAGGGTTTACCTGGATGATTACATGCTTGATTAGATTGAATATCATTTAGACTTGATTAATTATAGTAGATCAATTGTGATGTTTCAAACCTAAGAAGAAACTCTAACTATGATTTTAGTTTTAAGAATTATGGTTTGAGAAATGTAAACCCTAATTGGCAAAAATTGGGTTTTGATAGTACATGAATATGGAATTTGATCCGGATAGTAGTGTGGTAAATGATTTTTCATATTTTCTAAAAATTTTGTATTTAATTGAATTTTGGAAACGATATGGATAACTAAATCATGCATATTATAGAAAATTTTTAGAATATTTAAGTGTTCTTTGAATGTAGTTCTTAGTCAAACTATACTTTGACCAAAATGTTGACAGAATGCTTTTCATAAGTGTAGTATTTTATTTTTAATTATTTATTAGTACTAAAAATGATCTGAAATTTTAGCTTGAGATCTTAAACTCAATCATAAACAACATGTAAAATTTTCATAAATTTTGGATGCGGTTAGGCCTTATCAGTAGATGAATTACAGTAATATTTTGATGACGGAAAATTTAGATAAAATAAGAGAAAGTATAGTGAGGGGTCAATGTGCAATTGACCCAAGCAGATCAATTTCTCTATATGGTCAACCTAACACTCAAGGAGATCTCATAATACATGATTCAATCCAAAGAAACAAAATCCTAGAGAGAGAGGGAGAGTTAGGGTTTGAGAGGAGAAAGTGATGGAGATGCTGACCTAGGGTTTTGTGGTCCGAGGAATGATGAAATCATGTAAGTGTAGCCTCTTTAGATAGAGTTTCATGGTGAATCTTCTCTCACATGTCAAGATTCCATCCCTCCTCTGATTTGATATGAAATGGCATCAAAACTTCCCCTTTTCTCACTCTTTCTTCATAATCCCTCATTTTTAGGGTTTCCGAGTAGAAAGGAAGAATAATAGTGTGGATAGCTAGGGATTTGATATGAGATCGAGATTTTTAGGGATGAGCTGCATTTTTAATGTGTTTTCACACCTTAGGGTGAGTAGGAACTTCTTTTAAACAATATATTGCATGAAAAAATTGCTTAAATCATCCATAATCTATAATTTTTTAGTATGCGACTACAAACCCTGAATTGTGTGTTTGATCTAAGTTGTTGCAAAATGATATGAAATGGATTCTTCCTCTGCTTGGATGAATTTCAGATGATAAAATCATATTAGAAATGTATACAATACATCCTAATGAGAATTCCCTAAGTATTCACAGAGGTTATAAGAGTAAACTGAAATATAGGGAATTTGTCATGACTGAAATTGCTATATAATTAAATAGAGAATTTTTTTTATCTGGATTCCCTTGGTTATGAATGATTGTTTATCTGAATTAATAGTACATATATGTCAGATATTATCTTGGATTTCATTTAATGTGAATAGTGTTTGTTTGATATCTCAGTAAAGAGGGGAAAACCCTAGATGCGAGGAAAGTTGGATATTTGTGAATAGATATCGTGAAATCCATTTGAACAGATTTTCTTGACATGATAGATTTTATTTATTCAATTTTATTATTGATGCATGTTATCTCAGTGAATGGCATGGAAACCCAAATTCAGCTCAGTTTCAAGGTTTCATACTTATATTGATTTCGTATGATTTGTTAATAATATTATTTATTCAGTAAATGTTTATGTCTCATGAAATCCTTATGAGAGACACATGATAAGTGAATGAACTAAATGAAACCCTAAGGATAGGGTGTTCAATGAATTAAGCATTGTGATTACCATGTTCTGAGTATGATATGTGGTGATGCATAATAGTTCAGTTGTGGTAAATGTTATCAGATGGTCTATGAAACAAATGGTTTATAGAGATAAACTAAGATATGTAATGTGATGATTGAATTGTGAATCTAAAGAGTGAATTAGACATGTAGATGCCCTAAACACTGTAGATTCCCTATGAGAGGTCTGCACCATAGGGATGAAATGACCTAACCCTGGAAGTGTCCAATATACAGGGGTCAGAACATACTAACAGGTGGTACGGGGGATAAAGCCCTAGTGGAAGTCTCCTTAAAAATATAGTATGTAGTGTCCAACATCAACCAGAGATCTTGGTGGCACTAGAGTATAGAAAATCCAATAGGTGGCTTGACTCACCGCCTGAGTACCCAGGTTGAGAGGTGGAGTCTGAGATATCCAGCCGCTCCCATGAGCCGTCGAGAGGCAGATGTGTCGAGGCCCGCTGCAGATGGGGTCTTACTTGAGAGATATGTTTAGGAACCCGGGCATGCTTCTAAGACTTGTAATGTGAGATCGTAGCTTGATGCGATTCTTCCACATGTTGTGGTAAACCTCATGTGGGTTTAGGGCATAATAAGATGAATAAGAGGTTAAACAAGTATGTGTAGTTATTCAATTATTCTTTGTATGTTTCTGAATTATTAATTCTTTTTGAAATTAATCAAGCATGCTCATATATTGATTTACTCTTATAGATATCTAGAGTATTATGACATATTTATGATTGTCAATGATTATACTCTTTAAAGCTTACTACTATTATAATTGATATCAGTTGCTCAAAAGTATATATGTAATTATATCAGTGATTTAGACTGTTTCTTTGAAGTACTCATTCACTGAGCGAGTAGGCTCACCCCTCTACTCACAATTTTTAGGGACATCACATGGACTTGAAGAAGGTCATTGCATCAGAATAGATCTACCACAAGAGTTAAGTCTGAGTATAGTTAAGTTCAGTCGATCCTTGTCATGTTAGGTCCTTGTAAAGAAATAAGAGAGAGTTGTAAATGATGATGTATAACATTATTCCTCTTTTAGTAATATATGAGAATAAATAAGTCTTATGTGCTTACAAGTATGAGAAACATAATGAATGTTCATACATGCATTTTTTCTACTGTTGAAATCAGATTAGAGAAATCAATGTTTAGATTCCTTTGTAAGGTTAGTTTATGTAGTTCAATGTGAGAAAACAAAGAGTTTGAAAAAGAAGAAAAAGTTAAGGGTGATCTTTGTATACGTTAAATCCTCAATTTATGCCCTAATCTCATGATTAATGGTAATTGTGAGATCGGGATGTAACAACTTGGTATCAGAGCTTAGGATGAGTTGCCAGGGACCATTAAGTTAGTATGTTAGAGTCATACGTGTGGCAGATAGGAGATGTTATGATGTTAGCTCTGGGGATTTGAGTATTTGGATATCCTGACCCAGTATCTGAGTACTTGGATTAACCAGTATCAAGCTACTTTGTCTATTCTTTCATGTATACCCTGGACAGGTATATAGTGGAAGGATGGTCTAGAGAGGAACCCTAGAAATATTAGGGTTAGAAACAAGATAAGTAACATGAATTAAGAGTATAAATATAAATTGAGATAGAACTTTCATTTCATATTGTTGTTTATTTGGAGATGAATAAAAATTCTCTTCTATGTTTGAATTCAGATATTCAATATTTTGAAATATATATGGGTCTTTAAGATTTGTTGTACACTATGTAGTTGTAGCATTTATTGATTACATTCTTTGTATCAAGTAGACTAGAAATGATCTTTGAATGAGCTTTCCGAAGTGGATAAGTTTTCTTCCACACATTTGAGATGAATAGGAGTTGAGTAATCCTGAGTAGCTCTTGGCTTCAAGACTGTAGGTTTTTCCTGGTCCGACTGGCAGGATGCATTATTGGGATCTAATGACTCCTATTAGTAACATTACAAGAGTAAATTCTGGATAGATTAGATCCAAATTCTAGTATGAATGTATATACTCTAAGATTTTGAAGTAAAAGGGAAAGACTGGGATAACTAAGAATCTGTTGGAACTGATATCTGAGATCCAACTTTGGGGCCTCAAATGAGAAACCCTTAATTGGGAATAAAGAAACATGACGTAAGGTTCAGATTAAGTTTAATTATTAGTATTATATGAACTCTAAATATGAAATATGGAAAAGATATGAGAAAAGTATGTAAGGGGCCAAGATAGTAAGAATCAATCATGAGGAATGGATCATATAACCGAGTACAATGTTTTATGTACTCCAAAGCAAAGGGAAAATAGAAGAAAAGAGCTAAGTATACAATAAGTACATAGAAGTGAAGAGTCTTCAGAAGAGTTAAAGTGAAGAGAACTAGATGAGAATGTAAATCATAAAACTAGGATAAGAAACTTAGTTGAAACAAAGAGAAATGTTGGAAATAATGAGCTTGATTAAGGAATGGGGGTTATGATATAATTGAGAGCATGGAATGTATACCTTTATTAATAAGTTTAATACATTCATTCTTACTGCCTTTGGATTCTAAGTCTCTATAGAACAACAAACTAGTTTCTAAAAGAAGAACAAAAGTGTAGCTAAATAAATAAATAAGTCATACAAAGGTAGACTACATTAAGGAAGGAAAAACTTGATTGAAAGAGAAACTATGTTTCACCCATGCATGAGCCGTTTGATTTAAAATGAAGGATATGTAGTGTCTTAAACATGAGTAGAAATTAGTAGAGAGATTATTGATTTAGAATTTCAAATTCACATTAGTAGAAGGATAAAAGGAAATATATGCAACATGGTATACTTGATCATACACATAAAAGAAGCTACATGATCATAAGTGAAAACTAGAAGTTAAAGATGACATGTGGAATAGTAGTATATGGTAAGGGGATTATGGAAAGTAAAGAAGGGTTTGAAACATAATGTAGTAATATAGATTATAAAAGAAAGAGGTTGTGAGATTTAAGAAAGTGCTAATTAGTCAAGTACCCATGTTGATAATTAATTAAACCTATATATGAGAAATGTATTATTGAATGTTTGAAGATAAGAATTCTAAGTCTAAAAATCATCTTCTCTTTCATATCTTCCTTGATGAGAGCAATGTGGGAATGAAGTGATAAGAAAATGAATCATATATGATGCATAACCACCATGGTAGAGACATCTTGTGAATGTAATAATGACACACAATATGATGATGAAAACCTAAAAGGGTAATTGAGAATGTAATCTATCTGAATAGGTCAAGTAAGAGAAAGAAAATTCAATTGATAAGATAAGAAAGACCTTAGTAAAACTTATGAGATCCAAAGTTTGAATTTCAAATTAAGGGAGAAAAGTCACACCACAATAACATCATTCTTTTGATAAGGACAAAACCCTAGAATGTTTAGAGTTGTAGTAGTTTAAGGGATGTCAATAGTGATTTGACCTTGAATACTTGCATCGCTATAAAACAAGACCATGAGATTTGCACTATGAGAAGTAAACTAGCACTGATAGTAATCCAGGGTTTAAAGATAGCTTATCTGAAAGGTAGATAAATAATATGGAAATGATTCAGAGTAAAGAGTAAGATATAAATTTGAAATGTCACAAGTGTGTTTTGCATAAAAGGAGAAATACAATATGAGTGAAGTGTGATATGAGATAAATTCTTGCAGTGATAGCAAGAAAGATGAATAATCTATTTGTACCTTGTATGTTTAAATTTTAGGAATGTTTAATCTACATGATTAAAATAAGAAGGATAAGTAGCAAAAAGTAAGTAGTAGTGAATGAGGAGAGAGATAAGAGAAAACAATGACTTTTAGTAATATGTGAATTCGTTTTTAGAAGTATAATTTATTGAAGGCATATTAAGGGATGTAAATTGGTTCTACGTATGATTTCAGTGTACATGTGCAAGCAATATGTTAATTAAAGGTGTCTGATAGTTGTAGCCATTCATACAAGTAATATATATTAGTATTGTACAATTGTAGTATGGTGATATGGATTGAATAATTATGGAACAAATGAAAGGTTATCTTGAATAAGGTAGTCTTACCTATTCACTCATATGAATAGAAGGGATGATAACCATTTTGTATTGATATGTAACCCTAATGAGGTATAGCTTGTTATACCTAGCTTTAATATAATTAAGTGATGGTAATTGGGTATGAATAGTCCTTGAATGACTAATACAATCATGGAGTACCTTGTTACTATTGTTGAAACCCTAGTATGCTATAACCCCATGGTTACACCTTGAATTAAGTGTTGTTTCGTACTTGAGAATAATATGGAATGTGATGCTAATGCTTCAACTTATGCATCCATGATGCAATGGGGATGCTGTGAGTAGTATTGTACAATTGTTGTTGAATCTAGTCTTCCAACTCAAGAATGTTTTGCTATTTGAGTAGAACAATAGTAAAATTCAAAAGAACATGGTGAACTCTCTTTTGTGACTTAGTGGTAATACATAACAATAGTACATATTGACCCGTATGAATTGAGATAGTTGGATCAGATTATCAATGTTGAGGTAACACCTCAAGAGTATAAAAAATATTGAAATGGTTGTTTCTCTCTATGCTATGATTGATTGTGGCATAGAGAATTTGTTTGTTATCATTGAGAACTATTTTAACATGTTGTGATTAGAAAAGAAATAAAGGACTTAATGTTGAAAACTACATTCAAGTATAAAATACAAGGATGTAATGACATGTAAGATTTCAGAAGCTTAAAATAAACTTTGAATATACTTTGTTTGTGTATTTATATTTCATGGATGAAACTTTTTAAGGGGGTGAGAATTGTAATGACTACATTTGTGCTTAATTGGTAAACTAGGGTTTACTTGAATGATTACATGATTGATTAGATTGAACATCGTTTAGACTTGATTAATGATAGTAGATCAATTATGATGTTTCAAACCTAAGAAGAAACTCTAACTATGATTTTAGTTTGAAGAATTAGGATTTGAGAAATGTAAACCCTAATCGGCAAAAATTAGGGTTTTGATAGTACATGAATATGGAATTTGATCAGGATAGCAGTGTGTTAAATGATTTTTCATATTTTCTAAAATTTTTGTATTTAATTGAATTTTGGATATGATATGGATAACTCAATCATGCATATTGGAGAAAAATTTCAGAATATTTAAGTGGTCTTTGAATGTGGTTCTTGATCAAACTATACTTCGACCAAAATGCTGACAGAGTGCTTTTTAGCAGTGTAGTGTTTTATTTTTATTTATTTATTGGTAAATCCAAATGATCTAAAATTTTAATGGAGATCTGAAACTCAATCATAAACAACATGTAAAATTTTCATAATTTTTGGATGCGTTTAGACCTTATCAGTAGACGAATTAGAGTAATATTTTTATGACAAAAAATTTAGTTGAAATCAGAGAAAGTATAATGAGGGGTCAATGTGCAATTGACCCAAGCAGCTCAATTGCTCTATATGGTCAACCTAATACACAATGAGCCATCATAATTTGTGATTCAATCTAGAGAAATGAAATCCTAGAGAGAGAGGGAGAGTTAGGGTTTGAGAGGAGAAAGTGATGGAGATGTTGACCTAGGGTTTTGCGATTCGAGGAATGATGAAATCATGTACCTTTAGCCTCTTTGGATATAGTTTAATGGTTAATCTTCTCTCACATGTCAAAATTCCGTCCCTCCTTTGATTTGATCTGAAATGGTGTCAAAACTTCCCCTTTTCTCACTGTTTCTTCATAATCCCTCATTTTTAGGGTTTCCTATTTGAAAGGAAGAAGAATTAGGTGAATTGCTAGGGATTTCATATGAGATCGAGATTTTTAGGGATCAACTACGTTTTTAAGGTGTTTTTACACCTTAGGGTGCGTGGGAACTTCCTTTAAATAGTATATTGCATGAAAAACTTGGTTAAATCAACCATAAGCTTTAATTGCTTAGTACGCGACTACAAACCCTAAATTGTGTGTTTGATCTAAGTTGTTGCAAAATGATATGAAATGGATTATTCTTCTATTTGGATGAATTTCAGATGAGACAATCATATTATAAATGTATATAATACATCCTAATGAGAATTCCCTAAGTATTTACAGAGGTTATAAGAGTAAACTGAAATATAGATAATTTGTCTATGACTGAAATTGTTGTATAATTAAATAGAGAATTTTGTTTATCTGGATCCCCTTGGTTATGAATGAATTTTTATATGAATTCATAGTACATATATGTTAGATATTATCTTGGATTTCATTTAAGGTGAATAGTATTTGTTTGATATCTCAGTAAAGAGGGGAAAACCCTAGATGCGAGCAAAGTTGGATATTTGTGAATAGATATCGTGAAATCCATTTGAACGGATTTTCTTGACATGATAGATTTTATTTATTAAATTTTATTATTGATGCATGTTATCTCAATGAATGGCATTGAAACCCAAATTCAGTTCAGTTCCAATGTTTCATACTTATATTGATTTCATATGATTTGTTGATAGTAGTCTTTATTCAATGAATGTTTATGTCACATGAAATCCTTATGAGAGCCACGTGATAAGTGAATGAGGTAAATGAAACCCTAAGGATAGGGTGTTCAATGAATTAAGAATTGTAATTACCATGTTCTGAGTATGAGATGTGGTGATGCTTAATAGTTTTGTTGTGGTAAATGTTATCAGATGGTCAACGAAACGAATGGTTTATAGAGATAAACTAAGATATGTAATGTGATGATTGAATTGTGAATGCAAAGAGTGAATTAGACATGTAGATGCCCTAAACACTGTAGATTCCCTATGAGACGTCTATGCCATAGGGATGAAATGACCTACCCCTAGCAGTGTCCAGCATACGGGGGTCAGAACATACAAACAGATGGTACAGGGGATGAAGCCCTAGTAGAAGTCTCCTTAAAAATATAGTATGTAGTGTCCAACATCAACCAGAGATCTTGGTGGCACTAGAGTACAGAAAATCCATTAGGTGGCTTGACTCACCACCTGAGTACCCAGGTGGAGAGGTGGAGTCTGAGATATCTGGCCGCTCCAATGAGCCGCCGAGAGGTAGGTGTGCTGAGGCCCGCTACAGACGGGGTCTTACTCGAGAGATAGGATTTGGAACCCGGGCATGCTTCTAAGCCTTGTACAGTGAGATCATAGCTTGATGTGATTCTTCCACATGTTGTGGTACACCTCGTGTGGGTTCAGGGCATAATAATATGAATGAGAGGTTAAACAAGTGTGTGCAGTTATTCAATTATTCTTTGTATGTTTATGAATTCTTAGTTCTCTTTGAAATTAATCAAGCATGTTCATATATTGATTTTCTCTTGTAGATATCTAGAGTATCATGCCATATTTATGATTGTCAATGATTAGACTCTTTACAGCATACTACTGTTATAATTAATATCAGTTTCTCAAAAGTATATCTCTAATTATATCAGTGGTTTAGACTGTTTCTTTGAAGTACTCATTCACTGAGCGAGTAGGCTCACCCCTCTACTCACAATTTTTAGGGACATCACATGGACTTGAAGAAGGTCATTACATTAGAGTAGATCTGCCATAAGAGTTAAGTCTAATTATAGATAAGTTTAGTCGTTCCTTGTCACTCTAGGTCCTTGTAAAGAAATAAGAGAGAGTTATAAATGATGATGTATAACAATATTCCTCTTTTAATAATATATGTGAATCCGCAAGTCTTATGTGCTTAAAAGTATGATAAACATAATGAATGTTCATACATGCATTTTTTTACTGTTAAAATCAGATTGGAGAAATCAATGTTTAGATTCCCTTGTAAGGTTAGTTTATGTGGTTCAATGTGAGAAAACAAAGAGTTCAAAAAAGAAGAAAAAGTTAAGGGTGATCTTTGTATTACGTTAAATCCTCAATTTATGTCCTAATCTCATGATTAATGGTAATTGTGAGATCGGGGTGTAGCATTTCTAGTTTTGTTTGGGTTGTAATAACCATGAGTAGGAATGTTGTGAATAGAGTTGAGGTCCTCCATCTTCTCTTCTTCTTGCACTTGGGTGTTGTTCACCATTAAATTATATAGAAGTTGGAAGCTAAGAGTTAAGTGCTCAAGGCCCTTACACACCTCAAAGAATAGGTCAACAGGTTTAAGATGGTACTACAATTATTGTGTATGCCCACTTATTTCATTAGTATTAAAAGAAGATTTGAGGTTTTCTTGCCTCAAGGCTATTTTCTTGTGGTATTCTGGTATATATTTGAATTGTAAACTATCCTTAGCTTTGTCTACATTGACGAAACATCCTCGTTCATGGCTAGATCGTGACCATGATTGATTTTTAGAACCCTTTTGACAACTTCATATGCACTTTCAAAGTTCTTGAACATAAAGTTTATTGCATATGAGGAATTCAGGAACTCCTTGGTGTCATCATTAACACCCTTGTAATATGTCTCTATCAATTGAACCTGTGATATGTCAAGGTGTGGACTTTTGATATGTATGCCTAGAGATCCAATCATATGATTATTTTGATGACATATCTTGTTAATGATTTGATTAATAATAAAGACAACCTTCCAATTTATTCTATTTCAATCAGTTATGAGATAATGATGAAACATAATGAGTGCCTAAAGAATGACATTACTCAATGATGTATGTCTTCAGGTTGGTGACCTGAATAATGAGATAATATGGATTTCAAGAGTATGTACATTCTTGTTATATCCCTATTCAGATGTTATTATGGAAGGTTGATAGACAAAAATGACACCTAAGACTAGGGTGTGTTGGTTGATGACAAGATTTCATCAGTCATGATATGTGATATCAAACCATACACATAAATACTTTTTAGAGAACAATGTATCAGACAGACCCCCCTTGATAGTGACTTGCGGAAACCATACTAGGTAGACATATGCATATCTTGTAGTGATGTTGGTACTTTGTGGTTCTTAGACCTAAAGTCACTATACTCATCACATGTCATTTGATGTACTTTTACATCATCCAACATGACCTTGAATAAGAGTTACCATAAAGGTGGTGCTCGGGTGCATTGTTACACATTGGGATGATTATGAGTGGTGTAGATGGGATTTGTCCCTCCTATTGGATTTTCATATTAGGCCACTTGATCGAGACTGAGAAAAGCATGTGCATGCGCATGCGAATCAATATATGATATTGAGGTCACATATATCTCAGATAGTCTGCTCTATTTCCTAGAACATGGATTGAACATTGAGAAGATGATGATTCCATGCCTAGATTTCAGTCTGCATATCAGTGACAAAGGAATTATACAATCACTATAATACCAATCACATATTTTAGGTTGAAGTTGTTCTCTAACTTTTCTAATTACTTAGGTAGCAATGATGTGTTGCTAGATACCTCTCGTTTCTTGTGTTTCATAAATCAATTATGGACATTCACTGCCAACGTAACTTGGAACCTATAGGGTCACACACATAGGATACAATTGGATTTAGAGTTCATTCATGAATATACTTTAAACTTGATTAGTAAAGAGGAAGGTATTCAACTGAAATAACATTGGTTGAATATGGACCGAATGAACTGTGAATCGAACGATTCAAGTGTTGAATTGATCACTTCAGTGTGTCAGGTCAACTAAACCAATATTGGCTACCTGGTTTGTGAACTGACCGGTACAGGAAGTGAACTGATTGGCTCTGGTCCATGAACCGACTGGCTCAAGTTATGAAATGACCTTTGGGTGGAAAAATTCAATTGATTCATGGATTAGTGCTAACGTCATGTTGTACATTAAATTAGATATTAACTTCCATCACAATTGCAATTGGGAAACATGATGAAATGACCAATTCAAGGTTGAACCGATCAGTTTGCATGCCTATTGATCGGTAAACCTATGAACCGATAGTTTTACCACTTGTAGGACATGAAAGTTCATGAAATTTTGGCCCCTTATACTCCCACTCACACTAGGAACCCTGACCCTAACCCTCCTATAAATAGAGTTATATTGGGGCCTTCTCAGATGCATAAATTAGATTTGGCAATTGTTGTCTTCTCTGGTTGTGGTAACTGAGAGAATGAGGGCAAGTATTACCCCATGAAGGGAGGGATATCAAGGGAGAATAATTGTGCAAGAGAAATTTGGTGCTAGTGCACCAACAAGAAGGGACAACTCCTTCTTGTATATTCTTATAGAATGACAGGAGTTCCTGATGGTCTGTGTGGACTATTATAGAGGTGAAGAGGTTGTTGCCTTCCATTAGGAGGACATGGTCAAGCTGCTATCTGTGGTGATCAACTAGGACCTACTGCAGATGTTGTTCGAGTGCAACTTGAAGAAAGCCACATACTGTATTGAGGGAATTATCATTGAATTGATCCAAGACCATGTATTACCTCAAAACCATCCTTCCATTACATAGTTATTGAAGAGATCATTTGTTAAAGGGGAATATGACAATTCAATTTTTAATTATGCTTCTTGGTTTTATGCCATATTTTCTTATAGTGGTATTAGAGCCATGCCAATCTACTATGTTTAGTGATTTAAATGGTATAATCTGATTTTTGGTTTTTGCCTTTTATTTATTGCATACAATGTGAATATTTAAATTGATTAATGTGCATATCCAATTAAATACTACATACAATCTCAAAGTAATATATATATGATATATATATATATATATATATATATATATTTATGTGTCACCCTAGAATTGGTTTTGATGGTGGATGTGTTGCATGGTTATGGCCTATAACTCAGACATTTTGTGGGCTCTGATCTCTAAACCATGACATAAACACGATTAAAACTTAGCGGAAGCGAATCGGTAATCAGCGGATGACAAAAATCACGGGAAATTAAAACTTTTTGAGACAATAGCTTGAATCCATAAAAGCTTCTTTCATAAAGTGAGATAAACTGTTTACATCTCAGGATAATTACTTCTTGAGTAATTATATACATCAAGATACAAAATCTCAAGATCACATAACACAAGACTCCAAGACCTGAGAGTACAGAGGACACATAGGACTGACTCTAACTACACCACATGGAAGAACAAATCTCCACCTGAGATTCTACTACTGCTCCTGGTGCTGCTGCTGCTGAGACTGGACACCTGTAGACTGGTTCCTTCGTCTCCGACGTCCACCTAAAAAGTTGAAGTCTACGGGGTGAGACAATTATACATAATTGTCCCAGCGAGAGTTATAACTCTTCGCCAGAAGCTTTATTATAACATCAAAGAATATCTTAAGCAGTAAAGCCTTCAAAGTATTCTATAACAGTTGCAGGTATAACAAGATCTCTACAATTTAGGAGATATGGAGAATATAAACACTATTGCAATGTAACATCAATCAATTAACTTGGAGTCATCTCTAACAAGTTATACTACATGGTTGATTATGTTTTACAAACAACATTATGCCCTGTGGAGATGAGGCATACCACTCATACTCCAACTGATCGCTGAGAAGTCACATCAGTATCATACATAGGTCATTAAGAGAGCCGGATTCTCATGACCTTCACCTTCCTCAGTCAGTAAGAGGATCACTTGTAGGACATCTCGTGTCTCTACTACTATAGCTCACCAGGGTAAATTGGTCCTTCGCTATTCTAGAGTCACAGTGGCGTTCTGTACTCTCTTCGTCATCAGGAGGTTTCATATTTACCTACCACTGATACGGATATCTGTGCTTTCTTCGTCATTAGGAGGTTTCATGTTTACCTACCACTGATACGGTATGGAATTATAGTGAAGGATGGATGGATTACACATCTACATCACTTTCCTACACTAGGATGTAAGGTTCTACACATCCATGTACCCCACATACTCAAAAGTATGTGCTCCAGGAGTTCCCTGAGGAAAACCTGTTTCACCATCACTTAATTTCTGACAATGATGGATCTATGATCAGGGCTCTACATTATACTTGATTAGTTAGGTACATTCAGTATTCTTTAACAGCATACATTGTTCTTCAAACAATAACAGTAGCATAACAGCTATACAAGAAGAATACTAAATGTAACAGGCCTAACTCATGCCAATCATCATTTCTCATTATCCTCATCACAAGTCATCTCTAAAGCATGACCTTGATGGTATTCATGGCTCTCACAGCCCATTATCAACATAGGATGCCACTGACAAGGCATCAGATTACCTTACTTATTCATAAGGCTAATAACATGCCTTCAATGAATATAACATCAACATCCATACCTGGATATGATTACCTTCATATCAGAACCTGCATGGTTAATACAATTGATACAGGTAATACAAAAACAAAGGATATACTTCCTACTCTTGTTATAAGAGTTAAATCTCTAATTCTCATCAAATAGAGTTTAATACTCACAAGCATGCCATTACCCTTGAATTAGGGTTTACTATTCACATTAAGGTGAATTGAACTCATAATATCATCATATATGAGTAACATCTTCATTGATGCTCTTAGATTAGTTAAAGGTTCGTCATTTATCATAATTAGGGTTTCTATGATCTCACACAGGTGGATCATACCCTAATTATGCTCCTTCCTGTGCATTGGAGATGCTTTAATTGAGTTTCCACTTAAAAAGGGTACTTTCTCTATCTAGAAGTACTCTCTCTCTCTCTAGAAGTACTTTCTCTCTCCTCATACTATTAGTTGATGTCAATCATCACTCTAAAACAGGTTGGATTGAGTCATCATAAGCTAACATAGCTAAATCATCATCATCATGTGATTAGGGTTTGATTTGGTCAAGGTATTACTCAATTTACCCTTTAGGGGTATTTTGGTAATTCACCCCATTGATCATCATCATGGTCAAAATCCTAGTCAATTAGCCACTTAATGTCCTAGGTTATCATTAGGGTTTGATTAGGGCAACATTGAACCAGTTATATCATCAATTGATTGAATGAAGTCAACCTTGAATCACATTGATTGACCTTCAACCATCATTCTTCAATTGAGTTAAGATCATTTGAAAGTGTTGACCGTTTAGCCAATTTTGACTTTTCAAGACCGCGAGCCCTCTTCTAACTCCAAGACCGCGAGCCTCCTCAAGAGCGCGAGCCTCCTTAGACTCCAAGACCGCGAAGCTCTTTAAAAGGGTCAAGACCGCGAAGCTCAACCTAATGTTAAGACCGCGAAGAGATGTTGACCGTTTGCCCACTTTGACCTCAGGACCGCGAGGCCCCTCGCGGTCTTGAGACCGTGAGCCCCGTCATGGTCTTGAGACTGTGAGCCCTCTCACGGTCTTGAGACCGCGAGCCCTCTCACATGGTCTCAACCGTTTGGTCCATCAACAAAAACAAGGATACACTCAATGACGTCAACCCATGTTGAAACCCTCAAAAGGTCAAAGCTCTATTGACCACCTATGGATTGGGTCAACTAAGGTTATGCTTAACCAATTTGTTATTCAATTGACCCTCAATTTTTGACCAATTAGGATTGAAATCGATTTAATTAGGGTCTATCAATGTTCACCCATCAACACTCAACAATGTGCATTAACACAAGGTTGAACCCTTCAATTGAGCTCCAATTGGGCCCAAACTTGGCCCAAACGGTCTTGAGGTCATGTGGGTGGACCCCACATGGTCTTGAGACCGTTTGCCCAAGATTTCATCAAAGTCTAAGGTGATTTGATAGGGGTTGAACCATGATTGAACCACAAAACAGAATTTTGGTTAAATTGATAACATGTTTGCAATTGGGTCCTCAATTGGTCAAATTACTTAACCCTAGACCTTCAAACGGTCTTGGGTGATTGTCCTCTCAGTATTGAGACCGTTTGGATGAATTCCAAACGGTCTTGAGACCGTTTGCCCATCCAATTTTGGATTCTAGTGCAAACTCATCAAGGTCTGACCTATTGAGTTGATGATCATATCAATACTTTAATTGCAATGTAATTTGGTGTAATTGTACCTTAAATTGGTCAACTAATCTTGACCCCAGACCTCCAAACGGTCATGGTTGATTGCCCTCTCGGTCTTGAGACCGTTTAGGTCAATCAACCCTAAAAACCCTAATTAGGTCACCATAATTTCAGTACTGATTTCACCTAGGGTTAGCCCTAGTATTCACCCTTCAACTCTTAGCCCGTTTGGAATTAGACCATCAAACTTGGTGAGTTGTTAATTAACATAATTTTGAACAGTAATCTCATACGGTCAATGCCTGGTCAACGACCTTACACGGTCTTGAGACCGTTTGCCCAAAAGGCAATTTCAGACCGTTTGAAAATCGGGAATACATTCAAATAAAGTTGTTACTTAAAAAGGTCATATCTCCCGATTCCCTTGGAGTTAGCCTTCCAAATTTTGAGGGTAATTAGCCTATATAATTAAGAACAGGTTTTGTATACGGTCCACGCCCGGTCAACGGGGACAAATGGTCTTGGAGACCGTTTGCCCTGTCGCAGTCTCGAGACCGTTTGCTCACCTCGCGGTCTTGAGACCGAGAGAGCAAACTTTTGAGACCGTTTAAGGAAGTGAAAAGCGGTGGGTTTTTCTTGGAAATCACGACTTCATCTCCTAGATCAAGAACAGTACGAATATCCCATGGATTTTCTTGCAAAATAGTAGGTAAAAGTAGGGAAACAGGAAGAGCTATCATCTAACCGCATATAAGAGATGTACATAGTAAAGCATGGATTTAGAGTTATAAAACCCGCCTAAAGCTTGCTCCTTGAGCTCCAAGCTTTCAAGATCCAAGCTCTAATGGCGTCCTTGAGTTCCCACAGGTTGGCCAAGGTGAAAACTCCAAGGAAGGATGAAAAGAGACGGCTATAAAGGTAGGGTTTCAGGAGTTAGCCATGAAGATGACCTTGAATTCGAGTTCTAACCATGGAATTAGGCAAAAGAAGGGTCCCAAACCTACCTTGTTTCCCTTGGTCGTCTTCCTTATCTCCAAGGCAGTATTTGGTCGTCTTTGGTGAAATGGAACAGTGAAGGGAACGAAGGGCAAGTTCCCTTGCTTAGAGAAGTTGAGGGTATATATACTAGGGGTAGGATTTTCAACATTAGTTCTTAAGTTGTCCATAATTCCAACTAGGTCCCTCCTTCTTTACTTGATCGTCCCTTCCTCTTTATTCTAAGGACAAACCTTCTCTTAAGTTCTTAGAAAAAGAAGGTAAAGGAGAGAAATCTAATACTAAAGTACATACATAAAGAGATATTGCACATGTAACCTGATTATTCAATCACAAGGCATATTTCATAACTTGATAACTCAGTTGAGGTGACTCCCTCATCATTTCTTCTCTTAATGATGGCAAGAGTCTAAAAAGATACATTAGATGACATATTTCACAATTTGCATCCCTTAATTTGGGTAAATTGCATTTTACCCCAAATTAGGGTTCCAAGCACCGGGATTGCTTCCACAGCTGCACCTTGGTGCCCTAGCTTGGGAAATCCCTCAAACTTTACCAAAAAGATTCTCATGATGTCTCAACATCAGAGGAACATCTCAACATGTGCAAATTGCAAGCTAACCCTTTTAACTGGGTAAATTGCACATAGGTCCCTGTATTATCAAAACAATGCTACAACTTTAAATAAAAAGGAGCAAATACTGAAATATATGTTTCTGAGAAACTTAATTACATGCTCAGAGTTAATCACAAAGATTTAATCACATATTTAGGCAAAATATCTAGGGTTAACTCATAACCCAGGTCAGGGATGTTACACATTTGTCCTATTGTTGTGTGGTTTGTTTACTCCTATTTGTATCTTGGTTTTCATACCGAGCCTCTACCTCCTTCTTCCAACATGTAAAAGTAATATTATCTCCTTCCTATGCTCCCTTCAAATGTAACTCAAGGTTTCTAAATTACCATGTAATAAGTTTGATAGCATTAAGATAGTTTAATTCTTATCACTATGAAGAAGACATTGATTTCTAGGTGAGCAGATCGACTGGTGGGTTGATGAGGATCATTATAGGAGTCAAATTGATTGGTTGGTGGCCCAACCGATCGACTTGAGGTGTCTAGAAGATGTTGGACTAGAGATCAATGATCAATCTAATAGACCAACTGACTGACCATGAGGTGAGCCGACTGGTTCAAGGGTTGAACCGATCAACCAATATTGGTTCAAGCATAGATCTACACCAACAATAGGTTCATGCATGAGATGTAGATCTAGTCATAGTAATTCCTTGTGGTTGCAAGGAATTACAATAGTATGGTCGTAACCATCACTTATGTTTTAATTGCATATTTTCATTTGTGGGATGAATCAATTATGTAATATGTACTATAAGTATGTGGTGATTGAATATATAAGTATACATATATATTAATAAATATAAAATCCCTCAATCAAACATATTAAGTCTAAGATGATTTCCATTAGAAACACACATGAAAAGTTTGATCGATGAAGCTCTATCTATCCTGTGGAAGTATGATGGTAGCTATGTGGGCCCACCAAGTAGGGTGCATTTCTATCGTGTTGGATCTTGGGTCAGACTTAACTAAGTGATCTTAATGATATTAATCACTTAAGGCATGTAGATGACTACGGAAAAGTGTTTCCTATACTATCTATCCAATAATTGTATATGATGCAATTGACAAAAGTTGCATACCTTAATGATTGATTATGGAAATTTGGCATTGGTCGGGTAATAACTCAATTGTTTTGGATCTTGGATCATTAGAAGCTTGTGTGTTGCAATCGTCTGAATTGATAAGTGAAGGTTATCAATTTGAACAAAACAATGAGAATGATATTTAATTCAAGGCCTAATTAAAATATCATCAAATTTTATTCAAATCAAAATCAATTCAAAATATGTTTTGAAAAAAACATTGCAAATGTCTCTTGGAGAATCAAATGAAAAAAAATACCTTTTCTCTACGATCAGTCCTTGAGAAGGACAAGTTAAATGGGAATAATTTCCATGACTATTTCAGGATGCTGAGAATTGTTCTCACACAAAATTGCAAGCTATATGTCCTGGAGACACCAGAGCTAGATGACCCTGCTCCCACTACACCTAAGGCTAACATGGATGCTTACTAGAAGAATACTAAAGATGGTGTTGATGTCAAATGCCTAATATTATTCTCCATGAACTATGAGTTGTAAAGACAACATGAGAATATGGATGTTATTGAGATGGTATCACATCTTAAGAACATCTTCAAAGATTAGGCAAGGTAGGAGAGATATGATGTCTCCAAGGCGATGTTCAAGTGTAACATGGAAGAAGGAAATTCAGTAGGTCCTCATGTGCTCAAACCCATTGGGTATGTGGAGAACCTTTCTAGAGTGGGATTTCCCTTGGGTCAAGAGTTGTCCACTGATGTGATTATACAGTCACTGCCATAATCATACAGTTAGTTTGTCATGAACTACAACATGAATGACTTTGACAAGTCATTGATAAACTTGCTTGGCATGTTAAGAACAACAAAGGCACAAATGAAGAAAGACATGGACAAGTTTTTTATGATGATCAACAGATAGAAGGGGAAGTCTAAAGGAAAAGGAAAAGCTAAGAAGAGTTCTAAAGCTTGCCAAAAGCCCAAATCTTCAACACTCAAGACAAAGGGATGGGTGAATAAGGGAGGCAATTGTCACCAACCTAGACATTAGAAGAAGAATTGTCCTCTCTACCTGGAGGAACTAAAGAAGAATAAGGAGGGTATAGAGATCCCCACTTCAGGTATATACATTACGAGATAAATTTAATTATTTCTTCATATTGAATATATGATACCGGATGTAGATATCACATCTGTCTGAATGTGCAAGATCTGAAAATAAATAAGCCTTTACAAAAGGGTGAGATCATACTGTTCGTGCCAAATGGAGCAAAAGTTGTTGCCATTATAGTTAGAACTTATATATTATCCTAGTCTATAGGGCATGTAATGGAGTTAATGAATTGTTGTTTCATTTATGCCAATAATAGAAACATTTTACTTTCTGCTTCTTGTATGGACAAGGATGAATATGAATAAAGAACATTTAATGTTCTAATTTCAAAATTGTGATCTTGTATGGCAATGCTCAAAATGTCTTACAATCTTTGTTTGATGTATCCAAATATCAATGTTTATAACATAAATAACAAAAAGGATTGAAACTTGATATCTCAAACAATGAATACCTATAGCATAGTCATATAAAGCACATAGATGACAAATGCATTTCTAGAATACATAATGATGTTTATTTAGACTTTGTTGGTTATTAAACCAATAAGAGACATGCAAGACTTATTTATGTGTAACATGATGAAATAACTCTCACTAGATGTAGTGGGAGAATAATCATTCTATTACGACTAGTACATAATGATGTATGTAGACCTTTCGAATAAATGCTAGAGGTAGTTATTTGTACCTCATTATATTTGATGATGATATCAATAGATATGGTGGTTTGTATTTAGTGAAATACAAGTATGAATCCCTTGAAGTGTTCAAGAAGACCATGAGCGAAGTACATATATAACCTTGATAAAAGTATTAAGATACTTTGATACGATTAATGTTGAAATACTTTACATCAATAGTTTGTGGATCTTCTGGAAAGACTGTGTGACTGCATCATAATGAAATCCACCTAAAACATGATGATGTGTCAGAAAAAAGGAATCTCACCATGATGAGTCATGTTGTGATTATCAATAAAGCTAACTTATCTTCTAATTTCGTTTTAGGAATATAGTTAACACTAAAATGATGTACCATCTAAAATGGTTCAATAGACCCAATATGAGATACGGTTTGGGAGGTGTCTCATTATGTATTCAGTAAGAATAGGACTAAAACCTATACAAGAAAATAGTTTCTTAAAACTGTTTATCTTCAAATCACATAAATGTTAGTTTGTTGAACACTACTCATCACAATTCAATAACATAAATTTTTTGTTACCTGGATAACTGGATTCCTTAAGAGGAATTTAATTCTAAAGGAATTAGTGGGAGTAAAGTATAACTCCAAGAGTTTGAGATAAATAAGAAAACATTGAACCTAAGGAGGTACAATGGGAACAAGGAGAATAAAAAATTAGTGTGGAAACTCAAGTTCCTTATGTAACACAAGACTGGTAAGATCTAATAGAAATCACCATGAGATTAAAAGTTTATGATATCTTATAACTCAAAAAGGTGGTGAGTTGGTCATAACATGATGAGCCAACAACCTATATAGCAGGTCTTGAGGGATCAGAGATTGAGAAATGGCTTGAGGCCATTATATCCAAAATGGAATCTGTGTACACAAACAAGGTATGACCTTCACAGTACCACCTAAAGGGGTAAAACCCATAGGGTGTAGTTGGGTTTTCTAGAGGAATACCGACATGGATAACCTAAAAGAGGAAATTGATTGCAAAGGTTATCAAACAAGCTCCAAATGTTTAACATGATGAAATCCTTTTACCAATTGCATGGTTATATCTGTTACGATCATGCTTTCTATTGTAGTTTATCGATACTATGAGATTTGACATATGGAGATTAAAACTACATTCCTTAATAGGAATATTTGATAGGATGTGTTTGTGACACAACTTGAAGGTTTTCTAACTCCATTAATGTAAATAAAGTCCATAAGATACAACGACAATCAATGTGATTGAAGCAAGCATCCCGAAGCTTGAGTTTTTTATTTGAAAAGATAGTTGAAGAGTTTGACATCAGTCAAAATAAATATGAAATATGTGATTACTATAGTTTAGTGGGAGCATATTTATATTCCATATATTGATGGGTAATGACATTCCAATACTATAGTATTGAAACTCGGCATGGAAAATGCCTTCTTTAAGAAGGCTTTAGGTGAAACATACTATGTGATAGGAATTGAGATCAATAGAGATAGTTTTGGAAAGTTTCATGACCTAACTATGAACACATATATTGGAAGGATGTTGAAAGGGCTCGATATGAAGGATTCATTGAGAGAGAATATGTCCATGGTACATGGGATTACTCTCCCAAGAACCTTGTATTCCAATTCTTGTGAAGAATGGGAAAACATGAGTAAGATGACATATGCATTTGCAATTGGATCTATCATGTATGCACTATAATGAACTCATCCCATTATCTTGTATGTATTGGACATGACAAGATGATATTAGTCATACTCTGATGAAGGTCACTGGAATGTTATAAAGAACATCCATAAGTACTTGAGAAGCACTAAGGATCAGCTGCTAGATTATGGTGATAAGGAAGAGTTGGGTGTAAGTGGTTACACCAATGCAAGCTTCCAAAATGACAAATTAATGATCACAAGCTAAATATGTGCTTAAAATGAGAGTTGTAAGTTAGAAAATTTCTAAATTGTAGACCATTATTTAAGTTCTACAAAAGAAGTTGAGTACCCTGGTGTTGTGAACAAAGGAATGGATAATGCATGCATCTAGAAGTTCATATAGGTTATATAGGATGATCCAACCATTGATGACACAGTAGAAATATTGTGACAACAATTGTGCTACTGGCTAGCCAAGGAATATCATATTGCATACTATGGCAATTACATCTCATATGAGAGATCGTACAGTGAGGAGATGTAAAACATATGATACATAGACTAAAGGAAAATGTTGCTAACCCATTGGGTTAGTACTTGCATAGTAGAAACATGATAGACATGTTCATGATCACTAAGAATAAGACTTGTGGGTGATTGGCTCTAAGTGCAAGTGGGAGTCTGTTGGTATGTATGCCTAGAGAGCCAATCATATGATGATTGTGATGACATTTCTTGTAAAAAATTTGACTAATAATAAAGGCAACATTCCAATTTATTTGGTTTCAGTCAGTTATGAGATAATGATGAAACATAATGAATGTCTACTCAATGACGTATGCCTCTGGGTTGATGACCTAAATAATGAGATCATATATATGTTGAGAGTATGTACATTTTTGTTATGTCCCTAGTCGGATGTTAGTGTAGAAGGTTGATAGGCAGCAATGAGACCTAAGACTAGAGTGTGTGTTAATTGATGATAGAATCTCATCAGTCACAATATGTGAAATCAAACCAAACACATAGATACTTGTTAGAGAACAATGTATCAGATAGACCCACCTTGAGAGTGACACATGGAAACCATTATTGATTGTCAAAATCATCTCTCATACTTATGGTGGTGATTGTGGTTCTTAGACCTAGAGTCACTACAATCATCTCATGTCATTGGATCTACTTTGACATCATCCAACGTGACCTTGAATAAGGGTTACCATAAAGGTGGTGCTTGGGTGCATTGTGACACATGGGGATGACTGTGAGTGATGTAGATGGGATTTTTCCCTTCCATAGAAGTTTGATATCCACGTGACTTGATAAGAGAGACTGATAAAATCATGTGCATGTACATGTGAATCAATATATGATATTGAGGTCACATATATCTCAGATAGTTTGATTTAGTTCAAGAAACTTGGGTTCAACATTTAGGGTATGACGGATCCATACCTTGATTTCAATCGGGATATTAGTGACTAAGGAATTATACAATCACTATAACACAAATCACATATTATAGGTTTAATTTGTTCTCCAACTTTTCTAATAGATTGGATAGAAATGAAGTGTTGCTATATGTCGCTCATTTCTTGTGATGTCATAAATTAGTTATGGACATTCACTGCCAACCTAACTTGGAACCTATATGGTCACACACATAGGATGCTCTTAGAATAGGAGTTCATTCATGAATATAGTTAAAAGTGATTACTAAATGGTTAGGTATTAAACTTAAACAACACTGGTTGAATGTGGACCGATTGAACTGCAAGCTGTCAGGTTCAAGTGTTAAATCAATCGTTTCAATGTGTTAGGTTCAACTAAACCAATATTGACAATTTGGACCACGAACCAACCAGTTCAATAAGTGAACTAATTGGCTTATGTCCATGAACCAACCAGCCTAGGTTATGAACCGACCATTTGATGGATTAATTTGATTGATTCAATGATTACTGCTGACATCATGTTGTTCATTAAATTGGATATTAATTTCCAATACAATTGTGATTGGGAAACATGATGAAATGACTGGTTCAAGGGTTGAATCGATCAGTTCACATGCCAATCGATTGGTTCACATGTGAACTAATCCTTTCACCACTCACAAGATTCAAAAATTCATGAAATTTTGGCTCATTCTACTCCCACTCATACTGGGAACACTGACCCTAACCCCCTATAAATAGAGGGATATTGGGGGCTTCTCAAACACATCAATTAGCTCTTACAATTTTTGTCTTTTCTAGTTTTGGTAACTGAGAGTACCTGAGGAAGTCCTACCTGATAAAGGGAGGGATAGCAAGGGAGAACAACTCTGGGAGAACAAGTTGGGTCTAGTGCACCAACGAGAAGGGACAACTCCTTCTTGTTTGTTCTTCTAAAATGACAGGAGTTGCATGTGGTCAGTGTGAACTACTATAGAGGTGAGAAGGTTTTTTCCTACCACTAGGAGGACAAGGTCAAGCTACTGTCTGTGGTGATTAACCAAGAGATATTGCAGGCATTGACAGAGTATGACATGGAGAAATCTGCATATTTCATCCTATGGTCCGTGAGGACTACTATAGAGGCAAGAAGGTTGTTGTCTGCCACTAGGAGGACAAGGTTAAGCTACTATTTGTGGTGATTAACCAGGAGCTATTACAGACGTTGTCTGGGTGTGACTTGAAGAAATTAGCATACTACATCAAGAGAATTGTCATTGTACTTGCTACAGGACTAGGTATTACCTCAAAACCATCCTTCCCATTATATAGTTATTGATGAGATCATCTGTTAAAGAGGAATATGGTAGTTAGATTTTTGATTCCTCTATTTGTTCAGATGAGATATTTCCCTACATGGACAACAACATAGAAGCTCCTTGAATCTTTCCCAAGCCTTAGCTAGGGACTCCCTCAGACACCATGTTGAACTTGTGGAACCTGGCCCCTGATTTGGTATCTGAGGCATGGCGGATAATAATTCTCTATGAACTTTTATTAGAGACCATCCCATGTATTCATGAATTTGTACCAACTCCTCACTTTATTTGTCGAAGGGTACTTGCACAATTAAAGTCTAACGACTTATTCTATCATTCTTCTTCAAGTATTTTTTCCTCTCTAGATCTATTATGAGAGATCATGGCTGCCCTTATTTCTTAAAAAAGGGCTATATGGACGGCCATAGCCCGATTCATCTCTTCCTTCTCCATAGAATCCTGAAAAGCTCATTTCAGGTGGTGAACAGTTCTATCAATCTTTGAGTCAAACTTAGAAGGTATAGAGTCGACGTTTTGGGAGTGTCGCATGTACCTTTTGTACCTGAAAAGGGAATTGACAATGTCAAAAATCAAGGAAGGAGAAATTCATGTAGATATGAATGAAAATCAATAAAAAAAGAAAATATATTTATTCAGAACAATGGGGTTCAAAGACATCATGTTGTCCCCCAAAATGGCACCAAGCTTATTTCACATTTATTGCACACAAAAATTCCCTAAGAAGAATTATCCTAGGTTTTAGATCCTTTATTAAAAATGTAAATAACTCACATACAAGAAGACAGATCAGTTGTAGTATAGAAAAGAATCCAACCCAAAAGATGACATTTTTAAGAAATTGCCTTGGAACCCACCATTAAGAATAATATTTGAAATTGATTTGTTGAGATTTATTATAACTAATGATTTAATTCAAAAGAATCTAGTGCAAGGAAATATAACTAAATACGGTTGAATTCAATATTTAAACAACTCTGGGATATTTGGATTTCACCTCCATCAACTATGTACCTATCATAGTTACTACACTCATTAATTTTAGCAATTAAACTAGGTCCAAGTGACACTTCTTTCGAAAGGAAAATTACACAAGGATTGAATTCCTCATTGGAGTGAGGTCTTGTTACCCACAAATCATGACTCAAGCATCCTCTAGGACTCCTTGTAATTGCATTCAGAATCCTACACACATTCAATGATCTAATCTTAAGTTTTGTGGTCTCTACGCTTAGTATTATATTCAACGTGCTAGTTGAAGAATCAATTTAAGAAGTAAGAACAAATCAAAAGGGGGACAACTTAATATACTAAAAAAATTTGAGTTTGGTAACTACTAGAACAGAGTATCTGTAGTTGGGCTACTCCCCATGCCCCAATAAGAAAGTCTACGTGCTCGTAGTCATGGAAAAAACATAGATACAAGAAGAGAGAGGAGAGATCTTCTTACTACTTGAGAATAAAAAAGCATCTAGGGGTCTCTAACATCAATAATTTTTCTCTAGGAATGAGAAATCAAAAGAACTCTACTAGGATGGTCTTCTTCTTCATCTTCTCCTTTGGATCCTTACTCCCATATGTGCTCTAGACTCAGAGTGAGCTGAATGAATGAATTATTAGGTCAAGACTCCCTTTTTGTTACAAAAGAGACTCTTGTTGGCAACTAATTTTTTTTGCTCTATCTGTCATGCTGATTAGGCAATCTTGAATTTGTGTTGCGCAATCACCCACTTGGCAGTGCAACTAATGAACTTATGGTTGGTTGACCAGTGAGGTGGATCGAACGATCATCATTTTGATGAGTGTTTTAAAGAGGAGGCCAGATCAGCTAGTCAACATAGTTGTTCGGTGCATTATGTTTTTTACTTATGCATTTGTTATGTGATCAATTCCGGACATGGACATTCGAGTCCTTTTGTCACTGACTTTCTAGTCATTTGGATTTTGAATTCAAGTAATAAACGGTTAACAACCACAAACATGATATGCATTACAATATTAATAGACAAGAATACTTACATATAATGCATGAAAGAGATTCTCATTATACTCATAGAAAAAGAAAACTACTACATCATTATATAAAAAAAATATTTTAGACTGAGGCTCTTGAACCGTGGAGATGTGACCTATAAAGAAAACCTCTAAAACATGTATATGGAAACTCTAACTTGGCCACTATTCCTAAAGCTTGACATCTACGGAAATCTCATCCCCAACCATTCATAAAAAACTCTAGGATTAGAGTAAGTGGCATTGGTTTCTACCACATGACTAACATGGTACATGAAAATTGAAATATAATATGAATAAACAACAAATCACTTTTTATTTACTTATTTTATCTGATGCAACCACCATTATAAGATAAGTCTTGTCTAAATTTATGTGACTACACCTCTAAATTTGTAATTAAGTACATGTACAAAGGTGATGCATGCCTCTGAAGGACACTGAGGTGTCTACATGCCTCTTGAGGACACTAAGGTATCTCTGAGTTGGCATGGCTATGCCTCTAAATTGGAGTCAACACTCCTTTGAATTTTCACTGCATGCCTGTGAATCATCCTGGGACTACTGATGAGGACTTATAGGATAATTTAATATGTGAAGGTTCTAACTTGTTCATCTAAAATGTGAGTTCCTAAATATTGAGTTTGAAATTATCTTACACTGAAACTATATACAGATATTTGAAGAGATATTTCATTTTTTAATATAAATCTAATATGAATATCTAAGTAAGTTTGTTTTACCTAAAAGAATCATACTAGAATGATTTTCAATAAGAACTGGGATCTTATCTCAATGATCATGGCAGGTAATAAATTGTTACTAAAAGGCTACATTTTTTTATAAAAACTACAAGGCTACATTACATAAACTATGCATGTCACATTATATGTACCAAAAAGTTTAAATGCAATCTACTAGTGCATTAGAAGGAACATATTAGAACTATTAGATTTAAACTAATTGTATAAATATAATAACTGGATAATAATTGACGACATGGCCAACTTACCTGGTATGTAAAATGAAATCCTAGCTTGAGCAGATAATATGAGCCGGAGTTAAAATTTCATGTAAAACACAAAGTGTCTATTAGTATTTTGGCTTACCATTATTAGTTATATGCTTGGGACAACTTGGGTTTAACTCAAATATTATAATTTTCACTTTCTTGTTGGTCATTCTTAACCAATCAGTAGCATTTGATTTTTTTTTAGATTCACACTTCCACTTTTTTAGGGTTCTAAACTCCTTTCATTTAACTGTTGGAATCATACAAAAGGAGTGATGCAATTTGTTGGGAGACACTCATGCCCACCAAATCATCGAGTATGGTGCTATCCATTGCCAACTTGGCTAATGAATGAGAAACCATATTACAAGATATACTAGAAAAATAGAAGGACATGGATGTAAAAGATTTAGATGCATTATAGATGTCATCTACTAGGATACCAAGGTGGTCAGGACTAAATGTTGTCAATGGCAGTGCTGAGACTAAGATCTCGGAGTCCGATTGGAATATGAGGTTGTGATACCCCTGTCTTTCACCTTGAGGATGTAGTGAAGAAGAGAAATAGCTTCCCCAAGGTCCGCTGGTCCAGAGAAGTTCTTCTTAACGGATATCAACTCCACTAATGCTCCTAATGAATACTGAATAACACCTCCTTCTCCAATCACTGCTTGATTTCTCATAGCCACGTAAGTATTCATCTTTAAGCTGCTAGTCTATGGTGGCCTCCAACACTTCATGTTGTTTTGGTTTTGGATGTCAGCGGTTGTTTCATTCTTCATGTTTGTTGTTCTGTAATCAATGATAGTGCCTGCGAACTGGCTAATGAGGATTTCCCTACTCTATTACTCTCAATTCAAGACAAAATCATCTCTCCAAGCCCGGGTCCCCAACCACACAACCGCAGCTGCATCTAGTTCTTCTAGGGAGAGGTTGTCAACCAGGTGTTGTAGATGATGTTCAATTGGAAGATGGCTATAGGCGACGATATAGCTATGCAGGGGATGTCGTGACTAGACTTTCTTGATCTCTCTATAGTGGAACAACATATGGGCTAGTGTTTCCTTATCCTCCTTGTAGACATGACATCTTTGATCAACATCACAGTGTCTATCGTAGAGCCGGCCAAGGGTGGCCGGGCTACCATAATAGACCCGCCACATGAAATGAGAAAGACGTGGTGTCCAACCTGTGCTCTAGACCTAGTTCTAAGTTCTATCATTGCGGGTCTTCCGGCTCCCTATGAAGTTCATTTTTTAGGTGAAAAAAGCTAGTAGGTGGTTCTTGTGGTGAACTTTCTTCCCTAGTCAGGTTACCAAAATGGACTATCTTCCATTTACCGAGGGCTGAGTGGCGTATTCAAGATTTTCTGGCTTATATCTGGCCGAAAGAGGGTAAGAATGATATCTCTGTCCCATAACCCCTTTCCAATGATAATGATTTTACTAATGACATTGGAGAAAATAATTAATAAATAATTTTTCGTTTGAGAATATTGTCCAAATAATATTGTAGAACTGTAGAAAATTTAATTATGAATCCTACAAAAAAAGAATGAACCAAATCAGAGTTAAAATGAGAGAGTTATTCCCTTTTTAGTAAACATCTATAGAGTGTTACAGCCGCGACGCTACATCGTGTGTCGCGACTGTGTTGCTAGCTAGTGCTGCGACCACGATGCTACATCATGTGCCACGAATGCGACATTGTGTCGTGACCGCAACGGATGCCGCCTAGGATAGCCAATCATAAAATGATCATATCTCGAGCTATACTTATCTGTTTTCAACGAAACAAAGTGCGTGCTGCGATTCGACCTTCTATCATCTGAGACCCTCAATGAGAGGGTGACCTGGAAGGAAATTTTTGGGGAAGAACATGAAGAATGGTAGAAATCTAAAAGTGTTGTCATAGATTTGACTTGGTAAGTAGTATTAACTGTGATTCTTCCTTCTCTTCATTTCCCCTTGCTCAGAATCATTTATCCATCGAATTTGAGGTTTTGGTTAACCTCTGACCTTCATCTTCAACCTACAACAGACCTCATTTAGGGTTGAAAGGAAGAAGAAACTACTGATTTTACTAGGATCTTGATATGGATTCGAGATTTTCAGAGATCAGTTGTGTCTTTAAGGTGTTTTCAAATCTTAGGTGAGTGGGTACTTCCTTTGAATAGTAGATTGCACAAAAATGAGTTAAATCATCAAAAAATTTCAATTACTTAGTATGCGAGAACAACCCTAAATGGTCTATTTGATCTAGTTTTTGCAAGTTGATATGAAATGGATTATTTATCTATTGTGATGAATTTCAGATGATGAAATGATATTAGAAATGGGTACAATCCATCTAAATGATAATTCTTAAAGTATTTACAGAGGTTATAAGAGTAAACTGAAATTTAGGGTCTTCCTCTATGACTGAATTTGTTGTATAATTGAATAAATAAGTTCACCTAGTTGAATCTCCTTGGTTACGAATGATTGTTTTATTTGTATGTGTATTACATATATGTCAGATAAGATCTTGCATTTCATTCAATGATATCAATGTTATCTTGATATATCAGTAAGGAGGGTGAAACACTAAATGAATGGAAAGTTGGAGGTTTGCAAATAGACATTTTGATTCAATGTTATTCTTGATGTATGGTGCTTTAGTAAATGGAGTGGAAACCCTAGTTCAGTTCATTACAGGGTTTCATATATATATATATTCAATTATATGTGAATTGCTGAGAGAAATATGTATTGAATGATGTTATGATGTATTAAATCCTTATGCGAGTCATGTGATAAGTGAATGAGGTAAATGAAACCCTAAGGATAGGGTGTTCAGTGAATCAAGTATTGTGATATTAATGTTTCTCAGTATGAGATTTGGTTATGCTTAATAGTTCAGTTGTGGTAAATGTTATCAGATGGTTTATGAAATGAACGGTTTACAAAGTCGAACTAAGATATGTTGATATGATGATTGAAATAAAGAGTGAATTTGACATGTAGATTGCCTGAACATTGTAGAATCCTCGCAGGATGAGGCTTTCACTGTGAGAAGGAAATGGCTTCCCGACTAGAGGTAGTCCAAATCTAGGTAAGTAAGAGCGCACTAGTAGGGTGTGGGGATCTTGACCAATAGGGCAGACTCCTTACAATTGTGTAGTACCCAACACCAGCTGGGGATGCCAGTGGTACCTGTGTTACATGTTGAGTAATCAGTGGTCAGTAGGTCCACTAATGCACAATAAGCCTGAGGGATTTGACTCACTACCTGAGTACCCAGGCTGAGAGGTGGAGTCTGAGATATCTGGCTGCTCCCATTAGCTGTCGAGAGGCAGATGTGTTGAGGCCCGCTGCACACGGGTCTTACTTGAGAGATACGCTTAGGAACATGGGCATGCTTCTAAGCCTTGTACAATGAGATCATAGCTTGTTGTGATTCTTTCACATGTTGTGGTACAACTCATGTGGGTTCAGGGCATAATAAGATGAATGAGAGGTTAAAAAAGTGTGCAAAATTATTCGAATATTCTTTGTATGTTTCAAAGTTATTAGTTCTCTTTATAATCAATGAAGCATGTTCATATATTGATTCACTCTTGAAGATGTCTAGAATATTGTGCCATATTTATTTTTGTAAATGATTAGTCTATTTAAAGCTCACTATTGTTATAATTGATATCAGTTTCTCGGCAAAATATATGTAATTATATAAGTGCTTTAAACTTGTTCTTTGATGTACTCATTCATTAAGTGAGTAGGCTCACCCCTCTACTCACAATTTTTAGGGATGACCACATGGACTTGAAGAATGTTAATGCCAGAGTAGATCTGCCACAAGAGCTATGTATCAGAATAGATGAGTTTAGTCGGTTCCTGACACTCTAGGTCCTTGTATAGAGTTGAGAGAGAGTTCTAAATTATGTTTTATATCTTTGTTTCCTTAATAAGAGAGAATGTGTCTAATTATCATGTCATATGTACATGGAAGTGTGAGAAACAAAATGAATGTATGAATGTGTATCATTTATGTTGATATCATATTAGAGTGATCAAAGTTTCATTCTCTTGTAAAGTTTGTTTATGTGACTGGATGCAAGAAAAAAAAGAGTTTGAAATAAAGGAAAAAAACAAATTTTGGAGTGAACTTTGAATTAAGTATGATCCTTAAACTTATGCCCTAATCTCGTGATTAGTGGTAATCGTGGAATGTGGGTGTAACAGGTGCTCTACCCCTCCACAATAAGAACAAGTCAAGCCAGCTTTGCCATTTTGTGAAGCATGTAAAAGAATTGATCATTATACGCTAGCCTATAATATTCTCTACGATATTATTCTGGGCAATGCTTGCACCCAAGGAGGTAATGGTCAGATGGAAAATCTGAATGCTATCCACATTATCCCTGGTCAAGGGTATTATAATCCAAATCAAAATAGGAACCATATAGGTTTTCAAAATGAAAATCCTTCGATAGAGGAAAACTCACAAAAACATGGTTAAGATAATCAACATCGAGACCCATCAGGATTCCATTATAATCAACAACAAAATTTTAGGAATCAAGGTAACTTCCAGGGTAACTTTCAAAATAGAAATTACAAGTAGTATTAAAATACCTCTCAATTCTAGAACCCCAACCAAGTCCCTTATCAACATGAACAATAAGGACAACAAGACAATCCCATCTCTTCTTATGACAAACCATCAACCACTGAGAAGATTCTACAGTCGCAATAGACTATGATAGCAAATCAGCAAGCCCACCAAAAGGCTATTGAATCTCAACTAGCTCAACTTTCAGCTAGCCTGAAGCCACCTGCTGGAGCTTTTGCAGGCTAACCGGAGAACAATCCTAAGCATCCTGAGCAACTGAAAACCATTTCCACTCGGTCTGGAAAGGAATATTCAGATCATCCTATCAAGATGCATGTGGTAGTTACGAACGAGGATGACTTGGTGATTGTCCAAGACTCTAAAGTACCTGAATCTCAACTGAAAGAATCGTTGACCACAGATAAGGTAGACAAATCAAGTTCTAAGGAACCTATCATTGCAGAACCAGAAGACACACTTGAGCTAATTATACCAGTATACAAGCCTCATCCTCCTTTCCAAGCTCAGCTAAAGTAGACAAGGATTGACATTTGTTTCATGAAGTTCAAGGAAGCAATGAAGAAGCTCCATGTTTATATACCCTTTCTAGATGCATTGTTGACATACCAGCCTGGACAAAGTACTTAAAATCGCTCCTCACAAGGAAGTATATAACTGAAGAATATGAGACAATCAAATTAGCAACAACTACTTCTGATATTATTCAGAGAAAAATGCCCAAGAAGCAAAAAGACCCTAGATCTTTTGGGATTTCATTCCATATCGGTGACTCCACATGTAAGAAGGGATTAGATGACCATGGTGCTAGCATCTCTATCATGCCACTTAGACTTTGCAAGAGGCTAGGATTTGCAGAACTCTTCCCAACTGGTGTGACCATATAGCTTGCAGACAATTCTATGACTCTTCCTTTGGGAATCATTGAGGATGTCCCATCCAAGGTAGGAAAAGACTCTTATGTCCCATGCAACTTTGTAATCATGGACATAAAAGAGGACTCCAGATACCCTCTTATCTTTGGTCATCCTTTCCTCACCACTATGAGAGCTTTGATTGATGTTGAAGTAGATTGGGGAAAGCAATACTTGAGTTGAATGTTTTTGAAAGTATGTGAAGACCAAGCATGCAAGAAGAAGTCTATTTGATTGATTTCAAAGAGAAAATGTCCCTCCTCATGCATGAATCAGACGATCCTGTAGACCAGCTCTAACAAACCCAACCGCTGATGACTCCATCAACGAACAAGTAAAGAATTGTGTTCTCCACCTCAATATTGCAGAAGAAGATCCTGTAGCTAAATTTGAGGAACTCAAGGTTGTCGATGTAACTGAAGAACAATGTGAGAAACTAGAGGCCCCTAAAATGAAGCCCCTGTCGGATCCTAGATGTGTGATTAGATGCTCTAGAGGGGGGGTGAATAGAGATGAAAGCACTTAAACAAAACTCGTTAAACCTTCAAGATATATGACAAGATAAGGTTGCTAAATAGTTCATTTGACTGCAACTAATGCATACATAGAAAGGGAGAGAGAGAATGAACATGCAACAATTAGACAAGCTATTTAGAGTGGTTCCACACTTCAAACTAGAAGTGTGTCAGTCCACTTGCCTAGAGAGGTCAACCTCTAGGACTTCCAAACTATTGCACTCTTATATTCATTAATAAGACATACAATGCATGACCAAACAAAAGACTTACCTATCCAATACAAAGAGTCTTCAACCTTGCCAAGGACTTACCCACTTTGCAAGAGTCTTCGGCCTTATCCAAGGACTTACCCACTCTTGCACAAGTCTTCAGCCTTGCAGGGATTACCCACTCTTCTTGGACCTTTAGCTTTTGACTTCACCTTCACTCGGACAAGCTTCCACCAAGGTCTTACCCACTTGAGCAAGGAGTCTTCTGCCTTCACCAAGGACTTACGCACTCTTGATCCAAGTCTTCAACCTTTATCTTCACCAAGGGACGCCTTCCCTTGTTCTTCCTCACCTCTCTTTGCTAAGAGAGAGAATCTTCATCTTCATGATTGCAAAAGAGAGAAATGGAGGTGGTGGAAGTGAGAGCCTCACAAGATATACATGTAGGACTAGCTCTCTTATAGATTTCCTACTCACTGTAATGGATGTAGCAAGTGATTAAGCTTAGAGAGAGAGAGGAGGTTGTAGGCATCACTCAGTTATAGAATAGGAACCTCACATAGAGTTGTGCAATGAATGCTCAACCTTGGAATGAAGCCCAAGGGGTCCTATTTATAGCTGGGGATGCCTCTTAGCCTTTGGGAACACTTGAGAATGAAAACTAGCCGTTTTTTGGCTTGCAACAGATATATTTTCACTTGTTGCAACTTTACAATGGATAGAAGAACTTTTCTGCACTTTTCGGTACAGTGCAATCGGTCGAGTTTCTATAAGGGTAACTCGACCGATAGAGTAAAAGACAAAGCCAATATTCAGACCATCGGTCGAGTTTGTCCTGAGGAAACTCGATCGACCAATGAAAATCGATTTGGTCAGTTACTCCATCGGTCGAGTTCTATGTAAACACAACTCGACCGATGCAATCTTCAGAAAATTGATCAAGGGTGATCGGTCGAGTTTTCAGGCTGGGAAACTCGACCGACAAAGTGCCTGTAATCAATTTTCAAAGTTGCATCTAAAGTGCTCTAATATTTTATCTAAGTGCTCCTAATATTTTTCTAAGCTTAATTACAAGTCATACAATCATTACAAGTGATTTACAACATGATTCTAATGGATTTACATCATATTACAAAAACGTGCACTTGTATGACTTTGACTTGTCTTTTCTCCAATTTGAGATGCGCAAGTTAGGGCATTTGGAGTGTGTCTATACCTAATATGAAATCACTCAAGTAGAGACATTAGACACCAATATGTGGAATGGTTAGTCATCATCAAAACACGGGTTTAGTCAATTTAGACCTGAGTCAACATTGACCTAATTGACCTTGAGTCAACAGCCTCTACCTGAGGGACTGAAGTACGTGTTTCTAGATGATCTCAAGGTCTACCCAGTTATCATAAATTCTGACCTAATGTTTGAACAAGAAGATAAACTCCTGAAAGAATTAAAGGAAAGAAGAAAAACTATCGACTGCAAAATGAGTGACATAATCGGGGTTAAGTGCTTTGCAAGCACATAATCCCCATGGTGGAAGACCATAAGTCAACTATCGAACATCAACAGAAGATGAATCCAAATATGAAAGAAGTAGTTTGCCTTGAAGTCATTAATTTACTCACTATGAGAATCATCAATCCTATATCTAACTTGCCATGGGTAAATCCTATACATGTTGTCCTAAAGAAAGGTGGAACGACTGTGATATGGAATGAAAATAATGAACTCATCCCCACTCAAACAACCACTGGCTGTAGGATGTGTATCGATTATAGGAAATTAAACAAGGCCACATGTAAGGATCATTTCCCGATGCCTTTCCTAGACCAAGTTTTAGACCGATTGGATCACCAAGAATATTTTTTCTATCTTGATGGTTACTATGGATTCTATTAAATTCCTATACATTTAGACGACCAAGAGAAGACAACTTTCACTTTCCCCTTTTGAACATATGCAATTAGAAGGATTCCTTTTGAGTTTTGTAATGTGCCTTCCACTTTTTAGCATTGCATGGAAGCCATATTTGCTGGACTCACTGAAAATATTATGGAAATTTTCATGGATGACTTCTCCATATATGGGGATTCATATGACTCATGCCTGAAGAACCTCTCCCTGGTCCTCAAACAATGCAAAGAAGCACATCTAGTACTAAATTGGGAGAAATGTCATTTCATGGTAAAAGAAGGCACTGTCCTCGACCATAGGGTCAGCAATCAAGGGATCAAAGTAGATAGGGCAAAGATCGAAGTGATTTCTAATATCAGTCTCCCAACCAATGTAAGAGAGGTCCGCTCATTTCTTGGTTAGGCAGGCTTTTATAGAAAGGTTATAAAGGATTTCTCCAAGATAACCAAGCCTATGATGAACTTATTACTAAATTACACTGATTTCTACTTTGATGAAGAATGCATCAAAAGTTTCAACAATCTTAAGCATGCCTTTACATCAACCCTATTATTATAGCTCCAGATTGGGAGCACCATTTGAAATAATGTGTGATGCCAGTGATTATGCAGTCGTCACAGTTTTGGGTAAATATATAGAAAAGAAACATTATGTCATCTACTACGCATATAAGACCCTTGACAAATCTCAAAGGAACTATGCAACTACCGAGAAGGATCTTTTAGAAGTTGTTTATGCCTTTGACAAGTTTATATCCTACCTCATCGGTTCCAAGGTGATTGTCTACACAGATGATGTTGTACCTCCTAGCAAAAAAAGATGCAAAACCCAGGTTAATCAGAATGATTTTCCTCTTACAAGAATTTGAACTTGAGATAAGAGATAAGAAAGGCATGAAGAATGTTGTGGCAGACCACTTGAGTCCTATCCACACCCTAGACACTAAAAAGATCCCAATCAATGACTCTCTTCTAGATGACTAGCTCATGAAAGCTTTGGAAGCTATCCCTTGGTACGCGGACTACGTGAACTACCTTACAGCCAGTGTCATCCACCCTGAATGCACTGGCATTGCATTGAAGAAATCCATGCATGACGTGAAGCAATATCACTGGGATGAGATATACCTATTCAAGCTCTGTGTTGATGGTCTCTACAGACAATGTATCTCTGAGGAAGAAGCTCAACTTGTTCTAGAGAAATGCCACTCAAGCCCTGCTAAAGGCCATATAAGTTCTAAGAAAACTACTTTTAAGGTTTTTCAATGTGGTTTCTTTTATCCAACCATATCCAAGGATACCTAAAAATTTGCCTTGTCATGAAAAAAGTAACAGAGAGAGGGTAACATTACAAAAAGAGATGAGATGACCCTTAAACTCTAGCAGGAGATTGAGATTTTTGACGTTTGGGGAGTGTACTACATGAGTCCATTCCCATCCTCGTATGGATTTTTCTACATTCTAGTTGTGGTGGGTTATGTCTCTAAATGGGTAGAGTACATACCAACCATCACTAGCGATTCGAAACATGTCATCAAAATGTTTTGAGATATTATTTTTCCCCATTTTGAAGTTCCACACACTATGATTTCCGACGGAGGTTCTCATTTTCTGGAATGAAGTTTTGAGTTTCTATTGAGAAAATATGGCGTAACGCACAAGGTAGCTTCCCCTACCATCTGCAAACAAGTGGACAGGTAGAGGTGTCAAACCATCAACTCAAAGCTATCCTGGAAAAAATAGTAGGCCGCAACCTAAAGGATTGGTTAGTAAAAATCAATGACGCCCTTTAGGCCTATAGAACCGCTTTCAAGACTCCTCTTGGAATAGCACCCTTTAGATTAATCTATGGAAAATCATGTCAGCTACCCATAGAACTTGAACACAAAGCTTTGTGGGAAATCAAACAACTGAATTTTGACATGAAGAAAGTTGTCCAAGCCAGGATTCTACAACTTCAGGAGCTGGAAGAACTTCAGATGACAGCTTATGAGAATGCATGAATCTACAAAGAACGCACAAAATTATGGCATGATGGTCATTTGAAGAGGAAAGACATACAAGTGGGAGACCAAGTTCTATTGTTTAACTCAAGATTGAGGTTTTTCCTAGGGAAACTCCGTTCCCAATGGTTTGGACCATACACTTTCAAGAGCATCTACCCACATGATGCCTTTGTTTTATGGAGTGAAAAGGCAGGTGAGTTTGTGGCAAATGGCCAACGCTTGAAGAGATATTTCACCATAGCTGATACGAGCATTGAAGCATCACTGAATCTTTCCAAACCAGTATATCTACCAAAAAGTTGAAAGAAGAATGTCAAGCCAACGACATAAAATAAAGGCGCTTGTTAGGAGGCAACTTGATCATTGTCTTAGGTTTTAGTTTTATTTTAGAATTAGACAATTTTGCATCCAGATGACAATGCATCACAAGATGCAATCTTAAGTTCTGATAGTTTTCAATTTTGAGATTTCAGATGGATGACATGTTGCTGAGAGGAACCCAACCACATTTGGTGGTTCAACCGGTATGTGTTTTACCCTCCATCTTGGATTTATAGTTTGCTTGAGGCGAGCAAATTTTGAAGTTTGGGGTGGATGGTGGGTGGTACATACTTTACTTTCCATCCAAACCAATCTGTTTCAGACTTAAGATTCCATCATTGCAATTTTGAAGTAATTTTTGATAAAAAAAAATTCAAAAATTTTAAGTTTTCAAAGTAGTTTCTTATAGAAACATGATGAAGTTTTGATGCTTTTATTTCAATTAAAGCCTTTACCTAGTCGGCTATTTTCTTTTTCCATTCAATTTTGAATCATTATACCCTCCTTATTCGAAGCAAAGCTTCAAGAGGGACAATTTTTTAGACTATCCAATGGTTAGAAATCACCATGTGAAGCTTATCAATCCTAACATCATGATCCTTCAGTAAAGATGGCAAATATTTGTCGAAGTAAGAGGGATCAAACACATCGTGCTTCCTAACTGACTAGTGGAACAATAGCATGGAATCTCAACCATATCCCCATCGAGTCATTATTTGAGCATAGTACAATAAGGAGGACAACTCGATGCACTAAATTGTAAATCAAGTTGCATTATGATCTGAACTCTCTTCTACACTTCTTCTACCATCTTCTTTCCCCTCCATCCATAAAAAAGAAACAAAAACCATAAAAATAGTATCAAACCCCAAGTTTGTCGTGGCACACCACCCCTCTTTTATCTGCTTCTTCCATACCCCTCTTTATGTAATAGGGGCGTACCACCAAAAAGAAAAAAGAAAAAGATACCAATGTGCACACAAAAAAAATGCAATCTCGAGCCAAATAGAGGAGAGATTCACATAAAAAAATGCAATCAATGTAATTTCAACCATATAATAAAAACCTCAAGTTGAATAGAGGAGAGATTTACTACTTCCTTCCATACCCTCCTTCATTCCCTTTTCCACCTATAGGTACAATGAATGCCTCAGTTTCACCACTCTTTTGTAAGACACCAGTGTCAGATCAGATGCACACTTGTTGTTGTGTGGGTATCTCTAGACTCATACGAAGCTCTTAGACATGCTTGATGTTGGAGAAAGTGAGGAGGAAGTGATTTTGATAAACAAACTAGGGAATGAAGATATTGTAAGATGTGTTCAGTGATCTCAAGATTTTGAGATGCTCAACCATACAAAGCAGGAAAGATGCAAGTGTGATGTGAAGATGAGGCAATCACAAGAGTTGAAATTATTCAATCGGCGAATGTTTCAGATTTTGCGTTACTTAAGGACGCAACATCTATGTTTGGGGTGTTTTGATGAATGCTTATTCATCTTAGTTTTAGTCACCATTTTTGGACCAATTTAACACTAAAAGCTCACATATACCCCCTGAATCTACTCATATACAATTCTCCTCAGTTTCATATTATTATTTAGAGTTTTGATCAATTCCATCTATCTCCCTTGCAAGATTAAGCATCGTACTATGTGTAGTAGTGTAGAAGACGGTGGTCAAGTTTCGATAATTTGGACCCTATTTTCAATTACTAGTTTCTTCATCAGAAACTTTCAATAATTTGAACCCTATTTTCAATGGCCAGTTTCTTCATCAGAAAGCATCCTCATCTGCCAAAGGATTCATCGACGTAGGCCCATCGAACCATAGAAATGGCCGATGACCACCCCCCCCCCCCCGTGGGGGTGGGTTTGATCCAAGAATGCCACGACCACATCACAACGACCTCAACTGTGACCACAACCTCGACCAAGACCTTGACCTTGACCACGACTGTGACCTCGACTGAAACCACGACTGCAACCAATTTCCCGACCATTTCATTAAGTTGATGCTCTCCAGATCTGCACCTATAAATAGATGACCCCCTCATTCATTTGAGGCATCACTTCCACTCCATCCACGCCGACAGGAGGCCACTCCGTGCCTAGCCTAGGAAGATGATCTCCATCATCAAAGGCTTCCTCTGTGGTATCCTTCCTACTCCTCCATCACCTCTCCATAAAGATCTATGTCCTAGCCACAAAAGTGGTGGGATTTCAGATCTGTAGCACCCTCGTCCATCGGCCACCTACTGCTCCATCTCTGGTGAGTGAGAGCATGAGAAGAGAAGGAAGAAGGAAAGAGAACATCATTCTCGTGTGTCTTGGTGTTCTTCCCCTCCTTGTCCAGATCTGCCCCGACATTGTATAGTAGACCATTTCTCCACTGAGACGTGACCATCTTCTTCATAGTGACCATGGAGGAATCTTCCCTCTCTCTTGTTCTTTCTATTTCTACCATGAGGAGCGAGTAGCCCATTTTTGCTGGGGTGTGGGGACTATCCCCGCTACCCATGCTTACATGTCCATTTTATAACATTCCATGGCATGTATATAACTTTCCAATTTTTTTTAATCGTTTAATGCATACTTTGTTGATTGATCACTTGCCTAGCATGATCTATTATATTCCTTTGTTTCGAGAACTTAAATACTTAGGATTTGAATATCAATTAATATAGTTGATTCCCGGATGAGAACTTCTGAAGGGATATCTCCGGAGTAGTAAGTGTGTGATCTGTGGGTAACGAGACATCGAGCCTACAAATATGCTTATGTAAACTATATTTCCGAACGGATGGTTTGCTACTCCATTTAGATAGTTGTATCTTGCCTGGATGTGTTTTGGATTTGTTTTCATGTGTAGTGGTTGTGAATCCCGATTCCATCTCAGTGATTCCCATCATTAATCTAAACTCAGTTTTAATCCCACTCTTTTACTTTCGCTACAATCAGTTTAGCTAAACCCAAACCAACTCTTATTCTAAATATTAGTCTTAGTTGATCCAGATTCGACTAGAAAGATTCTTAAAAATGTTGTCCCATGGGATTTGATCCTTAACTATACTGTGATAAGACCCCATCCTCTTGCGAGTGGTATTATTTCACAAGTTTTTGGTAAAAACCTATGGATTTCAGCCCTAGGTGAATTTGTTAGTGAAATAAAAACCATGTCAAGCAACACAAATGGTAACAAGTTAGTGCATGTGCATTGACTATAGAAAATAGAATGAAGGTATGATTCAGCCCTATTTTATGGCTTAATCTTGTGTCTTTTTACTCTTCAATCACATATATACTTGTTAGATTGCATGGAATTCCTCCCAATATGCTTATTTCTATAAAATGCACTTATGGACATTATTTGCATGTTTTTCAGGCATTTGGACCACACTTGATGGAGGAGAGAGAGAAGGAGTGATCCTAGGGTTCCTGTACCCTTGGAGAGACCCAAAGTGAAGTCTGAGGCTCCCTCAACCTACCCGTAGTGGAAAAAGATCATTTGAAGCAAAGATGTCCAAGAAAATTCAAAGAACAAAGTCAAAGTGTTGATCCAAGACCCAACACGTCTGTGGTATCATAGAACAGCCGTGCTAGGTCACTTATAAATCAACAAAATCACCTCCAAGCCAAGCAAAAAGCACCACGGTAGTGCAGCACAGAACGGTCATGCCAGAGACAACCACCATGGTCGTGCAGCACAGCACAACCATGCTACAGCAGACCAAAACGGCCATGCAACACCACCACGGACGTGCTACCCTCAGTTCACCACGGCCGTGGCTATTTCAGCCCAAAATCGACCAAAACCCGGTTAACTTTGATGGAATAAACCCAAAACTGTGCCCATCCACCACGGCCGTGGTCTACCCTACCCACCACGATCGTGCTACTCACAAAACCCACCTAGTTTTCATTACTTTACCCATTTTGCCCCTACTTGACCTAGTGCTTCCTCCCCACACCTATATATATCTAGGTGGCAGCTGGGGTACGGGGTTATCTACCTTCCACCACCTCCTAGCTCCCCAAATCTCCATCCACTACATTCCACTCGGTATCCACCTCAAATCCACTCCATTTCACCATTTCCACCACCAAATCACTAGTTTAGACTAGTTCCTACCCATAATCCCCTTCATTCTTCACCCTTGCACCATGGAGGAGGGAGGAGGATGACATGTAGCTATTGGAGAGGGGGATTTCAGCTACTACTTCAAGCTCCATGGCCACCTCTATCTCTTTCTTCTCTCTTTTTGTATTTTCCATTTTTATGAGTAGCTAGGCCCCTGTGGGTGGACTGTTTGGGGGAAATTATGTTACTTTGATACCATGTTGGGGGAAAATGACATGTAAACGTTGTAATTACATTTTTTAATTATTATATTATATTTGGATCTCATTCTCCATGGATTGCTTGTTGGTTTGTGTGTGGGATCACCTAGGAATTTAGGCAAATTAATTATATGTGTGAATTTTGGGATTTGCCCCTAGGTCCAATTCTTGGATCCCTAGGTTTCCTCCCATCTTCCTACATCCTAATCAATCTCCCTAAGCCTAAGTGAGAGATCTAAGTAGATAGATTACGTAATTCTAGTGCAATTAGCATGGAGCCTTCTCAAGGCTAGAATGTGGGGGAATTGGGGTCCAAACCCTAATCTCACCTCCCGATTACTACCCTTAGCCCCTAATTGCCCTAGGAATGCCTAATATAGAAGCCTATACTTGATTAGACTATAATTGAATTGAACCTAACCCCTAACCCAATTGAGCCTCGTAAGGGTAGTAGGGGGTGCTAGGGACTAGTTCCCCTATACACAACCTAGCATATCCATGGCCAGTTAGTAGCTTAGGTTAATTCATTAGACTCTAACTTGTTGTTTGGTTTGTATAATCTAAATGGAATAATAATGATCATATGTCACCCCCCAACTTAAGTGATAAGTTCATACCCCTAAACAACCCACACTTCTCTTCATTGCTTGAAACCCTAGTTTTGTGCTTGCTTAGCTTAATTAGTTCTTTCCTTGCTTAGTTAGCTTCTTGCTTTGCTCTTGTATTGTTAATGCTAGTGTAGCTCTTTAATTTCTCTTTTACTTCTCTCTTGCTTGCCTTCGTGTAATTTGCCTTTTCATACCTACCTTAATCCTTTCTTTCCTACTTAGTCTTAATCTAGTCTAGGGTTAACATAGATTTCATTGTTGTCTTTAATTTCTCATTTGTTCATAGTAGTTTAACAATAAAATCACCTTTAAACCCTTAACCCTAGTCTATATAGTAGGAACCTAGCCAAACTAACCTAGCTCTAGCGCCCCCTCTTTTCCCTGTGGATCGACCCTATACTTGCCACCTTCCTATACTACGACACGACCCCGTGCACTTGCGGGTGTAGTGTTTTAGTGTGAGTAGGTATTAAGTTAGGTTTATAAATTTTGAAATCAAATTCCTATCACGTGTGTTCCGACCTCGTGGGGCGCATCTAGTCGGGTCAAATCGGCTAGTGTGTTGCACCTCTAGCGGAATCGCACCAAGCTTTCTGGCACCGTTGTTGGGGATTAGAGGCACTCGGCCTAGCTAGTTAGTTTTGCTTTGACTTTTCCTACTGCCCTCATCATTGCTATTATTTATTCATTATTCTTTGCATTCTTTGTGTATATTAGTTTACTAACTTTTTCTATTTTGTTTGGTTGTGCTTTGTGCATGTGACAAGTCATTCAGGGGAAGACAAGATGGAAGGCCAAAATGCACCTCGTAAGTCCTTGCAAGATTACTTCATGTCGAGCAACTACCAGTCACCTATTGCATCTAGAGTCACCCAAATGCAAGGGGAGCAATTTTCTATTCCTCCAGGTCTTCTTGGGCTCCTTCCCACTTCTACGACTCGGAGAGTGAAAACCCCTACAAGCATGTGGATGCCTTCCTAGAGATGTGTGCCACCTTCAAAACGTCAACGACAACTGATGACTCAAGTCAGCTCACATTGTTCCCCTTTTCACTCAAGGATAGGGCCAAGGAATGGTATGATTCAAGGAGAGACATCATGAGTTGGGGTGAGATGAAGATGGCATTCTTGAGGAAGTTCTACTCTATTGCAAGGATGACACAAATGCGGCGGTCAATAGTGAGTTTTAGCCAAATGGATAATGAAAAGTTCCATGATGCTTGGGATAGGTTGCAAAAGTTGTTGAGAGAGTGCCCGCATCATGAGATACCTTTGTGGCAGCTCATACAAGCGTTCTACTCTGGTTTGTCATCAAGGGATCAAGCTACAGTGGATTCTTCTTGTGGAGGTGTTTTCATGACAAAGCCACCAGAGGATTCATTGCTGTTGTTTGAGCAATTGGCAGAAAATTCAAGGAACCAAACTTCTAGCATGATTTGTTATGGGAGTCGGGTCTTTAGTGAGACTTCTATTTCTAATGATCCCAATGCACAAATGATGAAGGCTATGGGAGAAATGATGAAACTCATGAAAAGTCAAGGAGGAAATGGTCCTTGCCATCCAGTCAACTACATTGGTTCTTTTGAGGGAGAAGTGAAGACACCTTACTCCTATAGCTATCAGGAACTACAAAGTCCCACATACAACTCAAGGTTTGAGGAAGAGGTTCTCTCTAGATTGAAAATCTTTGATGATGTCCAAAAAGATGTTGCAAGGCTTGAAGAAAAGATAGAGCATCTCTCTTCCAAACTTGCTCTTCAAGAACAAAAACTAGCTTCAAAATCCATCTTGAGTTACAATGAAGCAAGTGGACCCATGCCTCTTCTCAAATTTTCTACAATCCACCTCCCATGCAAGTGCAGCCCATCTACCATTTTCAAGTCTATCCTAAGCCTTACACTCCCCCACCACCTTCACCACCTCAATTTTCCCAAAACTTCACCTTCCAACCCCAATTCTCTCCTCCCCCTCAATTCTCTTCTCCACCTCAATTTCAACCCCAAGTGTCACCCCCACCTCCTCCACAGCCACATCATGCTCCCCCTTCCCATCATGAGCAAGGTAGTGTTGTGACAGTTCTAAGGAGTTGGAAAACACTTGAGCATCCCACAAGTCAAAGAAAGAGTGACAAAGCCAAGCAAAAGTAGTCGAGTGGTGATGTTGTGAGTGAGGTTGTTGAAGATGATCATTTGCCACCCCATGTTGATATTGGGAGTCCTAGTGATCCACCTCATGCTACACCACATGAAGATCGTGCTGAGTCAAGTGGGCCAATAGCTAGTGAGCCACCATTTCCCGAAGCACTAGATGAGCCCCTAGCTGTGAAAAGAAGACAAAAGCACAATATGGACATTCTTGAGGTATTCCGACAAGTAAAGGTCAACATTCCTCTCTTGGATGCAATAAAACAAACTCCATCATATGCCAAGTGTCTCAAAGACCTATGCACTGTGAAAAGAAGGTCAACGGGGAGGATTCCAAAGAGGGTGAGATTGACTGAACAAGTGAACTCCATCATACAACATGCCCTCCCCGTAAAGAGAAAAGACCTAGGAGCCCCACTCATACCTAGTTACATAGGGGGGCATCGCATAGACAAATCCTTACTTGATTTGGGATCTAGTGTGAATTTGATGCCATACCATGTCTATGTTGAGCTGGGCTTACACAAGTTGAACCCGGCACATTGCACTCTCTAGTTGGCAGATAGATCCATAAAAGTGCCCAGGGGGATGATGTCTTGGTGATGATAGACAAAGAAAAAGGTGTGGTGTTCCCGATGGATTTCATTGTACTTGATATGGATCCGGAGCATAGGAAGATTCCCATCATCTTGGGAAGGTCGTTCTTATCTACAGTTGATGCCGACATTCATGTGCACAGTGGCACTATGATAGTCTCATTCATGGAAATGAAGATCAACATCAACTTGTACAAGACCCCAACCCGGCAAGTCCGAGATAGGGATATTGGACATGATCACTTCACAAGTCCAAATGGGCATTTGAGAGGACACCAAGGTGAAGAAATTGGCGATGATTATTGTGATGAAAGGGATGAGGAAAATAGATTCAGTGCAAATGAAGGATGCATGTTTTACAAGAATGGGCAGATGAGGATTCCAAATGGGTGAATTTTGAAAAATCACCTAGAAGCCTAGCTGAAGGCAAGAAACTCGGTGGTTGTGGGAGGCAACCCACCTAGGTTTGGGAATTTTTGACCCAATCTATATTTTTGATACTTTTGCTTTGTTTTTACATTTTTCCAAGAAAACACACACACTTGTATTTGATAGTTTTTGTGTAGTTTTGAGATGTGCAGGTGAGAACAGAGTGAAATGAAGAAGGAATAGATGAAATTTTGACAAAGAATCAATAGAATATCAACTTGAGATCAAAGTTTTGATGTTTGAACAAGATTTGAGAGTTATACTATTGTTACAGTACCCACCACGACCATGGTACAATAGAACGGCTGTGGGGGTACATTCACATTCATCAGGGAAATCGTCCAAAATTGAGAAAATTAACTAAGTTTAGAACCAGGGAAGAACGCTTGTGCAAGGTAGCACAGATATGGTACATGAAGACACCACAGTCGTTCCGTGCAGCACAACCGTGCCGTAGCCCGGTTTCTGCAACTTAAAGTCAGGTTTTGCAAAAATTTCTTTTCACTTGCTCATTTCTCCAAAGAATAGAATAGCCATGCTCCGCGCCCTAGCACCCATGAAGCAGTCTGCCCACCCTCTACAACCCTCAGTTCCACACCAAATCACTCCCAAATCATCCTGAATCAATCCCCTACCATTTCCACTACCTCAATATCTGGATTCCACCAATTTCCATCCACAAACGCACCACTTTCTCTCCATTCCGCCCCAACAACCTAGTTCTTCAGAGAAATCTGAAATTTTCTAATTTCACTTCCATTTTTTAGCAAGAATGAAGAAGTTTGCAAGGAAAGTAGTAGAGAAAAATAGGGGTGTCATCCCCTACCAAAGGAAAGCAAGAAACAGCCACCCCCAGTTGACGAATGCTGATTTGGATGCCATAGTGGGTCCTATCATTGAAGAAGCCTCTGAATAGCCACATCAGGGGACACCATCTTCGTTGCATCCACCGTCGTCCTCCTCCCGGCCATCCGTCTCATCTGAGAGACCCTCCGCTACCGTTGGACAGCCGTCAGTTTCATCCGCACGACCATCCGTCTCCTCGGCGGCTTAGCCACAGCCTGAGCCGCAGCCACGACTGCGTCGACGACTCGTGTTAGATGATGAAGATGATACAAATATGCCTGATTCTGAGCTGCACGAGGTTCCACCATAGCACCCACTTCCACAGCCTAAGGTTACTATTGGCAGGGCAAAGGATCCTAAGCACCCGGGGTGCTTGACACACAGAGTTTTGGCAACTCGCTATGCATGCCAAGCAACAATGGAGGTGATGGGTTTCTATGCCTACTTTTAGAGATTGATGGAAAAAATGGGGCTATTTGAGATCCTGACACTACAGCAGGAGACCTACATCGAGCTGACCCAACAGTTCTTCACCATGCTAGAAAAAGCAACTGATGATGGCGAGAATGCAATCAAGGTGGTGATTGGGGATAAGAGGTGGAAGATAACCTCGCATATGCTAAATCAATTTTTTGCCCCAAGGTTGGAGGTGGTAGACCTCCTAGATGGAGGAAGGACAAAAACTGATTCTAGTTCCACATATACAGTTATATGGAAATGCTTCACTGGCCAAAGTACATTTGTAGCGGGGAAGTCCAAGACAAGTGCCATCCACTTCCTATTTCTCCGCTATGTTCAGAAGGTGTTAGCAAACACCATCTTTGCCAGGTACGAAAACCAAGGTAGCTACACAAGGAAAGATCTTTTTGTTCTTGGTTGGATGAAAAAAGAGAGGCATGTGAATCTGGGGGCATTACTTATACATCATATGAGAACAATCCCATCCAAGAGCACAAATCCATTTGTAATGGGAGGGATTGTGACGTCCATAGCCACTACTTTATGACACGACATGACAGGCTATACAAAGGCAGATGGTGGCAAGTTGGTTGATTTTTACTACTTAGCTCACTCATCCATGATTATAGTTACAGATCAGAGGATCATTTACCAAATCAACCCACCTTACCTAGGAGTGACATTGGAGCTGCCTTACCATACTCCACCCCTCATGGCACAATATGGACCGACGCCGGATTTTTTGGAAAAATTGAGGAGGTATGAGGCGGAGAACCCGAGAGGAGAGGCAGTCCCTGAGGTGATTTTTACATGGGGGTCTAGGAGAGCCTTCATAGGCAGCTGAGTTGAGATGGGCGGTGGAGGAAAGAGCGGCACGACGGGTGAGGCAAAGAGAAGAAATGATGGGAGTGTTAGAGCCACAACAGCCTTCAGTGAATGCATATGGGTACCATTCATGCACAGCTGGAGAGCATTCAGGCGACACAGGAGAGGATACTACGGGAACAGGAGGGCTTTCAGAGGACACAAGATGTCATGTGGTTGGACCACCACCATATGCATTACCAAGTCAACCATCTTTACCAATTTCAGAATGCCCAGGCCCAGAGGAACCCACAATGGGGTGAAGACTGGTGGAGTTCTTTATCAGCTTTTCAGGACAGCTATCCTCCTCCACAGCCAGAATACTAGGGTGCCTATTATAGACAGGGAGGAGTGCCTCCACCACCACCACAGTGATCGTCTACCCTATCATCCTAGACTTTAGTGTCATGCTGAGGACAACATGATTCAAAAGTTTGGGGTGGTAGGGCGGTATGCCCTCATTCTAATTTCACTCATTTTTGTATCTCACCTGCTATTTACTCTTTGTTTGTTGTTTTTCACATTTTTGCTTGTTTTGCTATCTAGCTTAGAAGTTTACCACTTTGCATACATGCATGTCATGCAGTTTACCGTCTTGACATTTTTGTGTAATTTTCAAAAAAATTTCTCTTTCGCCATGCATTGCATATCATGTAGACTTTTGGTAATTTTTGCATGTTTTAGTTAGGATTTGTCTGTTTACTGCTTTAAGTTCAATAATATAGGTTTAGATGTGATTGAAGGAAACTTGGCACCATTTTGGCTAATTTTTCCCAAATTTGGAATTTCTTGTCTAAAAAGTGTGTTTTGACCCAATCTCTATTGTTTTAAGTAAAAATGATGACCTTTGACAAATGCAAGTGAATTGCCATTGTTTGTTGCTAAGTGGTATCAATGGGTGACTTTTTACATGTGCATCACCTCTCTTAGGATTATGATTGAATTTGTTGAATTGTGAAATTGAGCAAGCTTTGAACGCTTAGTGTTTGTAGAATCACTTTTTTGATATATCAATTTCATCTTGTTCATTCATGTGGTGTGATATCTTAGATGAAGTGTTGGATTAATTTTCATGCATGATGTCTTATGTGGAAAATCATACAAATGACCCCTCTTTGACCCGACTATTCTTCCACCATCTTCATACCCCTCTGCTTCATAAAAAGATGCCCTAGTGCACATAATCAGCCTTGGCCACCTCCAAAAATTTGGGGTGGCCATACCTTTATCTCCCCGCTTCACTCCATCCACCATATGCCCTATCTACACTAAGGGAAAAGAAAAAGCAAATAAAAAGAAAAGCAAAAATAAAACAAAAGGATGCTCCTATTTAAGAGCATTCAAATAAAGAAAAGATGAGTGAATAAAAACACTCCAAAAATCTTACCGCAACCCTTTCTTCCACTTTCATACCCATTGAGCTAAGAAGCATTAAACTTAGCTCATTTTGCCTTTTTCCGCAGCCACGTGGGTCATTTGGTATGTTTTGAAATATAAGACTGAATGCATGAATGTGAAACAACACTCCTAGTCATCCTTGATTAATAACATCATGAAACGGTTTACCCAGAACTTTATGGAAGAAGTATGGATAACTTGTGTATTCTATGTGCTATATTTGAAGTTCATATGCTTTGTGCTCTTTTCATGGTTGGATTGTGAAAGTAGGAGAGGAGAGAGGTGAAATGCATGTACTTTGTCATCTTTGATCCCATTCCACAACAATCATCTTTTATATTGCATTTGTCATTTCTTGATTGTGGAAAATTTGTAGAGAGATTGAGTTAGAGCATACTTGAGGACAAGTATGTTTCAAGTTTGGGATGGTGATTCAACCCTATTTTAGGGCTTAATCTTGTGTCGTTTTGCTCTTCAATCACATATATACATGTTAGATTGCATGTCATTCCTCCCAATATGCTTATTTCTATAAAATGCACTTATGGACATTATTTGCATGTTTTTCAGGCATTTGGACCACACTTTATGGAAGAGAGAGAGGAGTGATACTAGGGTTCCTCTACCCTTGGAGAGACCCAAAGTGAAGTCTGAGGCTCCCTCAACCTACCCCTAGTGGCCAAAGAACATTTCAAGCAAAGATGTCTAAGAAAATCCAAAGAACAGAGTCAAAGTGTTGACCCAGGACCCAGCACAGTCGTGGAACCACAGAACGGTTGTGCTAGGTCATTTATAAATCAACAGAATCACCTCTAAGCTGAGTAGAAAGAACCACGGCCATGTAGCACAGAACGGTTGTGCTAGAGACAGCCACCACGACCATGCAGCATAGCACGGCTGTGCTACAGCAGACCAGAACGGTAGTGCAACACCACCACGGTCGTGCCACCCTTAGTTCACCACGGCCGTGGTGACCACCACAGTCACGGCCATTTCAGCCCGAAATCGACAAAAACCCTATTAACTTTGATGGAATAAACCCACAACCATGCCCATCCACTACAGTCATGGTCTACCCTACCCACCACGGCCGTGCTACTCATAAAACCCACCTAGTTTTCACTGCTTTACCCATTTTGCCCCTACTTGACCTAGTGCTTCCTCCCCACACCTATATATATATAGGTGGTGGCTGGGGCATGAGGTTAGCTACCTTCCACCACCTCCTAGCTGCCCAAATCGCCATCCACCACATTCCACTCCATATCCACCTCAAATCCACTCCATTTCACCATTTCCACCACCAAATCACTAGTTTAGACTAGTTCCTACCCATAATCTCCTTCTTTCTTCACCCTTGCACCCTGGAGGAGGGAGGAGGATGACTTGTAGCTATTGGAGAGGGGGATTTTAGCCACTACTTCGAGCGCCATGGCCACCTCTATCTCTTTCTTCTCTCTTTTTGTATTTTCCATTTCTATGAGTAGCTAGGCCCCTGTGGGTCGGCTGTTTGGGGGAAATTATGCTACTTTGATACCATGTTGGGGGGAAAATGACATGTAAACATTGTAATTCCATTTGTTAATGATTATATTCTATTTGCATCTAATTCTCCATGGATTGCTTGTTGGTTTGTGTGTGGAATCACCTTGGAATTTAGGCAAATTGCTTATATGTGTGAATTTTGGGATTTGCCCCTAGGTCCAATTCTTGGATCCCTAGGTTGCCTCCCATCTTCCTACATCCTAATCAATCTCCCTAAACCTATGTGAGATATCTAAATAGCTAGATTAGGTAATTCTAGTGTGATTAGCATGGATCCTTCTCAAGGCTAGAATGTGGGGGAATTGGGGTCCAAACCCAAATCTCACCTCCCCAATACTACCCTCGGCCCCTAATTTCCCTAGGAATGCCTAATCTAGAAACCTATACTTTATTAGACTCTAATTGAATTGAACCTAACCCCTAACCCAATTGAGCCTCGTAAGGGTAGTAGTGGGTGTTAGGGACTAGTTCCCCTATATACAACACTAGCATATCCATGGCCAGTTAGTAGCTTAGGTTAATTCATTAGACTCTAACTTGTTGTTTGGTTTGGATAATCTAAATGGAATAATAAAGATCATATGTCACCCACCAACTTAAGTGATAAGTTCATACCACTAAACAACCTACACTTCTCTTCATTGCTTGAAACCCTAGTTTTGTGCTTACTTATCTTAATTAGTTATTTCCTTGCTTACTTAGCTTCTTGCTTTGCTCTTGTATTGTTCATGCTAGTGTAGCTCTTTAATTTCTCTTTTACTTCTCTCTTGCTTGCCTTAGTGTAATTTTCCTTTTCATACCTAGCTTAGTCCTTTCTTTCCTGCTTAGTCTTAATCTAGTCTAGGGTTAACATAGATTTCATTATTTTCTATAATTCCTCATTTGTTCATAGTAGTTTAACAATCAAATCACCTTTAAACCCTTAACCCTAGTCTTTGTAGTAGGAACCTAGCCAAACTAACCTAGCTCTAGCCCCCCCGGTTTTCCCTGTGGATCGACCATGTACTTGCTACCTTCCTATACTACGACACGACCCCGTGCACTTGCGGGTGTAGTGTTTTAGTGTGAGTAGGTGTTAATTTAGGTTTATAAATTTCGAAAGCAAATTCCCATCACATGTGTTTCGACCTCGTGGGGCGCATCTAGTCGGGTCAAATCAACTAGTGTCTAGCAGAATCGCACTAAGCTACAAGAAAAGATTATTTCCCCCTTCCATTCATTGATCAAGTATTAGAAAGATTAGCTCATCATGATTACTTCTATTTCCTAGATGCGTACTCATGGTTCTATCAAGTACTCATTCTTCCTGATGATTAGGAAAAGACAACCTTCACTTGTATCTATGGCATGTATGCTTTCAGAAGAATGCCATTCGGGTTGTGTAATGTGCCAACGACTTCCAACGCTGCATGATATCCATGTTTTCAGATGTTTTAGAATACATAGTGGAGGTCTTCATGGATGACTTCTCTATCTACGAAATAGATTTCAAGGCATTTCTATGAAATTTATCTCTAGTCTTGCAATGTTGTGAATAAAAGCACTTGGTGCTTAACTGGGAGAAATGTAATTTTATGGTCCAGGACGGCAACATTTTAGGACACAAATTATCCTAAAAAGGTATAAACAAATGTTTGGATGCCTTTAAGACTCTTAAGAAACCCTTTACATCAACACCAATTCTACAAGCACTCGATTGGGAGTAATCGTTTGAAATTATGTGAGGTGCCAGTGATTTTTTTATCAAAGTTGTACTAGGACAAAAGAAGGACAAAAGGAACCACGTGATTTTCTATGCTAGTCAAACATTAGACTAAGCCAAAGAAAACAATACCACCACAGAAACAGAAATATTTGCTATCATATTTTCTTTTAACAAGTTTAGGTCATACTTAGTGGGAACAAAAGTAAAAGTATATACTGATCACAGAGCCATAAAATACCTCATGCAAAAGAAAGATACAAAGCCCAGACTACTGTGATGGGCCTTATTATTATAAGAGTTTGACCATGTAATCATTGATAAGAAAGGAAAGGAGAATGTGGTTGCAGACCACCTGTCACGAATAGTTTTTTATAAAGAAGACAAATTGCTTATAAATGATAACTACGTTGATGAAGATTTTTTGATGGGTCAGTCAGTTGAACCAAACCTACCCTAGTTTTTGACATTTGTAATTATCTAGCATGTGGGCAGCTTCCACCTGAGATCACTTATAATCAGAAGAAGAAGTTGTTATTCAATTTGAAAAATTATTACTGGGATGATCCCCTTCTGTTCAAAAGATGCTCTAAAAATTTATATCATCATTTCATATCGGAAGAAGAAGTGCCCCTAATCCTCAAAGAAAGCCATTCCTCGCCTTATGGGGGCCACCATTGGGGGGGTGAGAACAACTGTGAAAGTCCTACAATCAGGATTTTATTGGCAGACTTTTTTAAAAATGCTACATCATTTGTCAAGACCTACAAAGAGGGTCAACTCACAGGGAATATCAGCCAAAGGAACGAGATACCGATGGCCGGTTGGGAGAAAGTTGAAATTTTTGATGTATGGGGGATTGATTATATGGGACCTTTCCCGTTATCAAAAGGGAATCAATATATACTTGTCACTGTGGACTATGTCTCGAAATGGGTAGAGGTTGTTGCTACCCAGATCTATGGTTCCAAAGCAGTAATCAAATTGTTCAAGAAAACTATCTTTATGAGGTTTGGGGTCCCGCGCACCATTATAAGTGACGGGGGGTCTCACTTTGGAGAAAAGCAATTAGAAGACAAGTTGAAAAAGTATGGAGTAAAGAATAAAGTTGCAATGCCTTACCATCCCCAGACATTAGGATAGGTGGAAGTATCAAATAGACATATCAAGCACATCCTAGAGAAGACTGTCAGTCGTACAAGGAAGGATTGGTCTATGAAACATGATGATGCGTTATGGGCTTACCACAGTGCATGCAAGACACCTATAGATATGAAACCCTACATACTGATTTATAGGAAATCCTACCATCTCCCCATCGAGTTAGAACATAAAGCCCTCTGTGTTATCAAATTTTTGAGCATGGATCTTGACAAAGTGGGAAAAAAAGGTTCCTTTAGCTTCAAGAACTTGAAGAATTGAGGCTAGATGCTTACTAGAATACAAGGATTATTAAGAAAATAACTAAGGTATGGTATGACACCCACATAAAGAACAAATATGTACCTGAAGGAGATAAAGTTCTTTTGTTTCATTTTAGTATCAAGTTATTTCTCGGGAAGTAGAGGATGATATGGTCAAGCCCATTTTCTATGGTGAGAATATAGCCGTCAGAGATGATGGAAATAAATGAAGACAAGACATGCACTTTCAAGGTGAATGGGCAGGGGACAAAAAGGTTTTATGAAGATGAGACTTTTCTAAGAAGGTCTGAGCTAAGTTTGGAAGAACCCAGTCTTGTAACAAATGAAATGTATGAGCAAGTACCAACACCACCTAAAGGAGGATGAAACCTGAAGAAAAAGTTGAGCTAAAAGACTTTAATCTAACGCTTCTTGGGAGACAACCCAAGCTTTTATGCTTTCTTTTATAATTTAAACTTTCCTTTATCTCATGTTTTTAAGAGCTATGTACCTATCTACCCCTGCTCTCTCTCTATCTAGGTATTTTGGTTTTCCACATCTAGAGTAAGTGTTAGCGTAGTATGTAGGTTTCCACTTTTTCACATTGGTTTTTAATGAGAGAGTGGAAGTGTTCTAGATTTAGATCTTTGTCTCTATCAACCTGTTTATGTGTGCACCATGGTCGGGGCACCTTCTATAGTCACAACAATTGATTTTCATGTCCTGAAGATGTAGCCGCGGTTAGATCACGGGCACAGCTCGACCGCGGTCACGAAACCTGCCACAATCGTGACCCTCCCTCCAAGTATAAAAGCAATCCACCCTCGACATCAAGGTTTTCTTTCTCTTTTCACTTTTTTATTCTCAATTTATTAAGAAGCCCTGATTGAAGAACAACGAAGACACAAGAACCCACGAAGATGCTCAATCACCAAAGGTCATTTGTCATGAACCAACCCACCACCGCCGTAACCTTGTCGTGATTGTACCACCTCTGTTGCGGCTTCCCTAGCCTTTTGTTTTGTCTTTCTAGCCGTACCGAGGTACCATCGCCAGTTATCTTTGATTACTACTCTTCCTATCCCTTTCCTATCAGGGAATATTCATTGCCTTTCTTCTTTCAATAACCCTAGAAGTTGAATTCTCCCTATCACGCGGTGACCGCGAGCATCGTCGCGAGAGCTTCCGTTTCCCAAATCTTTGGTTGTCTTACCCTCATTTCCCTTTCTCTCTAACTGAAACTTTGGTTGATTCCCTTCACTTATGCTTCTTGAGTAGCACTGATGTTATGGTCGAATTTTAGGTGACGACCTGTCGCGGTCATCGCCATTGCAGTCATAGTCAGAGGTACTTCCATGACCCCGGTCATGGTACTGGTCGCGGAACCAGCCGTGGTCACAGTCCCCCCTCCCTTTTTTAATTATATCTTCTCTTAATCTGATCTAAAATCCACCGTGGTCGCGGCGTGTCTTTTACCTGGAAGATCATCTTCTATGATCGCGACTACTTTCTCCACCACGATACTATTTTTTTTCTTTCTTTCGTGGTCACAACATCTCATACGATTGTACTTTTTTGACAATGCTATATCAAGCACAAACAATTAGAAAGGAAATAAACGCTAATACCACATATAAAATATAATGTACAATCTTATTGATAATAATTTAAAACTTAAAATTGCAGACAATGTCTACCTCAACTGAAGACACATTAATGAAGAAGGTGACTTCACTTAGGGGTGTGGAAGAAAATGTAGAGAAGATAACCAAGGCTCTGGAGGATCACCCTGACCTGTAACCCATGAAAAAGCTCTGATTGTAGCTAATGAAGAAGAAATACAAATACATACTGGCCCATGAGATGCCAAAAGCATATGAAGAATTGTGTCTCACAGTCAGACACCTCCACATTCCAGCCATCTGAAACAAAAGTAAAGAAGTTGGAGAAATGCAAAATCAAAGCCAACGATACAAAAGAAAGCACAAAGAGAAATTTGACAGCCGTAGAAAAATCAAAGGGCCAGGAAGAAGAAGCACCGAAGTGGTCAGAAAGGACAAACAAGATTCCCTTAACCAGTGGACATCAACATTCATACCGAGATATCAAGTGCATTAGTCATAGTTTGATTGGGTGCTAAAGAACAAAAGCTTCAAGCCAACACGATACCTAGACGTTGACGACTTCAAGAAGATGGGAATATACAACATAGTGATAGAATATTTGGAAGGAGCCAACATGCACACCCTGTATACGTTAGAAACTCCCTCCCTCACTCAACTAATGATAGAATTCATGACATCACTAGTGAAACTTCCCATCACTAAAGACGATCATAGAAAGTGTGGTAGAGACTTCAAGCTAGAAGTGAGAATAGGGGTGAAAGCTCATGTAATTACTGAAGAAATACTCAACACTATCTTCACAAAGACGACAATAGAAGCACAATCCTGCTCAAATGTGTCAGGAAAAAAAAGTCATCAGATACAACACTCACAAGATGTGAGAGAAGCTGACGGGAGAACACAAGCACAACTCAAAAAACATCGTACTTCATAAGAGTGATATAGAAAATAACCGCCAACACAGTCGCCACAAGATCAGAATCTGGAGGAGTTACTAAGGAAGACCTATTTCTAATATGATCTATGCTCAATAAGAAAGTGGTGAATATCATAAGAGTGTTTATCGAGAAGCTATCAGCAGTTGTAGGAGGGGAGGCAAAGCAAACAAAAAAATTCTATATGGGAAGCCATATAACCCATATTGCTTACCATTTCATGGATACCGGTCTGATGATGAAGTACAAGAAGACTGAGGGACATACCAAGATAGATATCAAGTCCCTTATTCACACTATCACTCTAGCATAGAAAGGCAACAAAATTTTCTACAAATAAAGTTGCCCTAAAGTCCTACTACCCCTACCAGAGATGGCATACTATGATGCTCATAAGTTTTATCCCACACAAGAGGATATAGACAAAATGTGATCCAACGCCATCAACAAAGACACATGTCCCATAACACCCACTGGCATAAAGAGCATAGTAGATAAGACACCAAAAATAGAGATGCAAATGCTTGAAGAGAGGAAAAAGTTGGTGATCAGGAAGCGTAAGAAAAAAATATCAAAAAACTCTTCACCCCAACTCTACCCTCACCACAAAAGACAATAGAGGTCAAAGACCAACCTGATGTAGAAATAAACAATGGGGGTGACCCAGTACATGTCGATGCTACTGAAGAAGAAGAACACATAGAAGGAGAGATAGATACAGGTAAAGAGCCTGACAGCCCCAAAGTTGCAACCAACACTATGAGCCCCGAGGTAGTACTACAAGTACCTGAGCAATCAGATGCAAGCACCTCTACCCAAGAAACCAAAGTTGACCCTAGGAAAGATAAGTTAGCTCTGCAACCTAAGAAACCTCAAGCATTAACGACACCATCAAAGACGCCTACAGAGCAGCAACATCAATGCCCGCAGACATTCGATGATGTACTAGGGAACAAATTCGATGCCATGTGGTTACACATGCAGAATACTTCTGAAGCTAACTTTAATATTACTTCTAGATTGTACACCCTAACATCGCAGGTACAAAACTTGAATGCGAGAACTGAGGGACTCCCTCAATTTCTGCATGTGGTCATCAAAATCAGAACATGATGATGGGAGCCTTGAAGTCCATAGCAGAAGAAATGGCAGACCTCAGAAGAGAATGAGATGCCCTGAGAGCAGATAAAGAAATGATGAAGGGGTACGAGAAGATGTTAGAGGATCTAAAGAATGAATGAGCCAACATTTAGAAGAGGTATGCCAATGGATAGCGGCAGAATGCCAAGAGATGGATGACTGGAGGCAAAGAAAGAAGCAAAAGTGTCTAACCAGGCCCTCCACATCACAAGCCTCCTCAAGCCCCTCAATCCTAGATAAGCATGATGATGACGTAGGAGGAACGGGTGCATCCACAACTTCAAAATATGAAAGTGTAAATGTAAAGCCTGCCTAAAGGGAGGAACCTCTTACAAAGGAGGCACCACAGAAGTCAGAAGATCACCAAGGTGGTGCCAAGAAGAAGACAAACACCTTAGCTCAAATGCTTGATTTGAACAACAACCTAGACGATGACAAAATTTTATTAGAGAGCACTAACAAGAGGTTGTCGTTGCGGAGGAAAGAACTGCCATATAGGAGCTAACATCAAGAGAGATGAAGGATATAAACAAATTTCTTGACGAAATGACTTTTAGCATGGATGTTTGTGATGTTTTCCTGCATGATCTAGTACATAATGAACTTAACGATAGTGTATATGACATGAAGATGGCTGTCACATTAGCTGCACTAAATACAACACAACTAGAGCATCCATCAGAGTAAAACATGCTTCTAGAAAAATTTATAAGAGACATAGTCGTTAGCAATGTGAAGAAGGTAGCCAATTAGACGTAGATGGACAATGAGAAACGGGTCTCCCTACCCATGTGGCTACCCCAGTAGTATAACCTTCTACAACCCAACTGGTAAGAGAAGGCACATATGACGATGAGGAAGGGGGCCTCACCACTTTCTTCACAAATGAGCCGATCAGGAAGCAAAACGGACAGGTTGATACTGCCCCGCTAGGTGTTGTTCCTCCTCTACCCTACAAGAAGGTGAATATGGACATGACCGCCTTATCCAGAATCATATGCAGAGATGTCCATGTCCTAGAAGATGTACTTGATGACAACTCGCCAGGTGCATTTGTTCTTTATCACAACAAGGGGAGGTTGCTAAATAGGGATACCTTTAGAGGGATCTTCTTAAAGTAGGTAAGAGTACATAGAAAGATGTTTAAAGTTCTTTGTGCAACTCTGCTAGAAGAATTTCTACATCCTGAGAAGATACAACCTATTTTCAATGGCACCATACATCTAGCGGGTCAACATTTTGATCAAAATTATGAATCTGCCGACATGAAAGAACTACAACAAGCAGTGAGCATAGCAGATACAAAGTTTGTAGTTATGCCTATAAGGAATGTCAAGCACTGGGCCCTCATTTTTGTCAACCTATATGATTGACGTACTACAATGTTAAATTTCTATGCATATGAATTGGACAACACTTCCCTAATTTACAAAAACAAGGAAGCAAGGGATATTCTAAAGGTGCCACTACATTTGCAACGGGCTATTCAGACAGCAGACAACAAACACCAAGGGATATGGAAATAGTTCTCCATCTATAAAAAGGTCCCTCAAGAAAAGGATGAGATAGGGAATTGTGCTTTCATAGTACTGAGAATGATAGAAGAAATCAATAAGGGAATACCATTGCAAGAACTCTACATAGAATACTTACATGGCTTACACGGTGTTTATGTAATGGAATTTATTTATGATCGTCGCTTCTTCAATGACCCAACGATTCCTTCAGACGTGATACCACATTCAATTCACCATGAAATACCTCTACCTAAAAAGAAAATATGGAGGGAACGTCTAAAAACTCTATGGCTCGATCTGGATGAGCCTTTTAGGGCAACCTCTTAGAAGGAAGGATGGGCGACAGACATTCCTGACAAAATAGATGATGCAGCAGTTTTGAGTCATTTTTATAGACTAGTTTTGAATACGTTTTATGTGTATTTTGATCATATTTGTGATTAATATCACATGATTCACTACCTTTAGTCTATAATCTCTTTTTTCATCAAATTTACCTTGTTTCATCTTATTCTGTATAAAAGATCATATTTGTTGGATTTGATTGGTGTTCTTCTTTCCTTTTCAGGCAATTCAGATATCTGCATACGTCGATACCATCGACGGATGGTCGATACCATCGACCTAGTCATAGTGTATTGCCGGAGAAGAGCAACCAGAAGTCGATACCATCTATGGGACTATTGATGGTACCGAGAGAGTGTCAGCGAGCCAGATTTCCAAAGGTCGATACTATCAACCTAGGAGTCGATACTATCGACTTCACCTAAGCAGAGGCAGCTTTAGTGTTGGATTCCAGAGAAAAGAGATGCCTAAGGTGTCGATACCATCGACACACCATGGATGGTATCGAGGCAACATCAGAGAGAACCACAAAGAATCACGCAAGTGCCAGTGCCTTATGCAGGTCGATACCATCGACCCGCGTCGATCAGGTTTTGCTAAAGATCATGTCTAATCAGACGGTGGTGATTTTTGGGCGACCTAAAGTGGTGCATATACCTAATTAAGGAGGCCCTAAGAAATCGATCACGCCATTAGATACCAGAGAAGTCTCAAGAAGGGGAGGAGAGAAGAACATAGCCGAGAGCTATGCCTTGATCATTTCGAGAGCCGCAGAAGACGTTTTCCACCACCAGAAGGCTGTAGAACATTCACCCTGCGCCAAGGAACGCCCAGATCTTCTCCATTTAGGGGTTACACAACACCTATCCACGTTTTCTCCATGTTTTCTCCTTTCCTCATGTTGTTTTTCATTGAGATGAACATGCGGGGCTAATCCCCTTTATCTTTAGAACTGGGAGTAGCCCAAGTAATCGTTGTATGATAGTTTTGACATAGTTATCATAATTTATATCTAAAATCCATGGTATGATGTTGTTTTCTCCATTATATCATTATGATTGATCACCCTAATGATAATCTAATACCTTTAATTACTTTGAAAGAAGAATTAACAGTTGAAAAGAGACGATAATCACAGTAACTAATAAATCCTTTGAACAAGGTGATATACAGTTAATGGTGGAAACCCGGAGTGTGATCTTCATGCACCTAATTTAGGGTGTAGGTTACTACTACTGTGGAACCGACCTAGATTTAGGTAGTGAATTGTATCGCGACAGCGAACAATTCTGACTACAGGCCAATACCTGGAATAGGAGATGAATTAGGATAATTGTGTAGGAACTAGTACAATGATAACCTACGGTGAAACCGCAATCCTAAAGATTCCATCTTTAATTGATTAAACCAACCATTTAATCGATTGTTTTTCTTTCTTTTATTTTTGTTTTCTTTTTCAATCAACTCTCAAACCATTTTAATCGGTCTAGTTGATCGCGAAAAGTTAGTAGTAGTCTACCGAAAATCCATTCCCTGAATTCAACTCGGGCCTCACAAAAGCCTATATTACTTTGGAGCGTGCACTTGCGTTATACGCACGATAAATTCATGTCAAGTTTTTGGCACCGTTGTAGGGGAACAGTGATTTTCGACACTACGAGGGATTCAACAGCCACTCTAGGCCACACTTTTTTTAAATTTAAATTTTGGAAATTAATCATCTATCTTTCATAATTTGTAATCGTCTAGCACTGTGCCTAATTAAATTTATTATTGTGCAGGTACTAGTGCATGGTGAGTACGCATAGCACAGACTAAGCACAATCATCGTCATAGGTCCCGTTTTTGGGATCAGACTATGAGAATTCAGATTCTAACACTGAAATAATGGCAGAGGAACAAACAATTTGGGAGAAAATAAAGGTGTCGTCCTCTTATGCATCTAAGGGGCCAATTAAGAAGCAGGCAATCAACATTCCTAACTACAAATTTGACCCAGGCCTAATCAATTTGGTCAAGTCTAATGCATTTCACGAGCTCAAAAATGAAGATCATGTGACCCACATAAGCCAGTTCATGGAGAACTGTGATATGGTCAAGATAGACCGGTTTCCACAAGATATTCTTTACTTGAAGTTATTTCCCAGTTCTCTAGGGGGAAATGCTTGAGAATGGCTACATAATCTGGAGGACGAGTATGTAGAATCTTGGGACCACATGGTTGAAGTTTTCTTCGAAAGATTTTTCCCGCCTGATAAGACAAATGATCTCATAAGAAAAATCCATAACTTCAGTCAGAAAGCTGGTGAAACATATTCCGAGACATGGGAGAGATTTCGGATAATGCTGAGGAGATGCCCACATCATGGGCTAGACAAAGAAAAGCAGGTCAAGATTTTCTATTTTGCTCTTTCTGAGCATGATAGAAGCAATCTAGATTCAGCAGGATTGGGGTTCTTCCTGAATAACACTGATACAAGGTGTTGGGAAATTTTGAAAAACATGGCTAAAAAGCAGCCATGGGGTGATAGAGATACACCGGAACAAGTTAAGATTGCAGGATATGCCAAAGCCATCAAAGAACTCAATGAAAAGATGGACCTAATTGCTAAAAGGTTACTCACACAAGAGGGGGAATCAGATGAAGACGCGCAAGCTAAATACATGTGTCAACAAAAAGGGTACAGGAATAATGATTAGTCTTGGAGGAAAGATAATAAGTTCTCATGGAAGGATCCCAATAATTTTCTACAGGATTCGGATGATAAGCCACAGCCCACGGAAGAGGACAAGAGCAATGATTTTCTCAACCAGGTGATAAAGTAGAATTAAGAGCTGATGAGCACCTTTGGTCAACAAATCAAGCAACAAGGAGAGTTTATGAATCATTTTGGGCAAACTCTGCAAAGTCATGGGGCCCAAATGAGGACACTTGAGATGTCTTTAGCATAGATGGAAGCAGAGATTTCAAGTTTAAAGAAACCAACCCAACAAGGCTTCCCAAGAAATACAAATGTTCCAGGAGGAAATCAACAAGCCAAAGCAATTCTGTTGAGGAGTGGAAAGAAGACTTTAAACTCTAAGGCTGATGAACCAACCACACCCCAGCCAGAAACCATAGGTGAGGCCACAGAGGAAGACACAATCACAGAGATAGTGGAGGATACTGTAGAGAAGGCCACAGAAGAGCCCACTACAGAGGAAGAGACTGAAAAGAGGACGCCATATGTGCCACCACATCAGAGGGCATAGACTGTCCCAATTCCTTATCCAAATAGTCTAAAGGCAAAGAAGGTGGATGCTCAGTTCAAAAAGTTCCTAGATAGTTTTAGGAAACTTTCAGTTAACATCCTTTTATTAGAGGCTATTGAGCAGATACCCTCTTATGGTATGTTTCTGAAGGATGCAATTACCAAGAAGAGGAATATTCCTGATACTGAGGTGGTAGTTCTTAAAGAGTAGTTTAGCGCCTTTATTTTGGGCACTTTGCCACCAAAACGACAAGATCCGGGCTGCTTCAATATTTCATGTTACATTGGTAAGGTGAAATTCGGTGAAGCATTGTGCGATTCCGGGGCAAGTATAACTTGATGCCCCTTTTTTCTTTCAAGAAACTGGGTCTTAAGGAATCTAGATAGAGCAACATGACAATTCAACTCACGAATAATTCTATGGTACAACCATATGGTATTTGTGAGGATGTTTTGGTAAAGGTTGACAGATTTGTATTTCTAGCTGATTTTGTAGTAATGCAGATGCAAGATGAGCAAGGGAATGAGCTACTCCTAGGAAGACCCTTCCAGGCTACTACAGATATGATACTGGAAATGGGTAGAGGCCATTTGACGTTGGGTATAGCTGATGACAGATTTGAGATGGTCATGCCACCAAGTACAAAACAATCTCAGGAAAAGGAGAAATGTCGTATGGTGAAGAACTTTGATCAGAACATTTCTCTTTGTTTAGGGAAGCCATTTTTGGATATGGCTCATGTGATGACTAAGGTAGACAAGGGGACACTGGCCGTGGATATCATGGAACAAACAAAAGTTGTGTCTCTTTGTAAAGTTGTGGGTTATCCAAATGATGAAGAAGAGGAAATTCCTCTATCTATGGAGGATGATGCTGTAGCAGTTTCTATGTGTGATTCATATCTAAAACTTCCCCTTGAAGCTTGCCTTTTCAACATCATGCATGATTGGATGAGAAGCATGTCGTTACAAGAATGTGTCAAGATGCTTCAAGTGCTCCCTTGCTATTATGCCAAGCACTATGAGGATCTTGGACCGCTCCCACTACCGCTTCAATCATTATTGATCTTTCCACCGGAATTAGAGCTGAAGCCACAGCCCCCTCACTTGAAGTATGCCTTCTTAGTTGATGGTGAAAAGCTGTCGGTAACTATCTCGGCATATCTAAGTCCAGATGAAGAGAAGCAATTGATGATCGTGCTGAAGAACCATTGTGGTGCATTCGAGTGGTCAGTTGCTGATATTAAGGGGATTTCTCCTACTCTTTGCCAACACAAGATCGGGCTCAAGGAAGGAGCTAAGTATGTGATTCAGCCACAATGTTGACTCAACCCGAGTATGATGGAGGTCGTTAAGAAGGAGGTGATCAAGCTCCTTTCTATGGGCATCATCTATGCCATTTTAGACTCGACGTGGGTAAGCCAAACACAGGTAGTCCCTAAGAAGGGGGGAATCACTATAACTCAGAATCTTATGAATGAACCTGTCACCACCTGATTGGTAACTGGGTGGCAAGTGTGTATTGATTACCGTCACCTCAATTCTACCACTTTAAAAGACCATTTTCCTCCTCCATTTATTGATCAGATTTTAGAGCGGTTAGCTGGCCGCTCTCATTTTTTCTTTTTGGATGGTTATTCTGAATATAATCAGATTTCTATAGACCCAAAGGATCAAGAGAAGTCTACCTTCACTTGTCCTTATGGGACTTTTGCATATCGAAACATGTCGTTTGTGTTGTGCAACACACCAGCTACTTTTCAGCGTTGCATGCTTGCTATTTTCTCAGATATGGTTGAGCGTTGTTTAGAGGTTTTCATGGACAATTTTTCTATCTATGGTGCGTCGTTTGAGGAGTGTCTGTACAATTTGGATAAAGTTTTACAAAGATGTGAGGACACACATCTAGTCCTTAATTGGGAAAAGTGTCATATGATGGTTAGCGAATGAATTGTGCTTGGACACAAGGTGTCTAGCAAGGGACTGGAGGTGGATCCAGTCAAGATTGAGGTTATTTCCAAATTACCTCCACCAAATTCAGTGAAAGGGGTGAGGAGTTTTCTCAGTCATGCAGGGTTTTATCGTCATTTCATTAAGGATTTCTCTAAAATTGCTAAACTGTTGTCTGAATTACATGAGAAGGATGTTGCGTTTGATTTCAATGAGAAATGCATACATGCCTTTAATGTCCTTAAAGAAAAATTAATTTCTACATCAGTGCTCCAAACACCGGATTGGACTAAGCATTTTGAGCTTGCCCTTTGAGATTATGTGTGATGTGTCGGATTTTGTTGTAGGGGATGTTCTTGGGCAGCGTTTTGAGAATAAACCCGTAGTGATTTTCTATGCTTCTAAAACTTTAAATAATGCACAAATTAATCATACCACCACTAAAAAAGAGCTACTTTCTGTGGTCTTCACATTTGAAAAATTTAGGCAATATTTAGTGGGGTCAAAAGTCATAGTTTGGACGGACCACGCTGCCATCAAATACTTAATGGAAAAGAAAGATGCCAAGCCTAGATTGATCAGGTGGATCTTGCTCTTGCAAGAGTTTGATATCGAAATTAAAGATAAGGCGGGCATTGAGAACATGGTTGTGGACCACTTGTCTAGGTTAGAGTGGGTAGATGAGAGAGATTTCAATATACCCATTACCGAGACATTTCCCGATGAGCAAATCCTTTCGATAAAATCTAAGGATCTATGGTTTTCGAATATTGTGAATTATTTTGCATGTAAGGAAATACCAGATGATTGGACTTATCAAGAGAAGAAGAGATTCTTCCATTCTTTAATATATTATTTTTGAGATGACCCCATTTTGTTGAGACAATGCAGGGATGGCATCTTACGCAGGTGTGTACCAGAAAGTGAATATGATAGTATGCTCAGTTGCTGTCATACACTACCCACTGGAGGTCATCATGCGAGCACAAGGACAGCAGCCAAAGTGTTGGAGAGTGGCCTCTATTGGCCTACACTCTTTCAGGATGCCTATGACTTTGTGAAAATATGTGATTCATGTCAAAGGGCGGGTAACATCTCAAGGCGGCAAGAGATGCCCCTCAACGTGTTTTAATAGGTTGAGGTATTTGATTTATGGGGCATCGATTTCATGGGACCATTTGTGTACTCAAATTCTAACTTATATATTTTTCTTGCCATTGATTATGTGTCGAAGTGGGTAGAGGCAATACCCACAAGGACTAATGACACTGCAGTAGTGTGCAGGTTCGTGAAGGAAAATATTTTTTGCAGGTTTGGTGTGCCATGAATGATTATAAGTGATGGAGGCACCCACTTCACAAACAAGAAATTTTCTACATTATTGAGTAAATATGTGGTCAAGCACAACGCTGGTACCCCGTATCACCTGCAGACACAAGGCCAAGTTGAGGTTTCTAATCGGGAGATCAAGAAGAAATTGGAACGCACAGTGGCATCTTTGAGGAAGAATTGGAGTGCAGTACTACCGGATTCTTTATGGGCATATAGGATCGCCTTTAAAACCCCTATAGGCACTAAACCCTTTAGGCTGGTTTACCGGCGGGCTTTTCATCTACTGGTCGAGTTAGAGCACAAAGCGCACTCAGTGTTACGGAAGCTTAACATGAGCTATGATGATGCAGGAAAGAAGAGAATGTTAGAGCTCAATGAGTTAGATGAGCTTAGGATGAAGGCTTATGAGAACCAGAGGATCAATAAAGAATGGACAAAGCAACTCCACGACCGCCACATTCAAATATGTGTTTTCAAAAAGGGTGATCGCATGTTATTATTCAACTTGAGATTAAAGTTGCATCCAGGGAACCTGAAATCCCGGTGGAGTGGACCTTTTGTGGTGGAAGATGTCCGACCACATGGTGCTATTATGGTGAGAGATGGAGAGCTAACATTCTTAGTGAATTTTGGCATACAACTCATAAAATCATAATTAACTAATGTGGAAGCGTTCACTAAGCAGCAAATTACCAAATATCACTCAAAATTAAAACATTTTTTTCAAAAGATCCATCAAGTAAAAACTTTCTCACATAGAACAAAAGTAACACATTTGCATTCTATTTTTTAAAAGTACATAACTTGTATCATCTCTTTCTATGAATTACAAGTATCAGCTGCCCTGTTAAACTAAACACAGTCAGTATGAATATCTCGAGGCACTGAGCCAAAATCTCAAAAGCACTAACTACTACTCTGAGGACCTGAGAGTACAGAGATGACACATAGGACTCTATTTACATCTGTACAAGGAATAACAGCCCGTGACTCCATCTGAGACTTCACTGTTGTCCCTGCTACTGTTGTTGTTGTCCTTCACCTACTGAAGGATTCCTGCCTCCTTGTCGGTGTCCACCTAAAAATGTGATTCCCACGGGGGTGAGACAATTGTAAATTGCCCCAGGGAGAGATATAACTCTCTGCCAGAAACATTATTATTGCATCTTAAGAAGATAAATATGAATAGAGGAGTCATATTTATTTGACAGCAGATATTTTAATGTCTAATAGATTAGAACATTATTCTTATCAGAAGCATTGTAGCTATAACGTGATAGAATCAACATGTCACTTATCCTTTAAGGAAAATGAAGAACATGTATAATATTTATTCACTATAGAATCATTACCACAACATTAACTCTCTTCAGGCTTAGATCATATATCTAATGCCTGGCATTGTCATTGGGGAGTCATGGCTTGTAGCCATACTCTTTTCACAAAGTGTTGGGATCTTAGTCCCTCAACTCATCAAGTACATTTCCACTTCTTAATAAGTTTATTATCATGATTATAGAATCTGGGTATTTGAACCCTTATCTCATCATAGAACACTTGTTACCACTTATTAGGTAACTTCATACCTTCAGGTCATCTGACCAAGGACATTATAAATCTTTCTACACAAAGTATTGCACATAGTACACAAAGTTCAATGATTCTTACTACACAAAGCATATGAAGGCTTATAAATCCTATAAAACATTCTCAATAAACAAGCATCATAGCCCATACCTGGCTATGCATCTCATCTCATCATCCCTGCATGATTAGTATTCATGATAAAAATTATAATGCTTTCAAATCAGTATCATACAACACTAAGTAGTATCACTATTCCCTTTTTAGGGTTCATGATTTCTCTTTCACATCAGTACCATACAAAACAAGGGTTATCTTATTACATTCATAACTCATCAATCTGTATTAGAGTTTCACATAGGATTACTCTGTGTTAAGACTTCACATAGCATCATCTTATACTAGGGTTTCACATAGCATTACCATGTATTAGGGTTCACATAGCATTAACTAATGTTAGGGTTTCACATAACATTACCCTGTATTAGGGATTCACATAGCAAGGAATCAATATGAATAAGATAAGTACTCAATCATACTTATTTATTCTCATAATTCATCATTGAATGTATTATCAAAACAAAGTGTGAGTTTCTCTCTCATCTTTATCAGAAAATGATTGTATCATAGTCTATTGATTTAGATTAACCTTTTCATAAGGTATGTTAGCCTACATTCAACAGGGTGCATTACATCTCAATGTAACCATTGACATGACACATCTCATGTGTCATTCATCCAATTGCATTTAGACTTATAACACATCAAGGTATAGCAGTATTGGAGAGTTAGATGTGATATCTATCATATCTTGATGTATCACTTCCCTCAACACCTTTATCTTACTTGAGTTTATACACTTAGCTTGTATTAGGGTATTCCCCATCCTAATATTTTATGCACTAGTTCATCACATTTATCATGTAAGGTATTGGTCATTAGTCACTCACTTAGATTCTACAATCGTTGCCAATACTATGGACTCATCCTTGAGTTAGGAACTATTAATATAGGGATATCCATCATCAACCTATCTAGGGGTTACATTTGTCATAACATTATTCACTATTCCATTATTAGGAATAGTATTCTCCATATTTATAATTTGAGGATTCACATAGAATATTCCATACATTTATGGATTTCACATAGTAATACTCTTCAATGGAGTTTCATATAATCATCCTTCTATATCAAGGATTCACCTAGTATTATGTGAAATTAAGATTTCACAACACATCACCCAGTGCTAGGTCTTCACATAGGATTAGTGGCACTACCCTATATTAGGGTTTCATGCACCTTACCCCATTTTAGGGATTAAGGTTTTCTATTCATATCCAAGTAAGGTTTCTCTTACCTCATACCCAAATTAGGGTAAGGATATACAATTCCCATTAAATTAGGGTTTCCTTCATTGTTACACTAAGTTAGAATTACATCATCACCCTGGATTCATGATAACACTCAGCTTTTCCCTAGATTAGGGTTTCACACATAGCTTCATTCAAATTAGAGTTTCACACATAGCATTGCTCTAATTAGGGTTTCACACATAGAATTGATCTAATTAGGGTTTCACACATAGCATTGCTCTAATTAAGGTTTCACACATAGCATTTCTCTAATTAGGGTTTCACACATAGCATTGCTCTAATTAGGGTTTCATACATAGCATTTCTCTAATTAGGGTTTCACACATAGCATTTCTCTAATTAGGGTTTCACACATAGCATTGCTCTAATTAGGGTTTCACACATAGCATTGCTCTAATTATGGTTAAGGCTCATTGATTAGGGTTTCATGATCTCATTATTATGGATCAACCCTTATCACATAGTTTACTCATAATGAGAGAATTAGGGCTTAATTATATAAGCATTCATCTCTCTCATTCTCTCTCTCATCCTCTTTAGGATGTTAACTACTCCAAGATGAATCTAGGTAGTTATGATGGCGACGACGTCCATGAACCCGTGCGGAAAGGCGACGACGGAGGCGACGGCCACGGAAGTTCATCATTGGCGGAAGCCGCCTGAGTCAGAGAATAAGGAGGGAAGGGTATCTTCAGGAGAAGCATCAGTAGAAGTGCAGGATGAAGTGAAAAATCCACCAGATCTACTGCAATGGTCATCCGTTCGGAAGCTCAACGAGGATAACCCGCTGAAGTTAAAGACAGTTAAGATATCAATCGTGGACGACAAGCTCTGGTATCCCAAGGAGGAGGTGGAGGAGAATGCAGCCAAATGGAATCAGTGTCTCGTGGGGTACGTCATAGATTTCAAACCGACTATGCAACCACTGGTAGATCATCTTGTCAACATTTGGAAACCGAAAGGATTAATAGAGGCTTTCGATAGAGGAAATGGTTTCTTTTTTATCAAGTTTGAGGATATGGTTGATCTAAATAAAGCTCTTAATGGTGACTGGTATGTCAGGGGAAGGCTGTTAATGCTGAAAAAATGGAAGATGGGAGATGAGATGAAGAAGGAGAGGCTACAGGAGGTTCCTGTCTGGGTAAATATACAGAATCTTCCCCTAGAACTTTGGGATTGCAGGATGTTCGAAAGAATTGGATCTATGCTTGGTGTACCTTTGAGAGTTGATGAATATACGAAGATCTCTGTTAATATTGAAGAAGCTAGGATGTAGGTCTTAATGAACTCTGAATCCATTTTTTCGTGTACCTTGACTCTGTTAAGCAGTGATGGTCGGGAGAAAACTATATCTGTGGAGTACGAATGGCTGCCCTATAGGTGTTCGACTTGTGGACACTATGGGCATGACGATTGTCTTCCTGTCAAGATAAGTCCTATTCAGCAAAGCCAGAAAGTGGTGAAGAAAGTCTGGGAAAAGAAAGTTATGACGAACAATGGAAGTGCAGGGGAAGGTGTGATCACTGATAACAACAAGCATCTAGTTACTAATTATAGGAAGCAGGTGGGATTTCCTTTGGTGCAGAAAGTGAAGGGATATTCAAAACGTGCTGATCTGTTAGGCAGTAGTTTTATCCCCTCTACCCCTATCCCAGTTTTCCCTAATACATCTCCTGGAGTTAATGCAGACTCTGGAGTTATCATCTTAGAAACGGATGGTCGCGCAAAAGGTCCGCCAATCTGTCAAGCCAAATCAACTGGAGGATTATACCATAGAGTTGTTAATTTAGTATTCTCGTCGTTACCTAAACAAATTGGAGGGTTAGAAAGCATAAACGAAGAAACTGAGGCTGTCAGTTCAACAGCCCAAGTGGATAAATGAATCCCAACCTTAATATATCATCTTCAAACGTCAGGGGGATTTCTAATAAAGCCCTGAGTGTCCAAGATGAGGTTAGAAGGTCCCACAGTAATATTTTTATTCTGAATGAAACTAAACTGAGAAGTAGTAGGATCTCTTCGTTTATGAATAAGTTCTTTCCAGATTATAGTTGGATTTCGAATCATGATTCCCATGTTCTTGGAAGGGTGGTGGTTCTTTGGAAGGGTAATGATTGTCAGATTCAGGAGTGTGATCAGGCTATTCACTTCAAAGTTTCGTATGATGATAAGAATATGCTTATTACTGCCATTTACGGTCATAATGATGATTATGATAGGGACAATCTTTGGAGGTTTCTCACTAATATTGAATCCATGGTTGTAGAGCCGTGGGCTATCATAGGCGATTTCAATGCAGTGAGAAAGGAGGATGAAAAGATTGGGAGACAGCCTCCAACTAAGAAATCTATGGAAGATTTTAACCAATTCATGTTGGATTCTAGTCTATATGAGATGGATTTGGGGGGCCCTTTCTTTACTTGGGATAACCACCAAGATGGTGAGGATTTTGTTACTTCCAAGATTGATAAAGTTTTTTACAATGATAATTTTTTGACCATCATTGAGCATTTTACTGGGGAATGCATTTCCAATACTATTAGTGATCATAGGAGCATTTATGTAACTATTGGAAATCAAAGAAAAGTTTACTCACCTTTTAGGTTTATTAATGCTTGGGTTGATCTACCGGGTTTCTATGAGCTGCTTGAAGATGTTTGGAATACTAAAGTGGATGGATACACCATGTTTAGGCTGTATAAGAAGTTGTTTGAGCTGAAAACCAGACTTAAGAGTTGGAATAAAGAGAAAGTTGGGGATCTTATTGATAATGCTAAAGTGGCTAAGCTGAAAGCTCTAGAATTTCAAAAGGTTGCTGATTTGAACCCCATGGATAATGATGCTCGTGCTACTGCTAAAATCATGAAGATTGAAGCTAAGAAAGCTTTGGACATAGAAGAGTCTTTTATTAGGCAGAAGTCAAGGGTCCAATGGTTGAAAGAAGGAAACATGAATACTAATTTTTTTTACTCCTCTTTGAGAACTAGAAGGAATAGGAATAATATCAACTATCTTATGGTGAATGGTGAGAAGATCAATGATCAGGATGGGCTTAAAGATTCTGTTTATAACTTTTATTCTAACTTGTTTAGTAAAGAAAAGAGTATGAAGAATGTTTGGGAAGGAGAATGGAAGGGTCCTACTCTTACTGCAACTCAAAAGGCTAATCTGAAAATGAAAGTTACTCGTAAAGAGATTGAAGATGTTTTTTTTTATATGAAGGATGATAAAGCTCCGGGACCGGATGGATTCAATGGGTTTTTTTATAAAAAAGCTTGGAAGGTTATTGGGGATGATGTTGTTAGTGTTGTGATGGAATTTTTTGATAATAGATGTTTGCTGAAGGAAGCTAATAAAACTTTCATTACTTTACTTCCTAAGAGCCAGGATAGATCTTGTCTTACAAATTGGAGGCCTATATCGTTGTGCAACAGTTTCTATAAGATTATTTCTAAGATCCTGGCTAATAGATTGCAGCTTGTCCTCCATTTTATCATTGACAACAATCAATGTGCTTTTATCAAGAACAGGAGCATAAGAGATGCCATCTTAGTTTTTAATGAGATCATTAGTGAGTTAAAGAAGAATTCTGGTTCCTATATGTGTATCCAAGCGGATATCACTAAGGCTTATGACTCTGTAGAGTGGAAGTTTCTGTTTTCTATCCTTTATAGGATGGGTTTTCCCCTTATTTGGATTTGATGGATTGATGGTATCTTTCAGTCGATTTCTTATCAGGTGCTTGTGAATGGAGAACCCTCGAAGGTTATCATCCCTAGCAATGGTATTAGGAAAGGAGATCCCATAGCTCCTTACCTTTTTGTCATTGTTATGCAAGGTTTTTCTAAATTGATGAAAAGAAGCATTGTTGATAAAAATTTGGTTCCTATTAAAGCCTCTCATAGTTTGAGCTGTTCGCATCTTATCTTTGCGGATGATCTTATGGTCTTTGATAAGGCTGAGGAGAATAGTGCTAGAGCTATAAAGAGTATTTTTGATGATTTTGGCAAGGGATCTGGTCTTAAAGTTAATCTTATGAAGAGTTCTATTTTGGTGAGTAAGAAATCTGATGGAAAGAGAATGTCGGATATCCTTGGCATTGGCATTGGTTCTATTGAAAACACTAAATATTTGGGGATTCCTGTGTTCTCTGGGAAGATCACTAAGAAACACTACTGCTCTCTAGTGGATAGGATTAAGAAAAGATTATAGAGTTGGAAAGCTAATCTTTTGACCTTGGCTGCTAGAGTGGAGCTTGTCAAATGTACTCTCTCTTCTATGTACCTCCATTGGGTGTTTGCCTTCCCTATCCCAAGTGCCACTCTTGATGACATTGATCGGATTTGTAGGGATTTTCTTTGGGGTCAGTCTGAGAAGAAGAGAACTATGCATATGATTAAGTGGGATATTGTCACCCTTCCCAAGAAGGAGGGAGGGTTCGGTATAAGGAAGAGTAAAGACATTGCTAAAGCTTGTTTACTGCTGAACACTTGGAATATTGCAAGTAAGAAGGACTCACTTTGGATTAAATGGATCAATGGTAAATACTTAAAGAAGGAATCTTTCTGGTCTATTAAGGAATCTCATAACTTTTCATGGCTATTTAACTCTCTTCTTAGGATGAGAAAGGAGCTTATTTCTTATATTACGTTCAACATTGGTTCTGGCCATGGGTTTAGGATTTGGCAAGATCCTTGGGCTAACTCTAAGTTTCTTGGTGAGGTTTTGGATAAGAAGATGGTTATTTGTTTGGGTTTGCCTACTGATGCTGGGCTTAACACCATTATTAAATATGGTAGCTGGAATATTCCTAACTGTAGAGGGGTTGATGTCTTGTTGAATGTTCTGAATCGGGTTAATCTTATTGGTTATGGCTGAGATTATATTACTTTCAAAGGGAAGATGGACATTACTATCAAGGATACATGGGAAGTTGTGAGAAATAGAAACCATGAGGATCCCAGTTTTGATTGGATCTGGAATTGTAAAAGTTCGCAGAACTGTAAGATTCATTTGTGGAAGGTTAGGCATAATAAGCTACCGACCTCTGATTACTTAAGGAGAAGAGGTATTCAGCTTGCATCTATTTGTGTTCTTTGTATGGAGGGTTATGAGGATACACACCATATCATGTTTGAGTGTTCTTTTACTAAGTTCATGTGGCAAATGGCTTTAACTGAAAACAAGATTAGGTTCATTCCTAGTTCTTGGGATGATGTGGTCAAGATGAATTCTATTTCAGAGAAAGTTGTTTGTCCCATCATTAGCTATCATTGCTGGCATGAAAGGAATAGCAGAATGCATCAGAATAAAAAGTTGGATGAGAGGGTTGTTTGGAAGAGGATCCTGTTGGATTATGAGGTGTTTATATAATGGGTTGTTTTTCTTTTTCTCCTGTGTATGATCAGTGGTCGTAGTCTCTGTTGTTTCTCTTTTTGGGCTTGGCTGATGATCTTATCCGTAAGGAGTGGCAGAGATCTGGATGGTCTTTTGGCTGTTGACCTTATCCTTCGGGAGTGGCAGAGGTCAGGCCAGTTGAAGAGTGAGCCTATCCTTTGATGAGTGGTAGGGCTCTCTTCCTTTTCTGGTCTTTCTGATGATCTTTTCTGGTTGGTGTGGTAGTTTTATGGAGTTGTTCTGGCTTTTTGTGTTTGGAAGTTTGGTTTGCTTTGTTGGATGTGCTCTTGGTTGGATGGAGGCTGCGTGGTCTGGATGGGCTTTTCTTTTGGCTGTTGACCTTATCCTTAGGGAGTGGCAGAGGTCAGGCCAATTGTTTCTTGGATGTTCTTGGTTTTTGAAGGTTGTTTGTTGCCATGTTTAAGCATGCTGAAGTGTTGCAGTTTTCCTGGAGAGCTGCTGCTATTTTTCTGCTGCATAATTCTATCTTTTGGTGGCCTTCTCGGCTGGAGTAGCTGTGATTCTTTGGCTCTGCTTTTGGTGTGCTGTTGGGTGCTGATGTTTTTTCTTCTGCATGCACGATGAGATGTTTGTGAAAGATCTCTCAGTGGTTCTGGCAGTGGTATTTTTTCTTCAACTGCTCACCATTTTGTTAGATTTGTGATGCTGCCTAGTGGCTTCTTGGTTCGCCCTTGTGAGGGTGGTGGATCTATTGTTCATGTTGTTGACCTTTTGGTTTTTGAGCCTTGGACTGTGCCTGAGGTTCTGAGTCCTCTGTATGAGTCTTCTAAGATTGTAGCTCGGGATATGACTTCTGTTGCCTTTCTTCATATCAGGCAGATCGCTCAAGAAACTAGTGGGGAGGTCGTTTATCCCTTGGGTAGGCAGCCTGCAGTAATGAGTATGTGGTTATAACTTTGAACTCATCAAAATGTGTTGGTAGCCTCACTGGTTCTATTAATGGCCTTGGTGTACCTGCTGGTGTCCTCTGTGCAAAGGCATCTATGCTGCTACAGGATGTACCTCCTGCTCTTCTTATCGCTTCCTCAGAGAGCATCAGTCTGAATGGGCTATTTACAACATAGTTGCTTATGTTGCTGGCTTCTTAAAGAGTGGGTCTAATTCATTTCTTGGTATGAGGTCCACTAAGTTTTCTGGAAATCAAATCATATTGTCGTTTGCTCTGGCTGTTGAGAATGTGGAGTCTCTTGATTTCGTTAGACTTGTAGGTCAGACTTTTTCTCATGATTATGCTATTATGTCAATGGACGTACATCTTCTGCAGCTTTGTTATGGAGTGGATGAACATGCTGTGGGGGCCTTCTTCCAGCTTGTATTTGCTCCTATTGATGAGATTTTTCCTGATGATGCTCCATTGTTACCTTCTGGTTTTCGAGCTATTCCGCTAGAATCTAAACCAGTGCAGGTTGTCTGCTGCCATGTTTAAGCTTGCTGATGTGTTGCGGTTTTCCTGGAGAGCTGCTACTGTTTTCTGCTGCATAATTCTATCTTTTGGTGGCCATCTTTGCTGGAGTAGCTGTGTTTCTTTGGCTCTGCTTTTGGTGTGATGTTTGGGTGCTGATGTTATTTCTTCTGCAAGCACGATGAGATGTTGGTTTCTTGCTGTCCTCTTCATTTTGGTGGTTGCAGCTGGTTTGGAGTTTTCTGTTCTGGCTTGAGTGGGAGAATTTATCCTACGGGAGTGGCAGAATTCTCTCAAGCTGGGTTTTTGTGCTTCCTATTTTTGCTGGAGTTATGGTTTATCTTTTGATGCTTTTTCTTTGTTGGTGGATGGTGGAGGGTTTCTTGAAGGCTCTGCTTTTCTTTTGTTCTGGTTCCCTTCTGTAGTCTCCTATCCTTGTGTGAGCTTATTGTCTATCTTTGTTTGATGTAAAGATAGTTTTTTTTCTTTCTTTCTTTTTGAGTTGGTTCCACTTTGGAATCAACAAAGTTTTGTACAGACACAAATTGGAAAAATGAAAAAAAGCAACAGGAGTTTTGGCCGACCAAAAAAAAGATGAATCTAGGTCAACTCTTCTCTTGAGTACACATAGCTAGGGTTAACCTTCACAATCATCATGGGTCTACATCTTTAATAATCACATAGTTGATTGACCTATGATCATATTAGATGACCAAATGGTCTAATCAATTAAACCATCAATTATATAAGGAATTTAAAAGAATTGACCAATTAAACTTTCAAACCCACAAAATGATCAATTTGGTCAACCATTGAAAACTTCAAATGCATTAAGTATCTAAATAGGTTCACCATTTTGGACCATCAATTACATGAGATATTCAAATGGATTAACCATGTTGATCTTCACAATGTTACTTACTTAGACCCTCAATGATCTTGGTTCTCATAAATCAATTGGTTGAAAACCATTTGAACAAGTTGTACTTGAAATCAATTAGACAAAGTAAGTATTGAAACTGTTTGCACTTTGGGTCTCCAAACGGTTTGAGATCGTTTGGTCCCAAACGGTCTTGAGACCGTTTGGTCTCAAATCATTTGGTCCCAAACGGTCTTTCCCAAATGGTCTTGAGACCGTTTGGTCCAAACCTCTCAAAACCACATGGAGCAAAAAGGCACTTCAACACTCAATCGACTCAATGTTTCAATCCAAGGACCAATTATAAATTGAACCACTAAAGTATTCATCAATTGGACCAATGAATCACCATTCAATTAGACCTTCAATTTAGGGTTTTGAACCAAATTGAACTAGGTTTGATAATCAAGAAACCATCACTTAGGGTTTGAAATCGAGGATCCATCAATGGTTGACATTGTGGAATCAAATTAATTGAAATCAATGAACTATCATCATCACATGATATGACCTGACCTCAAATGGTCTTGGATGACCACCAAACGGTCTTGAGACCGTTTGGTTAATCTCCAAATGGTCTTGAGGCCGTTTTCCCATTCCATCATCAAAAGCCATGACATCCACTTAGGGTTTTGGACCATTAGATTGATTATCAAATCAACACTTAGTTGCAATTCAATTTGGTACCATTCGACCTTCAAACACATAGCCATACTTAACCCTAGACCTCCAAACGGTCTTGGGTGACCCCCAAACGGTCTTGAGACCGTTTGGGTGATCCCCAAATGGTTTTGAAACCGTTTGGGTCAATCAACCCAAAACATCATCTCAACCAATTTCAAAATCAGCACTTAGCCGATTAGGGTTTGCAATTAAGGAATCAATCACACTTGAAACCATCAAGGTCAACCAATTGGAACCATTGGATCAAGATCCAAGTACCACAACATATATATTCAAATGGTCAACCATCTCAAATGGTCAACCATTCCAAATGGTTTGGAATCCAAACCACCAAACGGTTTGCAAACTGTTTGGTGACCAAACGGTTTGGTGAAACTGTTTGGACTTAACATTGAAACCGTTTGCCCTAGATATTTGGGGAGGTGTGTAATTATGATGATGGCATCATCATCAAGCTCCAAACTCACGAAATCTACTGTGATTTCCATGGAGATTGCATCAATCAACCAAACTTAATTTCAGAAATGTAGAAATGATCACCAATTGATAAGGAATTGATTGCAATAATAAAATTAAGGGTTCAAGTTATAAAACCCGCATCCAATTGAGCTCCAAAGCTCCAAGCTCACGGAAACAATGGTGTATGCAACTTCTTTCACTATTCCAAGGGTCTTCCTCAAGCTTTGAGTGAAAAGAATTGGTAAAAATTGAAGAGGGGATCGAGATATGAAGAATTTATGCATTGATTTTTGATTTTCACCATGGATTCAAGGTGAAAGGAGGTCAAGAACCTTAAAAACAGGTTGGGGGTAGTCCTCCTGATCCTCCACAGCTCCTTGGTCGTTTTCCAAGCAAGGGGAAAGTAAAAAATCCGAAAAAGCCTTTGTTTTGGCTTGGAAAGGGTACTTTTATAAGAAAATTGATGAGAGAGAAAATCTTTTATAAAAGTCTTTTAATTCCAAAATTGTTGCCACCACTTCCTCCTTGGTTTCTTGCAAGAAAGTGACTCTCTATCCCCACCGAACTCCCTTCCATTATCCATGAATTAAGGGAAAAGAAATTAAGCACCTTAACCCTTATAATAAGAATATCCATATTTGAGTGGAAATTCTTTTTCTTATAATAATGGTCAGTGGAATTTCACCTCCTTAGGATATGATCGTGCCTTTGCAAGGCTTTAAGCTCATCCACACACATCTGAATCCAACCATTTTAATTTTGGTTTAAGGCCCTTTAATTAATACATTCATTTTTGCCCTAAATTGAATTAGGGTTTCAATTAGGAATAAATCTTGATTATTTTAATATCAAGATTCTCTCTCCTCCAACTTAATTCAAATGAGGCGCCCCTCTCATTTTATTTGCTCTACATGATGCCAAGAAACATTAGGGACCTTATTGAAGTGGTAATTTTCATATTTAACCCTAGGTTTTGGGTAAATTGCACATTACACCAAAACAAGGTTTTAATGCACAAGGATTGCTTTACAAGCTTAATCTTGGTGCCCAAGCTTGTGAAAACCATACCACTACATCATATTCATTCTTATGATGTCTCAACATCATAGGAACATCTTATCATGCAATATTTGCAATTTAACCCCTTAACTTGGGTAATTTGCACTTTAGTCCAAAATAAGCAAACATTGCTTCAACATTGTTCAAATAGGACCAAAATTGAAACATAAGTTTCTCATGAGCCCTAATTACTTTTCCCAAGATAAGATTAAGAATATACTCAACCTTATTAGGCAAAACATCTAGGGTTAACACATAACCCAGGTCAGGGATGTTACATGAATGGTCAGAGATTGAAGCTCTACTATGGGGAGGATTACACGAGAAAGGTACATGAGGTTAAACTCATGGCACTCAAGGAGGAATGATGAGCTGGACTGCGTCTAGCCTAAGATGTTAAACAAGGGCACTTGTTGGGAGGCAACCCAACCATTGGTAGTTTACATTTTTTCTATTTCCTTTATTTTCTGTCATGTTTTCAAATTAGTTTTCTTTAATATTGTTTTTAGTGTAAAAATGATACCCTAATAAGTTTGCTCAGTGTGCAGTACTATTTAGAAGTCGATACCATTGAACATAGTGTCGATGGTAACGACGTGGGTGCAGGCAAACAGCTACAGAGAATTTTCTGAGTCGATACCATCGATGGCCTCGTCGATGGTATCGACTTACCATCAGCGACATTGAAAAAAAAAGTGTCTAGTCGATAGTATTGACCAGGAAGTCGATGTTCGCGAGATCCCTGAAGATTTTTAGAGAAATTTGTCTCAATGAAATCGATACCATCGACGGGGCAGTCGATGGTATCGACCCGGCAGCAGTAACAAAGCATCATTGGGGCCTGGTGAAGATAAATGACTCATAAAATCTCGATACCATTGACACTTCGTCGATGGTATCGACTTGACATGTCACCAATCCGTGAGAGGATATCAACGGTGCTCGCCAAATTTAGAAGTTTATCTGTGGGATGGGGCACTACCATCGACCCCCGTTGATGGTATCGACGCGTCATCGATCTGAGCCCCCACATCCAGCCATCGACAACCGTCGATAGCAATGAATACCCAGATTGTGCTACAGGTGTCGATACCATCGACACCTCATCGATGGTATCGACGGGTCAATAGTGGCAGTGATCTCAGCTATAAAAGGAGGGGTTGAATTCATTTTTTCTTCACACCTTCAAACCTTCTCCTTGCCTACTTGCGCTTGAGCACTTGTGAGCAACCGGAGGTCTTCACCAAGCATATAGCGAGCAAGCAATCTTCCCCGAGCTCTTCATCGACTATGGGGATCATCTTCTCTGACCTTCACCGAGCGCTTCTTCGTTATTTATTTCTATTCACAATGGTGAGGAAAGCAGGAGCTTCTTCCTCATGGGCTGCCCTCATGGAGATTGACACGTTCGTGCCACCACCGCCGAGCTCTATTCCCCATCCGCGGATTGCCCACCCCTCGGCGGACATGAAGAAAATCTTTGATGAGTTGATGAAGCGGCCAATAGAGTCCACTCGTTACATTGATCGAGCAATGATTCAGGACCTTGGCTTCGAGGACAACCTCAATTTTGTCCTCTATGGTCAAGTTGGGAGGAGGGCAACAGCAGTGGAGGAAGAAATTCCCTACCATGTTGAAGGTCATCCTTTCTTTGGTGAGTGGCCAACTTATAAGGAGATCGTGGCGGAGTTCATGGCCTCCCTCGACATCTGTGTTGTGTTGAATGACCTTATCGCCACTGATCAAGAGTGGATTAAGGGTCGGGTCTCTTTCCGACTATTCAACTGCAACTACACAATTAGGCTCAAGTAGTTCAATTCCATTTACAACTGGTGGCACTCACCCGAGCAGTACCGATGGCCAGATAATCAGGTTGATTATGATGTGATGTTTACGACACTGGTAACCACTCCGGAGGGAAAATCTATCAGCTATCACAATGCAGCAGTGGCTGACTTCGAGCACCCGTTCATATGGGTTTTACACTGTATGCTTTGCATCACCTTATTTGCTCGCGGCGAGCTTTCTTTGAGCAAATTCCAAGAGACAAATTTATTCTTCCTCTACAAGCTGCTGAAGAGGGAACAGTTAAAATGGGGTGCGTTTTTCTTGACGCGCGTGATGGCCATTAAGAGGAGTACCAGAAGAGCCCCTATTCACTTTGGGGGACTTATCATGCCACTAGCCATCTACCTTGGGCTAGACATGTCATCACTTCCTCCACTGGTCAGCAAAAATCAGGTGAAACTTGCTCATTTCCACCACACCAATCTTCTGACAGTTTGTGATGGCGTGGTCTATGTGCACTGCCACGTCAACAAAGAGTATCAGGATTGTGCGCTTTGTGACCCTGTCTTCAACATCCAAGGGGCCCAACACTTCAGGTGGCCCATTATTGCAATCGACGATTCTGAAAGTGAAGAAGACGTGGGTGATAATGACGACGGCGATGAGAATGAGGAGGAAGAGGAGACTTTCACTCCTCTTCGAGCACGAGTGGCACTGAGGAAGTAGCCACGCTTCTAGCTGGGTGCATCATCATCCTCATAGCCTTCACCACCACATCCCTCTCAGTAAGGAGAGGACATTTATTCGATGCAAGAAATGTACAACATGCTCCAGAGCATCCAGGAGACACAGCAGCAGCACACTGCCTCCTTTGCCGATATCCTGGATACCACAAATCGGTTGTATGTGAATCAACAAGACAACTTCGAGAATGAATGCTATCTATTCGCAAATCAACAACAGGTTTACGATCAGTTGGGGAGGATTGAACAGTAGCAACAACCGTTCTATGATCATTACTAGAGCCAAAACTACTTCGGGGGTTATCCTCAACCTCCACCCATTCCGCCATATGATCCAAACTTCCAGGGCCAATATCCATCTTGGGATCCCACCGCCCCACAGTACCCACCACCGGAGTAGTAAACGGTATCACTATTCCACCTGTCGAGATTGTTTTTGACTATGAGGCCATAGTCAGATTCAAGCTTGGGATGAGATGGAACAGTTTCTATCTTTTATTTTCTTTTCTTTTATTTTAGCAATTTTCTTAGTTTTTAGGATCCACATGATATCTAGTGTGTCCGTGGATGTCTAATGTTAATGTGTCATCTTAATGTTTTTACATGGGAGTTATGGGTGCCATTATCTAAAATCGGAGCATAATTGAAAATTTTCAAGATTTTGCAAGTTGAAGTTGTTTGAAATTGAGCACTTAACCTATGAAAATAATTGAGTTTGTCAACATTAAAACATAAGATCATAATTGTACATCCTTATGATTTAAGAAATGTGGATGGACATGGATGTTGAGCCTAAACTGACCAAATGGTAATGGGACTTTAATTGAAAGTGAGAGAGAGAAACCCTTTGATTTATTGTTACACAGGTCAGTAAAGAGGGAAATATAATCTATTTCAATGGTTTTGTACTTTAGTCTTGTGATCTATCCATTTCATTTCATTCAATATCCACCATAAGAATTCGAAGCACTTATAGTTTTTCATTTCTTGATTGCATGACATGTAGATAAGATTTCATTTTAGCTAGATTTTGCATCTCTGCATTCACACATTCTCAAGTGCATGTCATTATAGTTGCATTTTGCATACTCTAGAGCATATAGGACTTTTTGTGCCTTATTTCTTCTGGAAAATAAGAAAAGCAGGACAATTGTTCTATACCCGCTGAAAAGTAATTTGTAAGGCATCAATGATGTTAGCTAAGTGGAAATAAGCCCGAAAAAAATATTGTGAATGTTCTTCTAGTCAATTGAAAAATGAGGGTTGAAAAAAAAGAGAAAGGAACTTGTTTCACCTGCATGTATATATAAAGGAAAGAGGAATAAACACATAATGTAGTTTTAGTAGTCATTCCATCTTATCTTGAGACGGAATGATAGTGCATGCATCATTCTACCTAAAAATTTAGGCATTAGGTCATTTTCATATGCATATGCATCATTTAGGCCATTTTGTTGATTTTGCATGATAAAATTATTTGGTGCTTCTCTTTCTTCCACAGCCGCCCATTACATTCACCTGTTGATCAAAATGGTAGGGCACCCATGATTATCTCCTCATTATTGTATACCAGGAGATCTGCTTCCATTTAGATGGTAGTTAGGACTTGAGCAACGTAGGTAGGAGATCACAAGATGCACTAAGTCTGAACCGGAGGAATTTATTATATCAACTGTTTTATTTGATAGTGTTTGATGATCTTGGGGTGGGCATTTCTTATGTATTATGATTGTCACCTATAGGGTAGCTATCGTTCTGTGGTTATTGAGGGTCGGCATGTGTGTGACAGGTGGGAGTCATATTGAGTTGTCTTTTATGCTAATATGTTCTTTAGTTGACTCTCGCAATTCTATTCTGTAGTTTTGTGCTCGAGGATGAGCAATGTTCAAGCTTAGGGGAGTTTGATGTAGGGGTTTTGAGTCATTTTTATAGAGTGGTTTTGAATACATTTTATGTGTATTTTGATCATATTTGTAATTAATATCGCATGATTCACTACCTTTAGTATATAATCTCTTTTTGCATCAAATTTACCTTGTTTCATCTTATTCTGTATAAAAGATCATATTTGTTGGATTTGATTGGTGTTCTTCTTTCCTTTTTAGGCAATTCGGATATCTGCATACGTCGATACCATCGACGGATGGTCGATATCATCGACCTAGTAACAGTGTATTGCTGGAGAAGAACAACCAGAAGTTGATACCATCGATGGGACTATCGATGGTATCGAGAGAGCATCATCGAGCCAAATTTCTAGAGGTCGATAATATCGACCTAGGAGTCGATACTATCGACTTCACCTGAGTAGAGGCACCTTCAGTGTCGGATTCCAAAGAAAAGTGACGCCTAAGATGTCGATACCATCGACACACCGTTGATGGTATCGAGGAAACATCAAAGAGAACCCCAAAGAATCTCGCAAGCACCGGTGCCTTATGCAGGTCGATACCATCGACCCGCGCCAATGGTATGGATGCCGTCAGATCAGGTTTGGCTAAATATCATGTCTAATCGGACGGTGGTGATTTTTGGGTGACCTAAAGTGGTGCATTTACCTAATTAAGGCGACACTAAGAAATCGATCACGTCATTAGCCACCGAAGGAGTCTCAAGAAGGGGAGGAGAGAAGAACGGAGTTGAGAGATATGCCCCAATCATTTTGAGAGCTGCAGAAGATGATTTCCACAGCCAGAAGGATGTAGAATGTTCACCCCGTGCCAAGGAACGCCCAGATCTTCTCTGTTCTGGGGTTACACAACACCTATCCACGTTTTCTCCATGTTTTCTCCTTTCCTCATGTTGTTTTTCATTGAGATGAACATGCAAGGCTAATCCCCTTTAACTTTATGACCCGGAGTAGCCTGTGTAATTGTTGTATGACAATTTTGACATAGTTATCATAATTTATCTCTAAAATCGGTGGTATGATGTCGTTTTCTCCATTATATCATTATGATTGATCACCCTAATGATAATCTAATACCTTTAATTACTTTGAAAGAATAATTAACGGTTGAAAAGAGACAATAATCACATTAACTAATAAATCTTTTGAATAAGGCGATGTACAGTTAATGGTGGAAACCCATAGTGTGATCTTCATGCACCTAATTTAGGGTGTAGGTTACTACTACCATGGAACCGACCTAGATTTAGGTAGTGAATTGTATCGCGACAACGAACAATTCTGACTACAGGCCACTACCCGGAATAGGAGATGAATTAGTATAATTGTGTAGGAACTAGTACAATGATAACCTGTGGTGAAACCGCAATCCTAAAGATTCCATCTTTAATTGATTAAACCAACCATTTAATCGATTGTTTTGCTTTCTTTTATTTTTCTTTTCTTTTTCAATCAACTCTCAAGCCATTTTAATCAGTCTAGTTGATCGTGAAAATTTAGTAGTAGTCTACCAAAAATTTGTTCCCTGAGTTCGACTCAGGCCTCACAAAGTCCTATATTACTTTGGCGCGTGCACTTGCATTATACACATGGTAAATTTGTGTCAATAAATCATCAACCTGAAAGCAAATCAAACAAAGCACAATCTCCTATTAATGAGCCTAAAGAAGGGGAAATAAATGAAGATGATATGACAGAGATATAACCTAATGGGCCAGTGGGAGAAATAGTGTCAACCTTCAAATATTTTGATAGATGGAGTTTTGAAAGCTTGCCTTTAGAATCCTTATAGTTGATAATTCAATGTTTAAAAGAAGTTGACGCCATAATCAAAGTAATTTTTCAAAGAGATGACATCTATGTACTATAAAGGATGACCTCAGAGATACTTTGAAATAATTTTTGAAAGAGATGGCATCTATGTACTAAAGGATGACCTCAGAGATACTTTGAAAATAGGAGGCTACCTTTCAGTTAGCATTATGTCGGCCTACCAATCAATTTTGAGCGACAACATGCCAAACATGCATCTATCCTGCTTTCTCCTAGTTGATGATATCTTGAAGGACAATGGGTCAGGTGAAAAAGACCACCTACTACAATGCCTGCCGACCTCTCTCTCTGACTATATATGCTTACCCATCCTACATGACTGTTACAACCCCAAATTTTGGATTTTTTTGATGAGAAATGCAATTTCTCTTAATAAAGATAAATGAGAAAATAATGATGTGATTTGTTTTGAATCAATGAATTCCATTTATAATAGCCTTGATGGTTACTTAATGGGCTTTATTGGCTTTTGGGCCCAATAACAAGTAAAAGAAAAAGGAAATTCAATTTGTAAATGAATAATTAAGAAGTAGAGAAAAGAAAGATGTAGAAACCTCTAGAAGAAAAAAGAATATTCCTCAAAGGTTGTTTTTGTGCCCTTTTGGATTCCTTAGGTTCCAAGGAGTCCAAGTTGCAAGGATAATGCAACAAGAGAGAGAAAAGATCAATTAAGTATTGCTTTATTAAAGGAAATATGAGATAATAATAAAATTACAAGAAATATGTGGATATTTGGATAATGGATCCATCTTGGATAAGATTTCGTGACCACATAATTTCTAATGGAGAAAGGAATCAAAATCAAAAAGAAAAACATTAATTGTAATCGAAACCCTAAAAGTGGCCTAGAAAGCCTAAGGTGGAATCCAAGTCTATCTTGATAATGTTTTGGATAAACTATAACACTTGGATGCATTGCATTAATTTCAGGATATTGATGATTGCTTGTTTGATTGTTCTTATCATTATTGCTTGGACCTCAAGTTGCTCTGACAGGTATGTGGCTATGCTTATGGTTAATCGATTTAGTTTCCCAGTGATTCCTGGATGTTTTATCGGTTGCCTGAAAATAACTTCTTGGATGACTTTTATTTCATGCAACTATAAAGTGACTATGGCTATCATCATAAGTATGTGTACATGACTAACTCAGATCTTGGTCCTCCTCTATGGCTTTGCTAATGATGAAAAGGGTAACTTGGTAAAGGGTCTACTTGTTAAGTGGGACCATCAGGTTATTAAGAGTTAGGGATTGGGCTACCTATGGGTAGTGCCATGTGACTCTTTAGCACACCATGAGTTAGGGATTGGGCTACCTATGGGTAGTGCCATGCTACTCAACCCTAGATATTGATCTACCTGTTAGGTAGGATCATGCAGGGTTTAATGGGGATCTACCATAAGGAAGGTAGCATCCAGGTCCACTACAAGGACAGCACAGAGGGTAGGATATGTATGGATTAAGTAGTTATGTTTAAGATGTAAACATTGCTTGCCAAACCATAATTACTTGTAATATGTTGTTACAGTTAATTGCACGATTATTGTTTCCCCCACATACCGATATATTCATTTATGCTGACCAATGTTTTATTTGTCAACGTTTTAGGTAAAAATGAAAAGAACAAATATTAAAGTGGCATATGTGGTATTGAATAAGAATTAAAATACAAAGGAGGATTAGTTAGAATAGACTCCAGATGTGGATAGAAGTAGATATTCAAGTTTTTGAAAAGGTATGCAAAGTTTAATTTTATTATAGCCTTTCAGTTTAGTTGGTAGAATTAGATAATTATTATTGATTATTTGTCTAACCTTTGATTCGGAAATTGGGATAACGGCTCTGACCACTTGGTCTCCCTTAATTGGGGGTTACTGGGAGACGGGGTCGTTACATTTGGTATCAGAGCATAGGTTCTTCATTTAATCTTTAATAATTATTAAATTTTACAAACTCTATAGAACACAAGGGAGTTATTAGAGTATTTTCTGAAAGATAGAGGTGTCTAGAAAAGGATCACGTCTGGGGGCTGGCAACATTCTCCTTCGCACCGCTAGTCGGAATATGAGGACTCCCGAATTTGTGTGACTTCCTGGCCAATGTCTCAGGATTTGACTAGAAATAAGATACCTTCAGGACTCTCTCACCTTGTTCATCCCTTCTCAACTCAAATGTTGTTAGGGATTATAAGGATTAGGGTTTTCTCTCTTTTCCTCACCCTCTTGAGGTATGGGTAAAGTTGATAAGGTTTAAGGAATCCTCCACCAAATTAATGAAAAGCATGTAAATAAGATGTCATGGATACAAGCTTAATAGTTTAAGCGTAAACTAAAGAATAGATACATGCTTAGGTCATATGATATGAGTTGTCATGACCTCAGGAGAGAACTGAGGCTAGACTCCCTTGTCGGGAGGATGAGTGGAGAAAGTTAGTCTTGGAGGTAAAGACCTCCATCATAAGTAAAGACCTGGCACATCCTCTGAGGATGATGCTAACCTTAACCCTAAATGGTAGTTAGAGAGAGAGATGACAGGATGATTTAGATGTTAGGATAGACCAGGTGTGTGGACATGCTTTTAGATGCCCATGACATTATGAGCCATGTGAGGTTGAATGACCTAGTACCTTTGGCAACCCAACCCTGGAAAGGGTAGTGCATGCTAGAGTGAAGGATAGCTCCTTCATTGATGAGGTTAGAGAAGAACCTATAGAAACCCTATGGGCTTATGTGAGTAGGGCATAACATGCATCTAGAATACGTCAGTAGTATGGGCAATAGGTTGTAACCCTGGCCAGGAGAGTATGATGGATAGCTTATGAGATAAGCATAAAGAGCTATGGATAATCTTGAGCAAACATAAGTTTGAACATAGGCTTCACCCAGGTAGGGGTATGCTTGTCAGCTTGATCCACCTTCATGGAGAGGACCTTTAGAAATAAGGTTGGTTGTGGAGTAGCTCTAGAGAGAGAGAGAGCAGGTCCCAAGCAAGAAGGTTGGAAGCTTAGACTCTGATATATGAGGAACAGTGGGGAGTTGAGGATGATGCAACCTAAGTGGATGGTTGTGGTTACCTCATGCATGATTCATGGAGGATGACTATATCTTGGTTGTCTTTAGAGGAACCAAAACCTAGAGAGAAGATGATCTTGTTGGTACCTATGTGCCTATGGTATAGGTGTTTACCTTCTCAGATGGGAAGAAGAGTTCCTTAGACCCTGAAGAGGTTTAGTAACAGGTTGCTTGGCCTTATACCTTGTTGGTTGTCCTTGAGGAGGACTCAACTCTGAAGTGTTGCTTGAGTAGAAGGATGATAGGAAGTGCATATCATACCTTTTACATGTTTGGTTCATGGTTAAGAGGTTGAGATGATAGTTGGACATCACAAAAGTGAACCTAGGGTTCCTAGGCCTAAGAGGGGAAGAGGTGTACCTGATGCTCATGATTTGATTTGAGTTTCTATAGAGTTGAGCATGGCACTCCTCATGTTTAGAGGAAAGGGAACCCCTTAAGTCGAAGGTATGCTTGATGAACCCCTCACAACTAAGTTGGTGACATGGGCAGGTATGATCTTGGTCCAATGTTAAGGAATGAGAACAAGTATGACCTATCATGGTTTAATAAATGGTTAGCCCGTTAGCTACGTGTTTTAGTAGCTTAATAGGACTAAGCATGCTCATGTGGACGTAAACCCTAGACATAAGGACATTTGTGACCCTTGTCATCAAGGTGTACTTTCCTCCTATCCTGGGAGAGGGACCCTTTAGTAGGGTGTATACCAATTTTTTTGGTTTTGAGGTAACCTAAAGAGTTCTCATAGGATCCTGAGAGGCTAAGTGAAGAGTACATGGTAAGAGAATGAACCTGTAGACCCATAGACAACCATTTCTATGTGCATGTGGGTGTGTTACCATAGATGCAACCGGTATGGGGCCTGACCAAGGTAGGCAGGTCGCCATGACCCCTATGACAGGATGAAAGATAGTCCATGAATGTAAAGAGAGATGATGGAGACTTGGGTAAGTTTCTAAGTTGGACATGTACTATGTTAGAAACCTAAGTCTATCCTAGGGTCAGGTAGGGATAAGACTAATGGAAGTAGGAGTTGCCTAATTCCCTAGTTGCACATGACCATAGGGTCAGGAGGTAACAACTATCATTGTCTGAGGGCCATGGGTTAGGAGATTGATCACCTTTGTGAACTCATGGGACCCAAAGGGCAGATGAAGAGGGCACTCTCTGGATGCATAAGGGAAGAGGGATGACCCCAAAAGTGTCGGCATCCTATAGACCTAGAGGATATGACCAAGGATTGTGTGGTGACCCAAGTAGGTTCGAAACCAATATTCCATGGAAGTAACTTTGATATCAAGATGATTGTGATGTAGAGGCATACGTTGCACATTTCAACTTAGATTTGAAGGTGTACTGGCAATGTGGGATGTACCATCTCTACTCTTGGAATAGGAAGAACTCTATGTTTGGACGGCCGCCAAATGCTTATTTCCTCTTGTTATGGGAGTGAGAGATAGGACAATACCCATGCCATACACCAAGGATAAAAGATGAAGGGAGTTGGAACATTGCTATGAGGCATGAGGACAGAGATGATAACATACCCTTGTGGAGTAAATGATATGTAGATGGTTTACAAACATCAAGAGAACTAAGGTAGTCATCTTGTGAAGATGTTTTATCAGGAGCTATGTGGAATTTGCAAGTCATACAAGGTTGAGTTCGAAAACCAAGAGAATAAGCTCAGAGTTTTCTTGATGAAGATAGACTTAGGGTTGAGATGAGATAATAAGTGAAATACATGGAGGTGTATGTCTTCAACGTTACCTAACACCTAAGGATGTGAAGTGGTAATAGATGCTCTGGATGAGATGCAGCTGCCTAGTTTAGTTAGAGGCTAGAAGAGGATGTTAGGTTAACTCTAAGTTTGAAAAAGAGATAAGTTTGACTAACACTCAGATGCAACGATATCAGTTGATCAATTTAGTAGTTGTTTGGTTATCCACCCTAGGCCTTGATACAATGAAAGGATGGTGGTAGTACCTCAGATGCACTTCTTTGGAAAAGAAGGTGATGAAACCTTGACTAGAATGGTTTAGGGTTTCCGAGGTATCAAGCTTGAGGAATCATGACATATAGGAGATCATGATTTTAAGATCACCATACATTGTGGTACTATGAAGATAGTAAGTGACAGTAGTACTTTGGATGCTTAAGGTGAAGTTGCATGTGGTATGTCACCATGCAAGCCAGGAGCTGAAGGACGAACATCAATAACCCAATGAGTTGATATAGACGATAAAGAGAGTCCCCGAAAGGGAATGGGAGTTCATCACTATAGATGTTGTGGTGAGTCTCCATGGACCAAGGAAGGTCAGGATGCAATATGGGTTATGGTACATCTCCTTACATAGATAACATGAGAAAGAAAGAATTCTATCAAGAGACGGATCTGGTTGAACTACATATGAGAGAGAGATGGTTCAACTACACCATGATGTGAGTTCAAAAGTTCTCAAGTATAACCTAAAGATTTCACTTCCATGTGGTAGAAGTAGATACATGAAGAACTCAATATCAGTACAGTTTATCACCCCTTACTAATGGTTAGTATGATCCAGACTAGAGGGTCTAATGAGAGCATGTGTTCTTGTTCAGGGTGATACATAGAGACAGTTCTTGTCCTCTGTAAGATGTGATGATAACCACCATAGCCAGTATCAGGATGTAAAGAAGCTATGTAAGGGAGGTTGTGTCGGTCACCACTTCATTAAGATGATGTTGGTGAAGAGACCTTACAAAGGTCAAGAAAGAACCACAGTGTATGCAGATGAAGTCACTTTGATCGTGCAATGGCTAAAAGAGAGCTTAGGGTGACATGAGTCGTGAGCTGATGCAAAGAAGACTGACATGCAGTTTCACTGAGGGAGAGTACGTGATGTGAAAATTCAACCCCTCTAAGCTATAGATGAGAAAGTCGGGTCCCCGACACATGGGTCCATTTGAGATGGATTGGTGGAGATGGTTAGGTTTAGCCTTACCCCTCAGGATAACGTGATGCGTTCCACGAGAACACTATGTGTGATACCCAAGCCATGTGTTGATGCCCTGAACCTATTCATCTTTATGAGAGGCTAAAATGTCCTAAGTCACCTATGAGGGTACGATATACCAAGGTGAGAGAGAACTCAGATGAAAGAATGTGAGATGATGAGGGTTCTTGGGATGCACCATGGAAAGGGTGAGGCCACATGGGAGTCATGATGGACATAAGAAAGACTTATCCTGATTTGTTTGTTTGCTTAATGGAATTTTGGGGGCAAAATTCCTATATAAGAGGGGAAGGATGTTACAACCCCAAATTTTGGGTTCTTTTGATGAGAAATGCAATTTCTCTTAATAAAGATAAATGAGAAAATAATGATGTGATTTGATTTGAATCGATGAATTTTGTTTATAATATCCTTGATGGTTGCTTAATGGGCTTTATTGGCTATTGGGCCCAATAACAAAGAAAAGAAAAAGGAAATTCAATTAGTGAATGAATAATTAATAAATAGAGAAAAGAAAGATGTAAAAACCTCTAGAAGGCAAAAGAATATTCCTCAAAGGTGGTTTTCATGCCCTTTTGGATTCCTTGGGTTCCAAGGAGTCCAAGTTGCAAGGATAATACAACAAGAGAGAGAAAAGACAATTAAGTATTGATTTATTAAAGGAAATATGAGATAATAATAATATTACAAGAAATATGTGGATATTTGGATAATGGATCCATCTTGGATAATATTTCGTGACCACATAATTTCTAATGGAGAAAGGAATCAAAATAAAAAAGAAAAACCTTAATTGTAATCGAAACCCTAAAAGTGGCCTAGAAAGCCTAAGGTGAAATCCAAGTCTATCTTGAGAATGTTTTGGATAAACTATAACACTTGGATGTATTGCATTAATTTCAGGATATTGATGATTGCTTGTTTGATTATTCTTTATCATTATTGGTTGGACCTCAAGTTTCTATGACAGGTATGTGGTTACGCTTATGGTTAACTACTTTAGTTTCCCGACAATTCTCGGATGTTTTATCGGTTTCCTGAAAATAACTGCTTGGATGACTTTTATTTCATGCAACTATAAAGTGACTATGGCTATCATCATAAGTATGTGTACATGACTAACTCAGATCATGGTCCTCCTCTGTGGCTTTGCTAATGATGAAAAGGGTAACCTGGTAAAGGGTCTACTTGTTAAGTGGGACCATTAGGTTATTAAGAGTTAGGGATTGGGCTACCTATGGGTAGTGCAATGCGACTCTTTAGCACACCATGAGTTAAGGATTGGGCTACCTATGGGTAGTGCCATGCGACTCAACCCTAGATATTGATCTACCTGTTAGGTAGGATCATGCGGGGTTGAACAGGGATCTACCATAAGGAAGGTAGCATCCAAGTTCACTGCAGGGACAGTGCAGATGCTAGGATATGTATGGATTGAGTAGTTATGTTTAAGATGTAAAGATTTCTTGCTAAACCATAATTTCTTGCAATATGATGTTATAGTTAATTGCATGATTATTGTTTCCCTCACATACTGGCATATTCATTTATGTCGACTGACATTTTGTTTGTCGACATTTTAGGTATAATTGAATAGAACAAACAGTAAAGTGGCATATGTGGTATTGAATAAGAATTAAAGTACAAAGGAGGATTAGTTAGAATAGACTCCAGATGTGGATAGAAGTAGATATTCAAGTTTTTGAAAAAGGTATGCAAAGTTTAATTTTATTACAGCCTTTTAGTTTAGTTGGTAGAATTTGATAATTATTATTGATTATTTTTTGAACCTTTGATCCAAAAATTGGGATAACGGCTCTTACCTCTTGGTCTCCCTTAATTGGGGGTTACTGGGAGGCGGGGTCGTTACAATGACAATCATTGGACTCTGCTAGTAGTCAGTATTATAGCTAGGAGTGCAATTGTATATTACATTCAAATGCATCCTTTGCACTAACCGAACGCGCTAACACGACTACTACAAGACACCTACAGAAGAGAAGGCAATCATGCGTGTTGAAGAAATCATAGAAATGATAAAAAATCATGGAAAAGGGTATAAGAATAAAGAAGGAAAAGACTTCAAAAGGACACCGTTCTGCCATAGAAGCCCTCAACAAGTACAACTATCAAATGAATGTGGGTTCTATTGTGTAGCCTGGATGATCGCCCTCGCTATGATGAACATGAAGACAGAGGGCATGTAGCATTAACAATACTATTCACTACACAAAGTATATGCCAGAATGTTCCTCGAATCAAACTGGGCAATAACAAATAGCCAACAACAATAAAAAAAGCCCTTTTATACTTCCAAATCAAATTTTGACACCCTGGGTTGGGTGAATGAAAAGTTTGGGAGAGGATGAGAGGTATAATTTTGTCACTAAAATTTAGAAATTTAACCCCTACTTCCTATACATATTCTTGCTTCAATTACAACAAAGTATGGGACAAAAATTTCAAAATATTTGCTATAAATTGTATTTTTTCTTATCCTCTCCTTAGACTTATCAACCCTCATGTTGTATGTTGTAGCACAATCGTTTCTAGAGAGGAACAAATGAGCTGCCAATACACATAAAATTAAAACAAGAAGCCCAATAATACAGTTTTATCTCATTCTTACGGAAAACTGTCATGTGTAGAATAATCCTAAACCCCATGGAATCCTTGAAAATTGGAGGACTTTACCAAGCCATACTCCTGACCAATCACCCCTACATGCCAGTTTTATCCAGAAAGTCTTCGCCTCCCTCGAGAGGGAAATAGATGCCCCTTCTAGTTTCAGTTATCTCCACTTTGGGATGTAAAGAAGCTTGGTCGCCCAGAAAACCTTTTAGAACCATTTCCCCAAACTTGAGAGTAGATGAAAACACAAGAAAGAAAAAAAAAGATGAGGGTCGTGCCCAAAAGATGTTGAAGGATCCCACAGGACTGGTGTATTGCTGCACTCATGAATGCAAATATGTTTTGTCCATAAGTGGAATTCTAAAGTCATTATACCCACCTCCACTCATGGAGAAAAAATACATAAAGCATGAAACCTACCTGATCACAATAGCATCAACTCAACTAAAATAAAGGAAGGGTGTGAAAGCTACCCCTCGCGGAGATGAAGTACAAGTATAGACACAACCTAGTGTTGAAAGAAGGGGGTCATTAAGAGGGAGACCCTTTACTATAGAAAGGCATTGACAAAGATTCGAAGTCATGAAACTCCAGATACGAGAGAGATGAAATAGAATTTCACATTTAACTTAGCATGAAAGGTTTGTTGTAAGAATGAGATAACTCTATAGTGGTGGGTTTTATGAAATATTTTTGATATCCATAGTTCATCTCTCTATGATTTTGATCCTACTCATTTGTCTGAGGATAGGCTCAAGTTTAAGTTTGGGGGAGTTGATAACATCTCATTTTGTGGACTTTTTGTGTATATTTTATACCTTTGATATATTTTTCTTCTTATTTGAGTGTCTTAGTGTCAAAATCTTAAATTAATATGTCTCTTACTCATGTAGGTTCATGCTACGCCATGACCGCGGTTAATTCCATGACTGAAATAGTACAACCCACTAACATCCCGGTCGTGATCGTTGCCTCTGTCTGACGACCCCACACTACGACTGTAGTCCCTCCCTTCAACCTAAGTAAGGTATTGTGACCACAGATACTACTGTGATCGAGGATGCTACCGTGACCGAGGCCACACCTCGATTGAGGCAAATCACCAGTGTGCCACGACTGCAATCCAAGCACTAAGTAACTGGACAACGCCTATAAATAGGCCTCAACATCCACCTGTCAAATCATCAGATCATCAAGGACCATGAAGTGCTGTCAAATTTTAGACTCATCCAAGTTCACCCTCCCCCTCGGTCTTGGACCTCCGAAGATGAAAGTTGGAGGAGAGAGAAGATCGACTGTCATCTTATTTGAAGGAAGGAGTTGCCATCATCCACGCCCGCTCCAAATCTATATTTAAAGAAGTATAGTTGGTGTATCACTTTCTCTGTCCTTTAGATCTACCATATCCATCACACTGCAAACTCCATTTCTTTATGTTTCTTGATGTATCTACCCATCTGGAACGTTGTTAAGTTGTCCATTAACGTGAGTGCCTAAACAATTTAACTTGGGTTGGGAGTAGCCTCTAAGGCTCTCCCAACATGTGATCCTTGCTCTCCTTTGAATATATATATATATATATATATATATATATATATATATATATATATATGCCCTTATCAAGATTATCTTCATACTCTTATTCTTATTGCTTCACTTGTATGCTTAGCTACCATCATGTGATGCATGATTGTTATTGCTTCGAAAGAGTAGTACGAACTTTATCAGATTTATAAAGTAGTATAAATGCATGAAAGTGTTGGAATTCTAAAGCTAATGATCATATGATTTGCTTTGTTATTGTTCATTTGTCATCTCGAGAAAAAGGAAACCTTATAATCTAGATTTATCCTAGACTCGAGAGAGGAGGGAATAGATGTATGTGATGATTGCTTGTGATCTAGATAAGGGTATACACAGGGGGTGTGAGTTTTGAATGTTGGTGAGAAATCGATGTAGGTGAAACCTGATCTAAGTTTCTTTCCAACCTTTTGTTACAAATATCTTGTTTGACTTTATTTTCTTGATTTATTTTCTATTTTTATCAACTTGTTTGGAGTATTATCGTTCCTTAAGGAACATCACCGTAATCCACCTTTTTGTTTGGTGTGTCAGAGTCCTTGGCTTTATGTTCTTAGCACTTACCAACCTTGTCCCTGTGGTTTGACCTCGATTTATTACATCGAAACCCATATAATATTTGTGGGGGCCTGAGTATTAGGTTATAAGTTCAAGAGCATGACTACTCTAGGTTCACTCCATTTTGGACATGCGATTTGGGCCGGTCACTAAGCCAACATAAAATAAAAGATAAATCTTAGGATATAATTCATATGGAATCAAAGACAATTAATATTTACAAATACTTCCCATCCCATCAGATAATAACATCAAATAGTCCAAGGAGCTATATCTTCACATCAGATACCAATGAGAAACACCAACTCTTCTTCTAGCTAGGAGTAATAAAGGTTGGTGAAAAAAAAAGAGAAATAAATGCTATTGAGGAGAGAAGCAAGCAATCCTTGCTGAGGATTAACATCAAAATGGGTACAAATATCCCCTTAGTCCCTAGACAAGGGTTGGGAGAGAAAAAATAGAAAATAACAATATTTACAACTGAAGTGTTACTATGCCAAATCTACTAACACAATATGGCTCACACCTCATTATTTGTGTATAGATTATCAATGGCCTACACCTAAGCTAACATATTTAAAAGATATTATATAATGTCCTAAGTAAGGATTCAAATTGAGAAATTGGACATGTGAAAAAGCATAAGTATATAGTTTCAACTGGCAAATAATAAGATTAATGAAAATCAAAGCATACAATATAACCTACATGTTATAGAGACATAACTTTTCAATTAAACATCCCAAGCTAATTTATCTGCATCATTTCCTTTAATATAGAATGCTAAGCATCAAGCTTGATTTACTTGGAGTCAACAACTTTGTTAGGTCTTCAAATAAATATGTGATGAGTGCTAACATTCTAGGTAAATTTAAGAGAGAAGAAGGTCATTAAATCCCATGCCATAAATAAGCTTCTACATCACTACATTCTATAGCAATTCCAAAATTGTAAATCACAATTTAGATAAATGTTTTGGCTACATGACACCCAGAGAAGAAAAATACATAATTTCTCAATCAACCGGGCCTCTACCAATTCTTTTATCAATGCTTGTAACTAACGTTCCATTTCTTTGTCTTACATGGAGTTCATGATTAAGAAATGACTTGGTAAGCTGACGTGAGATTTTATCGCACTAACACACTCACTCGGGGTTGAAATCCTCGAGCTTTTACCAAAACCATAGTGCAATAATACCACCCGCAAGTAGACGAGTCTTATCACAGTATAGTTAAGGATCGAACCCAAAGGACAACGTTTTTAAGAATCCTTGTCAGTCGAATCTTGCTCAAGTAAAACTAATATTTAGAATGATTGGTTGATTTGAGGTTAATTAAACTAATTGCAAGAAAGTGAAAGTTGAATTAAAGTTGGATTTAGATCAATGATATGGAATCACTAGGATGGTATCGGGTTTCACCACCACTACACACGCAAACACATTCAATCGCAAACAATCCAGGCAAGATATAACAATCCAAATAGAACTGTTGCATAACCCCCCATACGGGCGTTAGGTTCGTGAAAACATCACCTTAGGCATCAGATGTCTCGTCACCAACTGGATCACTTACATACGGCTCTTAAGATACAGAAATACAACAAAGGTTGTGGGCCCCCTATACAGGCGTTAGGCACACAGAAGCGTCACCGAAGGCTAGATGGATCTTCCCCTCGCGGATCATACAATTATGATCTCGAAGAAATCCCATTCTATTTCTAGTTTGGGAGTCAACCGCATTAATTGATAAGCTTGCAAGTGATGGATCTACAAACTAACATCGATGATAAATAAGACGATGCAAAATCCAACTAAGGTTGTGGTCCTCCCTGAGGGATGTTTAGACCACAGAAGTGTCACCGTAGGCTAGATGTCACATAGCCTCACAGATCATACACTTACGACCTCAAGGAATCCTATCAGAAGTTCTCGTCAAGGAGTCGAACATTGTAAACTACCATTCTATCCCACATATAGAAGATTTCGCAATGTAGGAAAGAACAAGGTGAAAGCAAAGAGATAATCAACTACGAACATACCAATTAATAATGAAAAGGAAAGTTATATACATTGCCATGGCTAGTTTAACAAAAGAACATGATTGCATGGGCAGCGGGGCTAGTCCCCATAACCCAGCGAAAAGGTACTACTCGCTCATGATGCGAGAAATAAGAAGAATAAGAAAGAGAGAGAAATCTGCCATGAACTCGGTGGAGAAGGTAGTCGCAGCTCGGTGAAGAAGATATGACCTTCTACGTTGTGTCAGAGCAGATCTGGATGCGAACGGGAGATACCAAGATAGACCAGACAGTCTCCCTCGCTCTGTCTTCCTTCTCTCCTTGGCCTCCTTGGTTGCAACACAGGATGTAGGTGGAATGAAACTGGCATAGACGGCATTGGATTTGGATCGGACCTGTGTACAGGCAGCCTATCGGCATCCCAGAACCGATGCCCAAATGGGGACCCTGCTGGTGCTATTTATAGGCACATGACTGGCCCTCACGATCTTGTAGATATTTTTGCTTATATGGTTTGGTAAGTAATGTGCCCAAACGGTTTGCTGGAGAAAATGGTTTTGAGGTCCATTCGGTCATGTATGTGCAAATGGTCTTGCATTTCAGCAGATGCCCAAATGGTCTTCTATGCTAAATGGTCTTCAAGCTACCCCTTGGAAAACGGTCTTGCTGATTTCCCTTTTCCAAACGGTCTGTAAACCGTTAATAGCCAAACGGTTTTGTCTCCTTTTGGTTAGGAAACCGAATGAGACCGAATGGTCTCACAGATCGTTTGCCTATCAACGGTCTTTGCTTGTCAAACGGTCTACTCCATTCGATCTTGAGTTGGGCAGCAACATTCAGTTTGGGTAAACAGTCGTCTCTCATCAAATGGTCAACTCTGCTTCATTTGGTCTTCAGGTTGCCGTAAATGATTGGAGACCGTGAGCTTTTCTCAAATGGTCAGGGATGCCCAGATCGATCACATGATCGTGTGGAGCAGGAACGGTTGCGGTCAGCACTGCTGGTGGTGAGGAGGACGACGCTTGAAGCAGCAGATCGGTGGGTGCAATGTCCATGGCGGAGGTCTGAAATCAGGGGGTGCGAGGTAGAAGACGACGTGCCACAACCATGGTGAGACTGCACGGTCATGGTGAGGTTGTCGGCACATGGCCATGCTTCTTTGCACGGGCATGGCGGGTGAAGATTTGAGCTCTGATGGTGGTGTGCCATGGCCGCAGTGTGACAATAAAGTTGTGGCCGGTCTGCTACCCCATGGTCGTACCGCCTTGCACGGGCGTGGCAGGTCAGAAAGGACAAGCACTACGGTTGGTTCACAACAGTCGTAGCCTCACCACACAGTCGTGGTGAGGACAGTGGACCACGCCCGTGGTCATTCAAAACGGTCGTGGTCGGGGCTCTGCTTCAAGGTCTTGTACTGCTCGATCCCTCACGGCTGGGTTATGCCTCCAATCGGCCTCTTCCAGTCTATCGGTCTTGAGACCGAATGGGCTCAGACGGTCTTGAGACCGAACAGGCTCATATGGTCTTGAGACCGAATGGGCTCAAACGGTCTTGAGACCGAATGGGCTCAAACCGAATGGATGGATTTGCTTGGTTAGATCGATTGGTCAGAACCAAGGGTGAGTGAGGATGGACCCCAGCTGATTGTTCAGCTTTATCAAGACCTGCATTAAATCAACATAAATTCGATTAAAACCTTCATAATCGAATCAATTAAGAAATTTTGCATATTATGATGCATTTTGATGTTTAATGAGTGAAATTAAATGTGTTGAGTTGAATTTATCCAAAAATGATAATTGAATTCCCTAGTGAATATGTATTCATCAAAATACCCCGAACTTAAACGTTGCTCGTCCTCAAGTAACACAATATATGAAATCGTCGCCAAATGAATACTTTTGACTCATGTAATTGCTTCATCTTTACATCATGATTGTTTTCTTTTTGCTCGGTATGACTCAGTATCTCAACCTCCTGAGACCACTAAACACATCTTACCATTTCTTCGTTCCTAAGTTCATTTTCCAAGATCACTTCCTCCTCACTTTTTCCAACAATAAGCATGTCAAAGAATTTTGTAAGAGTTCAGAGACACCCGTGGAACAACAAGTGTGCATTTGATCTGACACTAGTGTTTTTCAGGATAGGGTAGGCAATCATTGTGCCATTAGGTAGAAAAGGGAGTGAAAGGTGGTACGAAAGGAAGAAATAAATATCTCCTCTATTCGACTTGAGATTTTTGTTTAATGAAGTGCAATTTCATTTATTACATTTTTTGTTTGAATCTCTCCTCTATTCGAATCCAGATTGCATTTCTTTTTGTGTGTGCTTTGGCATCTTTTTGTTTGCAAATCTCTTCTCGATTCGACTCGAGATTGCAATTTTGGTGGTACGCCCCTATTTATCTGTTAGGGGTATGGAAGAAGTGGATATAGAGGGAAGTGGCGTGCCACCCCGAACTTAGGGTTTGGCACAAATTTGGCTATTTTTGTTTCTTTTTTATGAATGGAGGGATACGAAGATGATAGAATAGGTTTAGAAGAGAGTTCAGATCAGAGTGCTACTTGATTTACAATTCAGTGCATCGGGTCGTTGTCTTTATCATACTCTGCTCAAATAATGACTTGATGAGGATCTGGTGGAGATTCCATGTTATTGTTCCACTAGTCAGTTAGGAAGCACGACGTGTTTGATCCCTATCAGTTCAACAGACACTTATCAATTTTTGCAAAAGTATCATGACGTTAGGAATCATAAGCTTCACAAGATGATTTCAATCAAAAGGCTTTGTTTCAAAAAGTGGTCCATTTGAGGATTTACTTCGAATAAGGAGGATATAATGATTTAAAATGCATAGCAGGTTAGAGAGTGACTTTTAATTAAACAAGAAGTGTCAAAAATTCATCAGGTATTTGTTCAATTTCTTTGAAAAATATTAAAGAATTTTGGAAATTTTAAATTTTTTTATCAAGAATATGACAGTGAAAACTTAAGTATGAAAAGGATGGGTGTAGGTGGAAAGTGAGGTACGTACAACCTGCCCTCCACCCCAAACTTAGAGGTTTTCTCATCCCGAGCAAACCCTAAATCCAAGATGGAGGGGAAAATTCATGCCAGAATGACCACCAGATGTGGTTGCGTTCCAATCAGTATGCATCCTCTTATCTAAAAATCTCAAAGGTAAAGAGCAATTAGATCTTAAAATAGCATCTTACGATGTGCATTTTATTTAATGAAAAATTAACTAGAAGGTAAAAACAAAATTGAAGAAACATTCTAATTTGAAAAGGAAAGTAAACAAATGTATTGATCAGGTTGCCTCCCGACAAGCGCTTTTGTTTTATGTCGATGGCTCGACTGAATCCTTCAGCTTCACGGTGGATCCTTTGGATTGGTGAGTTCCAGCGTTGCTTTAGTGCCTATGTCAGTTGAGGTGAAATATCTCTTTAAGCGGTGACCATTTGTTAGAAATTCACTTGACTTTTCACTCCATAATGAGAAGGCACCATGTGGGGAGATGCTCTTGACGATGTATGGTCCAGACCAGTGTGAGCGGAGTTTTCCTGGTAATAACTTTAGTCTTGAGTTGAATAGAAGAACTTGGTCACCCACTTGTATGTCTTTTCTTTTCAGATGACCATCATGCCAAAGTTTGGTTTGTTCTTTATAGATTCATGCATTCTCATAAGTTTTCATCCTGAGTTCATCCAGCTCTTGAAGTTGCAGCATCCTGGCCTTCTTTCTTCATGTCAAAATTTATTTGTTTTATTTCCCACCATGCCTTAAGTTCCAATTCGACAGGCAGGTGGCAAGCCTTTCCATATATTAATCGGAAGGGTGCAGTCCCGAGGGGAGTTTTGTAAGCAGTTCGATAGGCCCATAAAGCATCATTGATTTTCACTGATCAATCTTTTCGATTGCGGCCTACAGTCTTTTCCAGAATAGCCTTTAGTTGACGGTTAGAGACATCTACCTATCCACTTGTTTGTGGATGGTAGGGAGAGGCTACCTTATGTATTACACCGCATTTTCTCAGTAGAACTTCAAAGCTTCTTTCAAGGAAGTGAGACCCTCCGTTAGATATCACGGTTCGTGGCACTCAAAAATGGGGGAAAATAATATATTTGAATAATTTGATGACGGGTTTGGAATAACTGGTGATGGTTGGTGTAGCTTCAACCCATTTTGAGATGTAGTCCACTGCCACTAGGATGTTTGAAAATTCATGAGAAGATGGGAATGGGCCCATGTAGTCCACCCCCCAAACATTGAATATCTCTACTTCTTGCCATAGATTCAGCGACATCTCATCTCTCTTTGTTATATTGCATGATCTTTGACATTTGTCACATGATAGGAAAAAGTCATAGGAATCTTTGGATATGGTTGGCCTGAAGAATCCACATTGCAAAACCTTCAAGGCAGTCTTTTTAGAGCTCATATGTCCTCCCACTGATCCTGAGTGACATTGTTCCATATTAATTTGAGCTTCTTCTTTGGTGATACATCGTCTATACAGACCATCAGCACATAGTTTGAAAAGGTACGGCTCATCCCAGTAGTATTGTTTCACATCATGCATAAATTTCTTTAGTGCATTTTTGGTGCATTGAGGATGAATAACTCCAGCAGCGAGGTAGTTCACAAAATCTGAGTACCATGGTATAGCTTCTGAGACCTTCATTAGTTGATCATCTGGTAGGGAATCATTGATCGGAATCTTCTTAGTATCCAGAGTGTAGAGATGACTGAGGTGGCCTACTACAACATTCTTTGTACCCTTTTTATCTCTTATCTCTAAATCAAATTCTTGTAATAAGAGGATCCATCTAATCAACCTGGGTTTTGCATCTTTCTTTTCCAGAAGGTAACGAATGGTAGTGTGGTCTACGTAGACAATGACCTTTGAACCAAATTGGTAGGATCTGAACTTGTCAAAGGCATACACAACTTCTAGAAGTTATTTCTCAGTAGTTGCATAATTCCTCTGGGCTTCATCGAGAGTTTTCGATGCATAATAGATCACATAGTGTTTCTTCTCTATATATTGCCCTAAAACAGTGCCCACAGCATAGTCACTGGCATCACACATAATTTCAAAAGGGTGGTCCCAGTTGGGATCTATAATGATGGGTGTTGTCGTGAGAGCTTGCTTTAGTGTGTTGAAGCTTTTGACACATTCTTCGTCAAAATTGAATTCATCATCTTTTAGTAACAAATGTGTCATTGGATTGGTTATCTTTGAAAAGTCCTTTATGAATTTTGTATAAAATCCTGCATGACCTAGGAAAGCACAGACTTCTTTTACATTTGTTGGGATAGCTAGTTTAGAAATCACTTACACATCCTCCACCTTATGATAGTTCGAGTGGGGATAAGTTCATTGTTTTCATTCTGTATAATAGTTGTTCCACCTTTGTTCTGGACTACATGCACAGGGCTCACCCATGGAAAATCTGATATCGGAAAGATCATTCTAGCTGTGAGTAGTTTAATGACCTCATGACGGACCACTTCCTTCTATTTGGATTCAATTTTTGTTGATGCGCAATAGTAGGCTGGTGATCTTCCATCATAGGGATCCGGTGCATACACAACGCTTGATTGACCCCAGTGAGGTCACTCATTTTATAACTGATGGCTTTCTTTCTTTCCTTCAATTCTTTCAGGAGTTTATCTTCTTGTTTGGTTGTAAGATCAGAATTTATTATTACAAGACAAACCTTGAGATCATCCAAAAACACATACTTTAGTCCCTCGGGCAGGGGCTTCATTTCGAGAGCCTCTGGTTTTTCACATGTTTCTTCTGTAGCTTCCATAGCTTTGAGTTCTTCACTAGTGGCTTCAACATCTTCTTTAGTAGAGTCGAGGGATTCGATTCAATCCTTTACTTGTTCGTCAATTGGTTCATCAACTGATGGGTTCATTAGAGCAACTTCTAAAGGATCATCTGATTCATGATGCTCTTGAGTCAGAAGTGACATTTTCTCAATGCAGTCAATCAGATAGACTTCTTCTTGCATACTTGGTCTTCTCATACTTTCAAAAACTTCAAATTCGAGAGTTTCTTTACCTAATCTGAGTAGTAAGGTACCAGCTTAAACATCAATTAGGGATCTTGCAGTGGTGAGGAACGAACGACAAAAGATGAGAGGATATTTGGCATCTTCTTTAATGTCCATGATGACAAAATCACACGGGACATAAGTGTCCTTGCCCACTTTGACTGGGACATCTTTGATGATTCCCATGGGAAGAGTTACTGAATTATCTGCAAGCTGTATGGTCATGCCCGTTGGAAGCAATTATGCAAATTGCACAGGATAAGTGGCATAATAGAGATTCTTGCGTCGAGATCTACCAATCCTTTCTTGCATGATGAGTCGCCAATGTGACATGAAATTCCAAAGGATCCTGGGTCTTTTTGTTTCTTGGTCATCTTGTTCAAAATGATATCAGATGTAGTTGTCTCCAGTTTTACTATCTCATACTCTTCAGTTATATACTTCCTTGTAAGAAGTGGCTTTAAGTACTTAGTCCAGGCTGGTATCTCAGCTAGAGCATCGAGAAAAGGGATATCAACATGAAGCTTCTTCATAGCTTCTTTGAACTTATTGAAACAAGTATCCAACTTGGTTTTCCTTAGACGAGCTGGGAAAGGTATATGAGGCTTATATACAAGAATATCGGGTTTTGGTGTTTCAGTTTCTTCATCAGTAGGTTTCTCAGGATTTCCCTTATTTGTCTTATCATCTTGATATTCTAGTGTTGTTGAGTCTTGGGCAATTATAGGTTCATCCTCGTCTGTAATAACCACAGGCGCCTTTACAGGGGGATCTGAATAGTCTTTTCCTGACATGGTGGTGACTACCTTTAACTGTTTCGGATGCTTGGGATTATTCTCTGGTTGGCCGGCAAAGACTCCAATAGGTGGCTTTATGCTAGCTGCGAGTTGAGCTAGTTGAGATTCAATAGCCTTCTGTTGGGCTTGCTGGTTCGCTATCATAGTTTGCTGAGTTTGCAGCATCTTTTCAATGGTTGTTAACTTGTCCTCAGAAGAGATAGATCATGCTTGCTGTCCTTGTTGTTGATTAATATTCTGGTACTGAGAGTTGTTTTGATAATTATTGTAGTTCCTATTCTGAAAGTTCCCCTTGAAATTTCCTTGATTCCCAGAATTTTGTTGTTGATTATACTGGAATCCTAGTGGGCCTCTTGATTGATTGTATGAACCAAATTGATGCGAGTTTACTGCTCCAGAGGGGTTTCCGTATTGAAAACCTGGATGATTCATATTCTGATTCGGATTGTAATAACTTTGACCAAGAATGGTATTAACAGCGTTAATATTTTCCATTTGGCCATTATCTTCTTGGCCACATACATTGCTCAGGACGACATCGTAAAGAACATTGCATGATAAGGTGGAATGATCAGTTCCTTTACATGCTTCATAGAATTGGGAAGCGGACTTGACTTGTTCTGGTTGTCGAGTGGGTGAACGTCCTCTTCCAATGGCAGGAAAAGATGATTCAATATGGTCTTGTTTGGCAACTAAGAGTTTTAAGGTTTTAGCAATGGATTTATACTCGGGAGTAGCTTCGGCCATAGCTACTTTCAAAACTCCTTTACCTACAGAACTTCCCCAATTTGCTTGATTTTTTGCTCCCAGGGTCACGACACTCCATGCGCTGTCATAACTTTGATGCATGAAGTTTCCTCCAGACGAGGAATCTAGGAATCTCTTAATATCATCATCCACACCACTATAGAAAATCTCAATGAGTTTATTCTTGGGAATTCCTTGGTGTGGACACTTGCATAGAAGCTCTTTGTATCTATCCCAAGCTTCTGCAAGAGTTTCTCCAGGAACTTGAGTGAAATTTGTTATTCACCCTCTGATTTCATATGTGAGAGATGGGGGATAGAACTTCTCTAGAAACACATTTTGGAGTTGTTCCCAAGTGGTGATGGGTATTTCACTTTGTAGTGAATTGTACCAACTTATGGCTCTATTAGCAAGGGAATACTTGAAGAGGCGGAGTCTAATGGCATCATCAGACACTCCATTTTGCTTTGTTATAGCACAAAGATCAATAAACCTTAGAAGATGTTCTTGACTATCTTCACCTTGTTTTTCATAGAATGGGATGTTCTGAAGCAGGGTGATCCAATACGCTCTTATCTTGAAATTAGGAGCGTTAATGGGAGGAGGTTGCACTGGACGATGAACATTCGCAACTTTCAGGATTGAGAACTCTTTAAGATCCTTTTGTAATTCAACTACTTGCGCTGCTAGGATTTCCTATTGAACCACAGCCCTGGCTTCTTGCATGAGACTCTCTCTTTGTGCATTGATGGCTTGAGCCACCCTTCGGGCTACCTCTTCTTCTTGAGCCATCCATGCTTGATTTTCTTTGATCTGACGATGAAAGGTTCTGTCTATCTCGGGATCAAAGCTTGCTGTTAGTCTGGGGCTATCCGAATGGTGCATGCACTACGCCTTGGATTGTACCTGAAAATAGAAAGATTTCAAAATTGAGAACCACAAAGTGGATTCAAATTCAAGTAGATGATCAATTTCTTCAAAAGAAAAAGCAAAATCCTAAATTAGTCTTAAAAGAACTAGATTTGACTAACTGATGTTGTTGTCCCTGGCAACGGTGCCAGAATTTGACGTGGGATTTTATCACACTAACAAACTCACTCAGGGTTGAAATCCCTAAGCTTTTACCAAAACCAAAGTGCAATAATACCACCCACATGCGGACAAGTCTTATCACAGTATAGTTAAGGATCGAACCCAAAGGACAACATTTTTAAGAATCCTTATCATTAGAATCTAGCTCAAGTAAAACTAATATTTAGAACGATTGGTTGATTTGAGGTTAATTAAACTAATTACAAGAAAGTGAAAGTTGAATTAATGTTGGATTTAGATCAATGATATGGAATTACTGGGATGGTATTGGGTTTCACCACCGCTACACACGCAAACACATTCAATCGCAAACAATCCAGGCAAGATATAACAATCCAAATAGAGCTACTGCAGAACCCCCCATACGGGCGTTAGGTTCGCATAAACATCACCTTAGGCATCAGATGTCTCGTCACCAACTAGATCACTTACTTACAGCTCTGAAGATACATAAATCCAATGAAGGTTGTGGGCCCCCTATACAGGCGTTAGGCACACAGAAGCGTCACCGAAGGCTAGATGGCTCATCCCCTCACGGATTATACACTTACGACCTCGAAGAAATCCCATTATATTTCTAATTTGGGAGTCAACCACATTAATTGATATCCAAGCAGGTGATGGATCTACAAACTAACATCGACGATAAATAAAACGATGCAAAATCCAACTAAGGTTGTGGTCCTCCCTGAGGGATGTTTAGACCACAGAAGCATCACCGTAGGCTAGATGTCTCGTTCCCTCACGGATCATGCACTTACTACCTCAAGGAATCCTATCAGAAGTTCTCATCAAGGAGTTGAACATTGTAAACTTCCATTCTATCCCTCACATAGAAGATTTCACAATGTAGGAAAGAACAAGATGAAAGTAAGGAGATAATCAACTACGAACATGTAACATCCCTGACCTGGGTTATGCTTTAACCCTAGGTGTTTTGCTTAATAAAGTTAATTAGATGCTTGCTCTTATCTTTTGAAAAGTAATTAAGGCTCAAGAGGAACTTATATTTCAATTTTAGTCCTTTTTGAATAATATTGAAATGATATTTTGCTTGTTTTGGACTAAAGTGCAAATTACCCAAGTTGAGGGGTTAAATTGAAAATTGTGCATGATAATATGTTCCTCATGTGTTGAAGCATCATGAGAATGAAGATGATGTAGAGGTATGGCTAGTGAAAGCCTGAGTACCAAGAAAGAGCTGATTAAACAATCTTTGTGCATTGAAACCTAGTTTTGGTGTAATGTGCAATTTACCCAAAACCTAGGGTTCAATATGCAAAATACCACTTCTATAGGGTCCCTCTTTTTTCTTGGCATCTTTTAGAGAAAATAAAAAGGGAGGGGCGCCTCATTTGAATTACTTTGAAGGAGAGAGAATCTTGATATTAAAACAATCCACATTTAAGCATAATTGGAACTTTATTTCAATTTAATAAAGAAAATGAAGGGTCTTCAAACAAAAACGAGATGGTTGAATATGCTCAAGTGTGAGCACCCTTGTGCCTTTGTTAGTCCACGAAATATCTCAAAGAAAGTGGATAACTCACTCACATAAAATAAAGAAAAGTAATATCCACTAACTTTAGGATATTAATATTGTAAGGGTTAAGGTGCTTAATTTGCTTTTCGTTAAATTGTGGATAATTGAGAGGAATAAGAGGCAAGGAGGGTAGCCTAGTATCTAAGGAAGGGAAGGGGGCAAGTGTCAATGATTTGGGGGAGATAATTCCTACTTTCTCTCTCCTAAATGAATTTTCAATAAAATTCACATATATGCTCCTTTATCCATTGAATGAAAGGGTAATTTTGAACCCACTTCTTCTCTTTGCTTGCAAAATGACAAAGTAAGCTTTCTAGGATCAGGACGACGACCCCCAACCTGTTGGTAAGATTCTTGACTTCCATTCACCTTGAATTCATGGTGGAAATCACAAAATAATGCATGATTTCTTCTTATCTCGATCCCATCTTCAATTCTAACCATTCCTTTTCACTCAAAACTTGAGGACGAGCCTTGGAATAGTGAAAGGAGTTGCACCCACCATTGTTTACATGAGATTTAAGCTTTGAAGCTCAATTGGAGGTGGGTTATATAAATTGAACCCCTTTACGTTGTTATTCAACTATTAATCTAGCAATTTTGTTGATTCCTTCATCATCTTGATTAATTGTTGGTTGAAACTGGTAAATCCATGAAATCAGAAGTACTAAGATCCACAGGGATGAAGGTAGATGATAATGAAATCATCTTGGACACATTTCCTAAAGAAATTTTATTTCATTCGGTTTCAACAAACTTGCTCATTCAGTTTCAACAAAACCGTTTAAAAGCAAATGATTTCATCAAACCGTTTGAAGCTAAATGGTTTCAAACCGTTTGGGAGAGTTTTCCATGGTTGACCGTTTGGAAATTTTGATGCTAATGATGATGTTTGATGATCCACCAAACTTGATTGATTAATTCCAAAGGATTCATCAGTTGAAGGTTAATCAATTAGCAAACCCTAATCGGGTTAAGTGCTGAAATTCAATTTGGTTAATTTAGATTTTTGGGTGTTTGAGCCCAAACGGTCTCAAGACCATTTGGAGGTCACCCAAGACCATTTGGAGGTCTAGGGTTAAGTATGGTTGAGTAATTGAAGGTCCAGAGATACCAAATTGAAATGCAATTAAGTGCTGATTTGATGATCAATCCAATGATCTAAACCCTAATGAAATTTCACCAATTCCAAGGATAGGATGGGGAAAACGGTCTCAAGACCATTTGGAGGTCATACAAATGACCTCAAGACCGTTTGAGGTCAGGTCATGTCAAAATTTTGATGATGGTTCATTGCTTTCAATTGAGTCAGTTCCACAATGTTGATCATTGATGGTTCCTCAATTTCAAAACCCTAATTGAAGGTTCTTGAGTAGAAACCCTAGATCAATTGGGTATAAAACCCTAATTGATGGTCCAATTGAAGGATGATTCAATAGTTTACTTGATGAAGAAATCAAGGATTCAATTGTTAATCGGTTCATCTATTGAAACCATGAATTGTTTATGTGTTGATAGGGCTTTTTGGTCCATTCGGTTTTGAGAGGGTTTGGACCAAACGGTCTTAAGACCGTTAGAGTCCAAACAGTCTCAAGACCATTTGGGTCCAAATGGTCTCAAACCGTTTGGAGACCCAAAGTGCAATCGGTTTCAACACCTATCTTGTCCAATCGGTTTCAAGGGCAATTTTCCCAATGGTTTTCTACCAATTGAATTATCAAAACTAATATTGTTTAGGGCCTATGTAATCAAATCTTTTTGAGGTTCAACATGGTTGATCCATTAGGATACCTCATGTAATTGGAGGTCTAATAGGGCCAATTCAATTGAATGTCTAATGCAATTGAAGATTCAAATGGGTTAATCCAGTTGATCATCTAATGGAATTTAAGGTTCAATTGGTCAATTCAATTGGAACCCTCATATAATTAAAGGTTCAATTGATTAAACTAGTTGGAGACCTGATGTACATAGATGATTAATACCCTCAGTGAGTTTAATCATTGATGATTAATAATGTAATAATTTAATACATCATGTTAGCCATAAATGCATATGTTTTAATAAAGATTAGGCTCAATCTAATCAAGATTTGAGATGTGGACATCCTGAGTAGGATGAAAGAGAAAGATTCATACATGAATGATAATCATGTAGCACTTAAGCCTAAAACTTTCAAATTGATGTGATATACAATTAGGGTATGATCCTCGAATAAGAGATCATAAAACCCTAATTGAGTTGATTAATGAACTCAAACCCTAATTTAGGGCAATTCTGAATGAAACCCTAAACTAGGAGGATGATGTGATATGAATTTAGGGTAACGACATGAGTAACCCTAACTCAGGGTTTACTGATGATAAACCCTAATTAGGATGAATAGTAAACCTTAATTATGGGTAATGGAATATGAAACCCTAATTGGGATTAATAGTAAACCCTAATTGTGGGTTATTGAATATAAACCCTAATCTGGGGTGATGTGATGTGAATAGTAAACTCTAAACTCTAAATAGAGTGAAGATGTGTGAAACCCTAATTTTGGGTTATACTATAAAGAATGAAACCCTAATCTTAGACAAGGCAATGATGAAACATTGGTCCTAATTGAACAAAGGGGATGTGTAACCCTATTGAAATGAAATGTGAAACCCTAACCCTGGTAAGGGAATAGTGATGTTACCCTTGAATAGCATGAAACTGAAATGTGATTGATATATCTGTTATCATGTGTGCTAACCATGCAGGTATCCTGAGATGATGAACATAGCCAGGTATGAGCTATGATGCTTTATTCATTGAAAATTATTCATTGGGCCTTGTGTCCCATAATATACCTTGTTGCTTAGTAAATGGTAACAAGAGAGTTAATGAGCCTCAAGTGCCATAAGAGATGCTTGTGTAGCAAGTATCATGTTTACCTTGGTCAAATGATTTGAAGATGATAACTACCTGAAAAAGTGGTAATAGTGCTCAGTGATGAGCTAAGGGTTTGAATACCCAGATCCATATAATTATGGTGTTGAGATTGTGAAGGGATGAAATTTCCCAATATTGAAATGAGGGACTGAGATCCCAATGTCTTATAAAGATTGAGAAGTAACTCATGAAAATAGTACATGTTTCTTTGTAGCACTTGTCTGAATAAATTATGTTTGAAAACTTGACTGATGCTAAAAGAATATGATAATGTACTTAATTAATCAAGTGATACCATAGAATGTAGTTTCCCTGACCACAGATCCATCAGCGTCAAAATTAGCTGAATGGTGAAATGAGTTTTACTTAGAACGCATATTTTTTAATATGTGGGGGTAATTTGCCAAATATATCATTATGCCCCATAGGAATGGCTACGGGCTATGTCCTATATACGGGATTGGTTTCGGACCATAGCCCAATAAGAGTATGGCTACGGGCCATAACTTCTCAATATAATACCAGACATTGACTACGGGCCATAACCCTGAAGAGAGTATATGCCACGGGCTATAACTCTATAGTGAAGATGCCAATATACCCTGGCAAGCTAAATGCAGTTTGACACATGATGTCTCCGCTAAAGTAGTGTCGTACTGACCGAGACAGATGAGGTCATGGAATTCGGCTCTCCCATTGATCCTGTGTGGTACCAATGCTTTACGTAATCGTGGTCGGTTGGAGTATGAGCGGTATATCTCATCTCCTCGGGGCATATACTTAAGAATCTTTGTAAAATGTAATCAGTCGTGTAGTGTATTTGCATAAGATTGAAATATGAGAATCACTGGTTGATGTTATTCCACTTAGCATGTTCTAGATACATAAATGTTATATATGTTCTTCGATTCTTTATTGAATAAGAGACATGCTGCTTTATCAAGTTATAGCTTAAATGCTTGAATAGAAATGATGCTTTAATCTGCATAGATATTGATTTATCTGTTGTTGAATATATGATTCCACTGTTCAGTTTATTTCTATTAAACTGTAATAAAAATGTTTTCGGCAGAGAGTTATATCTCTCGCTGGGGCAATTTTATAATTGTCTCACCCCCATGGAATCCAACATTTTTAGGTTGATGCGGACGAGGTAGCGGCAGAAACCCCATAAGAAGGGAAGAACAGGAGCAGCAACAAGGATAATAGTAGATCCTAAGGTGGAGATACTGGTCAAAGCTTGTATATATGTAAATAGAGTCATATGTGTCGTCTCTATACTCTCAGGTCCTAGGAATCAGTAATGTTGTTTTTATAATCGATATGAGATTTTGGCATGATACCTCGAGGATTTTATTACTTGAGCTTTTCATAAAGCAAATGATGTATATATATTCCTCGAGAAGAAATGGTACAGAGAATGTACTATGTGAACCAGGATGTGAATGTGATATGATGGTACTTTTTGAAAGTGTTTTCCAGAGAATGGATCTCTTTGCAAAAAGTTTTAATTTTTAGTGATTTTCAGTTAATCCGCTGTGAATGATACGCTTCCGCATTAGTTAATCTTGCTTTATTAAGTTAATCTTTTTTTTGTGAATTGCTCGCCAAAATTTAGTGGTATCAGAGCTCTAGGTTCGCTGAGTCTACAGAGACATAGGATTAAGGTCGTTGAGTTTGTTCTAGTGTCTTCCAATTATCTAATAGTGTCTTCTGATCATATAGGAGAATAAGAACTTGAAGATGTCTGGATCACATGATGAACATGTTGCTGAGAGCAGCGTTGCTGCACCAGCAGGAGGTGCAAGAGATCAAGATAGGGAGGAGCATGTACCTGAACAACCCCAGTTCAATCAAGTTGATATGGGGAACCCAGCCTTCCAAGCCATGTTTGGACAGTTTATGGCAGCCATTACGCATAGGAATGATAGGATGCCATTACCTACACCCAGGGCACCTACCCATTGTGAAGGACTGGGAGTCGGCAAGACATTTGAACGACTTCGCCAGGTGGGAGCCATAGATTATGCTGGTACAGCTGATCCAGCTGATGCAGACTTATGGGTGACTAAGCTGGAGAAAGCCTTTAGGATCCTTAATATCCCTGAAGATGAGAAGGTGAGACATGATGTATACCTGTTGAAAGGTAGTGCTGGTCACTGGTGGACCATTAAGGAAGGCAAGAGGCCAGGTGCTGAGATTGGATGGGAAGAGTTCCGACGAGAATTCGTCAGTAGATACTTTTCCAAGACTTTTCTGGACGAGAAGATTACTCAGTTTGAATGGATTAGGTAGGGATAAATGAACATTAGCGAGTATGAGGCTAAGTTCATGGAACTTTTGTGATTTTGTCTGCATATGGCATCTACTGATGAGGAGAGAATTCGGCATTCCGAGAAGGGGTTGAACGCTGAATTCACCACTCTGGTGTCTGCTTTAGAGAACCGGGAGAGGCTTGCCACCTTCATGGAGCCTGTAAGATGGATAGAGAGGTCTATGATCGAGAAGCGACATACCAGTAATAAGAAAGTGTATCCTCAGTTTCATGGACAAAGGTCTGAGAGTTTCAAGAAACCAAGGTTTTCCGCACTAGAAGCACCACAGAGGTTTAATACCCAGACGCAGTGGACGTCAAGTAAGGGTAGAGGGCGTAGTTTTCCTTTGAGTAGAGCCCCTAGCATGGCATCAACATCAGTAACTGGACTCTCTAGACCACATCAAGAGAGTAGAACTTGTCATCAATGTGGACTAGTAGAACATCTGGCAAGGGATTGCCCAACGGGGAATACAGTGGCGAATCAACCCCCGAGACAGAGTCAACAAGTTTCTTAGAGAAAGCCATTTTCTAGTGGTACCCTAGGACATGGACAAGCGTCCGAGGCGGGATCTTCTACATACAATAATAGAGCATAGGGAAAACATCAGGCAATGACGAGATTCTATGCAATGAATCAGCTCGAGGCAGTGGTTAATCCACGAGTTGTGATAGGTCAGATGAAACTATTTTATTCTGATATGTCTTCATCCTGCTTCGTATCTATTTTAATTGATCCTAGTGCTATGCATCCCTTCATCACTAAAAGAGTGATTCTTGACTTCAATATGATAGTTGGTCATAGGGCAGAAAGCTTGAAGTTAGAAACACCTTTGTTGGGATCCACAGTGTTGTGGGAGGTATGTTCTCCCTACACTCTTATCTTTTCTGAACATCACATTCAGGTGGATCTTATACCACTTGAAATGCATGGGTTTGATATAATTCTTGGGATGGATACCGTAGAAAAGTATAAGGTGGTCTTGGATTGTGATTCCAAGCAGGTTGTGTTCACAAAAAATGATGACACATGGATCTTTCAGGGAGATAGAAAGATTTTTCCAACTTGCTTAGTGTCAGCCATGGTAGCTGAGAAGTTGTTGAGACAAGGATTTTTGCATTCTTGGCTCATGTGGTAGATACCACAATGGAGAGTTCTAAACTTTCTGAAGTTCCAGTTGTTAGGTAATTTGAAGATGTATTCCCTGAGGAACTTCTAGGTGTTCCACCACCTCGAGAGATTGATTTTGAGATTAATCTAATATTGGGCACGCAACCAATAGCCCAAACGTCGTATAGGATGGCACCTACTGAAATGGAAGAGCTCAAGAAACAACTGCAGGAGTTGCTTGAGAAGGGTTTTATTCGACCGAGTACTTCACCATGAGGTGCTCCAGTCCTCTTTGTTAAGAAGAAGGATGGGTCCATGTGATTATGCATTGACTATAGGCAGTTGAATAAGGTAACCATAAAGAATAACTATCCTTTGCCAAGGATTTATGACTTGTTTGATCAGTTGTGTGGTGCAACTATCTTTTCTAAGATAGATTTGAGGTCAGGATACCATCAGTTGTGTATTAAGGAGAGTGGCATACCTAAGTCTGCCTTTAGGACAAGGTATGGTCACTATGAGTTCATAGTTATGTCATTTGGACTAACTAATGCACCAGCTGCATTCACGGAACTCATGAATAGAATTTGTTGACCTTTTCTTGATCAGTTTATAGTAGTCTTCATAGACGATATTCTGATATATAGTAGAGATGCTCAACAGCATGAGCAGCACCTCCACCAGGCTTTGACTTTGCTAAGAGAGCATAAGTTGTATGCTAAGTTTAGCAAATGTGAGTTTTGGTTACCATACGTTTCTTTTCTTGGACACATAATATCTGCCTTAGGTATTCATGTTGATCCTAAGAAGGTGGAATCTATCTTGCAATGGGAACAACCAAAGACACCGACAGAGATTCGTAGTTTTCTTGGACTAGCAGGTTATTACAGGAGGTTTATTAAGAACTTCAGTTCTATAGCTTCACCCCTAACCAAGTTGACCAAGAAAGAGGTTCCTTTTATCTAGAATGACAAGTGTCAACAATCTTTCCAGATGCTGAAGGAAAGATTAACAAGTGCACATGTGTTAGTATTACCGGAGCAAGGTAAGGGGTGCATAGTCTTCTGTGATGCACCCAAGAACGGTCTAGGATGTGTGTTGATGCAGGATAAGCAAGTGATTTCTTTTGCTTCTCGACAGCTTAAGAAACACGAGGAAAATTATCTAACACATGATCTAGATCTAGCTGCTGTGGTCCATGCCTTGAAGATCTGGAGACATTATCTCAATGGAGAGACATTCCAGATTTTCACAGACCATAAGAATTTAAAATATATCTTTTCTCAACATGAGCTGAACATGAGACAACACCACTGGATGGAGTTAATCAAGGACTACGATTGTACAATTGATTATCATCCAGGGAAGGCCAATGTAGTTGCTGATGCACTAAGTAGGAAATCAGCAACACCAGCCCTAGATAAAGCATAGTTGAATTCCTTAGTGTGCTCTAAGAGAGATATGCTTATTTCTTTAAGGCAAGATAATGTACAGCTTAAGGTATCGTTGTTATCTGGGTTGTTAGTTGAGATGCAAGTGAAGCCTACTCTGAGACAGCAGATTAAAGAAGCACATCAGGATGATGTTGTGATTCAACAGATCAGGTCAGAGTATGGTAGTGAGAAATGAGATGGTTTCCATGATTCAGATGATCAGGTAGCCTGTTATCATGGTAGAATGATAGTACTTGATGTCGATAACCTAAGAAAGTTAGTTCTGGAAGAAGCTCATTCTTCAATGTATGTTATGCATCCAGGGAGCACCAAGATGTATCATAACTTAAAAGATATGTATTGGTGGCATGGATTAAAGAAAGATGTAGTTGAGTTTGTTATGCGGTGTCCAGTGTGTCAGCAAGTTAAAGTTGAACATCAAAAGCCCGCAGGAACAATGCAACCTCTGCCTATACCACAATGGAAATGGGATCATGTGACCATGGACTTTGTGGTTGGTTTGCCTATAATAACCAAAGGTCATGATTCCATTTGGGTGATAGTTGATAGGTTGACAAAGACAACACATTTCTTACCTATCAAAACAACCTACACTGCTGAGAAGTTGGCACAGTTATATGTTGATGAGATAGTGCGTTTTGACGGGGTTCCAGCTACTATTGTATCTGATAGAGGTCCCCAGTTCACGAGTCATTTTTGGGAGTAACTCCATAAATCTTTGGGTACACAATTAAGGTTTAGTACAACCTTTCACCCATAGACAGATGGACAATCTGAAAGGACCATACAAACTTTGGAGGACTTGCTTAGGGCATGTGTCCTTAAATTTGTAGGAAGTTGGGATCTACACCTGAGCTTGATAGAATTTGCTTATAATAATAGCTATCAACACAGTATTGGGATGGAACCATATGAAGCATTATATGGTAGACGTTGTAGATCTCCTTTATGTTGGCATGAAATAGGGGAGTACCAACTTTTGAGTCCTGAGCTAGTTCAAGAGAAGATTAAAGTAATACAACAGCAGTTGAAAGCGACTCAGGATAGACAGAAATCTTATGCTGATAAGTGTCGTAGACCTTTAGAATTCCAATTTGGAGACAGAGTATACCTCAAGGTCTCACCTTGGAAAGGTATCCTTAGATTTGGGAAGAAGGGCAAGTTAGCTCCTAGATTTATGGGGCCTTATCCAATCATTGAGAGGATGGGAAAGGTAGCCTATAAGCTAGAGTTACCACCTGAGATGCATAGATTACACCCAGTGTTCCATATCTCCATGTTGAGAAAGTGTCATCCTGACACAAAATTAGTTCTATAACCTATGGAGGTAGAACTAAATGATGATATATCATATGTTGAAGGACCTGTGTTGATTCTTGATAGAAGAATCAAAAAGCTGAAAAAGAAAGACATTTGTCTTGTAAAAGTCCTCTAGAACCACCGTGGCATTGAAGAAGCTACATGGGAACTAGAGGAATATATGAGGAGTAAATACCCTACTCTTTTCTCTTAATGTTTTCGTTGATGATTTTGGGGACGAAATCCTTGTAAGGGGTGGATAATTTGTAACATCCCTAACATGGGTTATGCTTTAACCCTAGGTGTTTTTCTTAATAAAGTTGATTATATGCTTGTTCTTATCTTTTGAAAAGTAATTAAGGCTCAAGAGGAACTTATATTTCAATTTTAGTTCTTTTTGAATAATATTGAAATGATACTTTGCTTGTTTTGGACTAAAGTGCAAATTACCCAAGTTGAGGGGTTAAATTGCAACTTATGCATGATAATATGTTCATCATGTGTTGAAGCGTCATGAGAATGAAGATGATGTAGAGGTATGGCTAGTGAAAGCCTGAGTACCAAGAAAGAGCTGATTAAACAATCTTTGTGCATTGAAACCTAGTTTTGGTGTAATGTGCAATTTACCCAAAATCTAGGGTTCCATATGAAAAAATACAACTTATAGAGGGTCCCTCATGTTTCTTGTCATCTTTTAGAGAAAATAAAAAGGTAGGGGCGTCTCATTTGAATTACTTTGAAGGAGAGAGAATCTTGATATTAAAATAATCAAGATTTAAGCATAATTGGAACTTTATTTCAATTTAATGTAAAAATAAATAAATTAATTGAAGGGTCTTCAACCAAAAACAAGATGGTTGAATTTTCTCAAGTGTTAACACCCTTCTTCCTTTGTTAGGCCACGAAATATCTCAAAGAAAGTGGATAACTCACTCACATAAAATAAAGAAAAGTAATATCCACTAACTTTAGGATATTAATATTATAAGGGTTAAGGTGCTTAATTTGCTTTTCTTTAAATTGCGGATAATTGAGAGGAATAAGAGGCAAGGAGGGTATCCTCATATCTAAGTAAGGGAAGGGGGCAAGTGGCAAGGATTTGGGGGAGATAATTCCTACTTTCTCTCTCCTAAATGAATTTTCAATAAAATCCACATATATGCTCCTTTATCCATAGAATGAAAGGGTAATTTCAAACCCACTTCTTCTATTTTCTTTCAAAACGACCAAGAAAGCTTTGGAGGATCAGGCGGATGACCCCCAACCTGTTGGTAAGCTTCTTGACTTCCATTCACCTTGAATTCATGGTGGAAATCACAAAATAATGCATGATTTCTTCTTATCTCGATCCCATCTTCAATTCTAACCATTCCTTTTCACTCAAAGCATGAGGACGAGCCTTGGAATAGTGAAATGAGTTGCATCCACCATTTTTGACGTGAGATTGAAGCTTTGAAGCTCAATTGGAGGTGGGTTATATAACTTGAACCCCTTTACATTGTTATTCAACTATTAATCTTGCAATTTCGTTGATTCCTTCATCATCTTGATTAATTGTTGGTTGAAACTGGTAAATCCATGAAATCAGAAGTACTAAGATCCACAGGGACGAAGGTAGATGATTATTACATCATCTTGGACACATTTCCTAAAGAAATTGTATTTCATTCGGTTTCAACAAACTTGCTCATTCGGTTTCAACAAAATCGTTTGAAAGCAAACAGTTTCATCAAACCGTTTGAAACTAAATGGTTTCAAACCATTTGGGAGAGTTGACTAGGGTTGACTATTTGGAAAAGTTGATGCTAATTATGATTGTTTATGATCCACCAAATTTGATTGATTAATTCCAAAGGATTCATCAGTTGAAGGTTAATCAATTAGCAAACCCTAATCGGGTTAAGTCCTGAAATTCAATTTGGTTAATTTAGATTTTTGGGTGTTTGATCCCAAACGGTCTCAAGACCGTTTGATCCCAAACGGTCTCAAGACCGTTTGGAGGTCACCCAAGACCGTATGGAGGTCTAGGGTTAAGTATGGTTGAGTAATTGAAGGTCAAGAGATACCAAATTGAAATGCAATTAAGTGATGATTTGATGATCAATCCAATGATCTAAACCCTAATGCAATTTCACTAATTCCAAGGATAGGATGGGGCAAATGGTCTCAAGACTGTTTGGAGGTCATCCAAATGACCTCAAGACCGTTTGAGGTCAGGTCATGTCAAAAGTTTGATGATGGTTCATCAATTTCAATTGAGTCAGTTCCACAATGTTGATCATTGATGGTTCCTCGATTTCAAAACCCTAATTGAAGGTTCTTGAGTAGAAACCCTTGATCAATTGGGTATAAAACCCAAATTGATGGTCCAATTGAAGGATGATTCAATAGTTTACTTGATGAAGAAATCAAGGATTCAATTTTTAATCGGTTCATCTATTGAAACCATGAATTGTTTATGTGTTGATAGGACTTTTTGGTCCATTCAGTTCTGAGAGGTTTTGGAGCAAACGGTCTCAAGACCGTTTGGGTTCAAACAGTCTCAAACCATTTGGAAACCCAAAGTGCAATCGGTTTCAACACCTATCTTGTCCAATCGGTTTCAAGGGCAATTTTCCCAATGGTTTTCTACCAATTGAATTATGAGAACTAAGATCGTTTAGGGCCTATGTAATCAAATCTTTTTGAGGTTCAACATGGTTGATCCATTAGGACCTCATGTAATTGTAGGTCCAATATGGCCAATTCAATTGAATTTCTAATGCAATTGAAGATTGAAATGGGTTAATCCAATTGTTCATCTAATGGAATTGAAGGTTCAATTGGTCAATTCAATTGGAACCCTCATATAATTAAAGGTTCAATTGATTAAACTAGTTGGAGACCTGATGTACATAGATGATTAATACCCTCAGTGAGTTTAATCATTGATGATTAATGATGTAATAATTTAATACATCATGTTATCCATAAATGCATATGTTTGAATAAAGATTAGGCTCAATCTAATCAAGATTTGAGAAGTGGACATCCTGAGTAGGATGAAAGAGAAAGATTCAAACATGAATGATAATCATGTAGCACCTAAGCTTAGAACATACAAATTGATGTGATATACAATTAGGGTATGATCCTTGAATAAGAGATCATAAAACCCTAATTGAGTTGATTAATGAACTCAAACCCTAATTTAGGGCAATTCTAAATGAAACCCTAAACTAGGAGGATGATGTGATATGAATATAGGGTAATGACATGGGTAACTCTAACTCAGGTATCCTGATGATAAACCCTAACTAGGATGAATAGTAAACCCTAATTATTGGTAATGGAATATGAAACCCTAATTGGGATGAATAATAAACCCTAATTGTGGGTTATTGAATATAAACCCTAATCTGGGGTGATGTGATGTGAATAGTAAACTCTAAACTCTAAATAGAGTGAAGATGTGTGAAACCCTAATTTTGGGTTATACTATATAGCATGAAACCCTAATCTTGGACAATGCAATGATGAAACATTGGTCCTAATTGAACAAAGAGGATGTGTAACCCTGATTGAAATGAAATGGGAAACCCTAACCCTAGTGAGGGAATAGTGATGTTACCCTTGAATAGCATGAAACTAAAATGTGATTGATATATCTGTTATGATGTGTGCTAACCATGTAGGTATCCTCAGATGATGAACATATCCAGGTATGAGCTATGATGCTTTATTCATTGAAAATTATTGATTGGGCCTTGTGTGCCATAATATACCTTGTTGCTTAGTAAATGGTAACAAGAGAGTTAATGAGCCTCAAGTGCCATAAGAGATGCTTGTGTAGCAAGTATCATGTTTACCTTGGTCAAATGACTTGAAGGTGATAACTACCTGAAAAAGTGGTAACATTGCTCAGTGATGAGCTAAGGGTTTGAATACCCAGATCCATATAATTATGGTGTTGAGATTGTAAAGGGATGAAATTTCCCAATATTGAAACGAGGGACTGAGATCCCAATGTCTTATAAAGATTGAGAAGTAACTGATGAAAATAGTACATGTTTCTTTGTAGCACTTGTCTTAATAAGTTATGTTTGAAAACTTGACTGATGCTAAAAGAATGTGATAATGTACTTAATTAATCAAGTGATACCATAGAATGTAGTTGCCCTAACCACAGATCCATCAGCGTCAGAATTAGCTGAATGGTGAAATGAGTTTTACTCGGAACGCATATTTTTTAATATGTGGGGGTAATTGGACAAATATTTCCTTATGCCCCATAGGAATGGCTATAGGCTGTGTCCTATGTACGAGATTGGTTTTGGACCATACCCCAATAAGAGTATGGATACATGCCATAACTTCTCAATATAATACCAGGCATTGACTACGGGCCATAACCCTGAAGAGAGTATATGCTAAGGCCTATAACTCTATAGCGAAGATGCCAATATACCCTGGCAAGCTAAATGCAGTTTGACACATGATGTCTCTGCCAAAGTAGTCTCGTACTGACCGAGACAAATGAGGTCATGGAAACCGGCTCTCCCATTGATCTTGTGTGGTACCGATGCTTTACGTAATCGTGGTCGTTTGGAGTATGAGAGGTATATCTCATCTCCTCAGGGCATATGCTTAAGAATTTTTGTAAAATGTAATCAGCCATGTAGTGTATTTGCATAAGATTGAAATACGAGAATCACTGGTTGATGTTATTCTACTTAGCATGTTCAAGATACATAAATGTTATATATGTTCTTCAACTCTTTATTGAATAAGAGACATGCTGCTTTATCAAGTTATAGATTAAATGCTTGAATAGAAATGTTGCTTTAATCTGCATAGATATTGATTTGTCTGTTGTTGAATATATGATTCTACTATTTAGTTTATATTTATTAAACTGCAATAACAATGTTTTCGGCGGAGAGTTATATCTCTCGCTGGGGCAATTTTATAATTGTCTCACCCCCGTGGAATCCAACATTTTTAGGTGGACGCGGACGAGGTAGAGGCAGAAACCCCATAAGAAGGGAAGAACAGTAGCAACAACAAGGACAATAGTAGATCCTAAGGTGGAGATACTGGTCAAGGCTTGTATATATGTAAATAGAGTCCTATGTGTCATCTCTGTACTCTTAGGTCCTAGGAATCAGTAATGGTGTTTTTATAATCGGTCTGAGATTTTGGCATGATACCTCAAGGATTTTGTTACTTGAGCTTTTAATAAAGCAAATGATGTATATATATATATATATATATATATATATATTCCTCGAGAAGAAATGGTATAGAGAATGTACTATGTGAACCAGGATGTGAATGTGATATGATGGTACTTTTTGAAAGAGTTTTCCAGAGAATGGATCTCCTTGCAAAAAGTTTTAATTTTTAGTGATTTTTAGTTAATCCGCTGCGAATGATACGCTTCCGCATTAGTTAATCTTGTTTTATTAAGTTAATCTTGTTTTTGTGAATCGTTCGCCAAAGAACATACCCATTAACAATGAAAAGGAAAGTTATATACATTTCCATGGAGAGTTTAACAAAAGAACATGATTGCATGGGCAGCGGGGCTAGTCCCCGCAACCCAACAAAAAGGTACTACTCGCTCATGATGCGAGAAACAAGAAGAATAAGGAGTAATCTGCCATGAACTCGGTGGAGAAGGTAGTCGCAGTTTGGTGAAGAAGATACGTCCTTCTACGTCATGTCGGAGCAGATCTGGATGCGAACGGGAGATGCCAAGATAGACCAGATAGTCTCCCTCACTCCGTCTTCCTTCTCTTATCAGCCTCCTTGGTTGCAACACGGGCAGTAGGTGGAATGAAACTGGCGTGGACGGCACTGGATTTAGATCGGACATGTGTACAGGCAGCCTGTCGGTGTCCCAGAACCGATGCCCAAATGGGGACCCTGCTGGTGCTATTTATAGGTATATGATTGGCCCTCATAATCTTATAGATATTTTTGCTTAAACGGTTTGGTAAGTAATGTGCCCAAACAGTTTGTTGGAGCAAACCGTTTTGAGGTCCATTTGGTGATGTGTGTGCAAATGGTCTTGCATTTCAGTAGATGCCCAAACGGTCTACTATGCTAAACGGTCTTCAAGTTTCCCCTTGGCAAACGGTCTTGCTGATTTCCCTTTTCCAAACGGTCTATAAATCGTTAATAGATAAACGGTTTTGGCTCCTTTCGGTTTAGAAACCGAATGAGAGCGAACGGTCTCACAGATCATTTGCCTATCAACGGTCTTTGCTTGTCAAACTGTGACGACCTCAATTTCTATATACTCTCCATAGTGACATTCACAAATATGTGTGCACTCATATCTATAGATGTCAAAAGGGAAAATACAAGAGATTAAGGTAATCAACAAAAATCAGAGATTGAGCCAAGATCAAGTCCACATCATCATAAAATGCCATACGAACATTCATTCATATAAATAAAATAAAGTCATTACATAAGGAGAGAAAATATCATTCTAGGAAAAGATAACATTATTACATAGGATCTCAGTCATCCTCAACATCAACTAGAAAAAGAATAAACTAGCATCTAAAAGAAATGAGATAAGAGGAATAGTTCTATCCAATTTATCCTCCATGCTTATTATTTGTGCCTTCAGGTACTTTGAGCATGTGTTACATTTTGGTTGTCAAATGCTCCTTGTACCTAGAAAATACGAGAAACAAAACATCAGCAGAGCTGGTACGTGGTAAAAGTTACACTAATAAGGTTGCATAAAGGAAAATATTTGAACAAGAAGAAAAGAGAGATAAAACCATTTCTTAAGATGAAAATCAGGTAAACATCCTTTTTATTACAATCATTTTTATGTGGTTGTACTACACATATTGTACTTGACTTACATCTAGTGTGGGCAATATAATATCATCATACATCTAACATGGTCCAAGGAAACATACATCCATGTTAGGAAACATACATCCACACTAGGCTATGTGCTCTAGTAGCTACAACCCATCAGAACCATTTATGTTACATTAGGTTTGGCGAAGTATAACCCATACTAGTCAACCAAGAAATCATATTCAAATACGAGCATTCAAGGTATACATATCATAGGCAACCAGAAATCTAGTCTTATACTTATAAGATCGTGTACCTTCTTGTTCAGATCAGATATCCAAAAATATATAATCAACAGGAAATAAGTCACCCTGCAAAGAAAGCAAGGGTACTACATTACTATCGGTCCATGTGACCAAGGATAAGATATGTTCTTAGCTAATATTCCTTTTATGTTATCTAATTCAGATCAGGGATTTCCCATATTTTAATTGAGTTTGGAGATATTATCATGTCTGATCCATCATTAATTAGTTTGCTTAAAAGATAGTATTGAATTACTCAAAAAGAAGATTTTCATGAACTAGGGTTTCTAGGATGGTCAGATAAAAAGGAAACAACCCTTAAGATATTAATGGTTCCATAAGATCGAGGTTTGAATTAGAGTTCAGGACCGTTCATGATTACTAATAATCATCTAGTGATATTAGATCTTGATATAAAGATATAACTCTAATTCTAAGTAGAAAGAGAAAACTAGATCTAGGTTTTCTCCTAATCCTTTGGTTATTTATCATCTTAGAATAGTATTTCGATTTATATAGAAATCAGGGTTTTATCTAGGGTTACATACATTTTAGACAATCGTACATCATCAAGAAAACCATTATTAATAATTGATTAAAAACAAGGAGGTCATTTATCCTTTAGGCAACTACTTTTGAAAAAGGAAACATATTTAAACCCTGATCTTATTTTATATGGATAGAGGATATTTTTCTGATCCAAATGGTATATAGGTTCGCTACAATCCGATATTCCTAGCATCTTTTATGATTTTTTTAAGGTAATACATTTTCTTGAGGAATAAAATAAAAGGAAAGAAAAGAAACCTCGATCAATGGCCAAATCCGACTGGATCAATGGCTCAGATTGATCCAATTATCATGAGAGGGGGGTTCGGTTTGTTGAATGGGCATCCTGGGATTGGTTCAGCTAGCAGCTGGTCTGCTCCACGCGGGCAGCACTTCTTTGGTTTGCTGCTTGCTCGAGCAGTGAGAGGAGAGACTTCGGCGAGGACTCTCTCATGCTGAGTTGATATCCAAGAGTGGGAGAAGGTTGGGAAGGACTCAGGGGATCAGTCTGAAGCCAGCAAGGGTCAAAATAGGGTGCAAGACCCCGCATAGCTCGTCACCGCCACATGGGCAGGCAAGGTCGCCAGAGTCGAGGTCGATTTGGAGTGGGAGGTGATCAGAGGCCTCGTGGTGGTGACGGGGAGATGTGTGGGGTCTAGACAAATGTGCGGGGGAGGTTAGAAGGGAGCATAGGATGTTGTGGAGCTCTCTTGGTGGTGGTGGCTGGAGGTTGAAGAAGGTGGAAAGGAAGTGTTTGCTCGAAGTACCTTGGGTGAAATTGGGGTTGCTGGATGGTTAAAGGGGGAGAGGCGGAGCTAGTGGAGGAGTTAAATAGGTCTTTGAGGGAGAGGGTAGTGAAGCACTAAATGGCACCGCCGGAGTGAGAGCGTACCGCGATCAGGTTGTTGGGTTGGCACAACGGAGCAAGAAACTCTGTCAAATCTGGTATGATTGACCACGCAATCGCGAGACGAAGTTATTTACACGGATAGATATCCAAGCATGTGGATGAGATTGAGCATGGACGAGACTAGGGTTGCCTTCTATCTCCCCGCCCTTTGCGGGAGGTAGGAGACGAAGTCTCCTCTGTTAGATCACTGATCAACGGTTAGAAACACCCGACATAAACCAATGTCCACGCCCAAGCTCTACAGGGCTGCGTGACACATTTTAATAAAAGGAAAAATTGGAACATAGGTCATAGGGTTTAAAATGAAATGGATTATGCACCAAATTAAATTGGTCATATCTCCCAATTGGTTGACCCAATTCAACAAAATTTTAGGGTTAGTTTTATGATGTCATTATGCTACTATGGTATGAATTTGAGATCCAAAATCAAAAGTTCGATGTGTTCATTTACTAAATACATTAACACATGTATTTTATCATCATAGCACACTAGGGTTTGCATATTTTTGCAATTTGTGACACATATTTGTTCAATTGGGTGAGGGAAGTATATGAGGGCATTTTGGTCAACAAATTTGATAATAAAACTTTTAAGAGAGAGAAAATATTATAAAAACTCACTTTGTCACATTCTCCCATCCTTTTAAGAATTTTTCCCTCAAAATTCAAGCATCCTGAAAGAGGTGGATATTTTCGCTCGACTTCGGACTTGAGCTCCCATGTGGCATCGGTCTGATCATGGTGGCTCCAGAGAAATTTCACCATATCTATATGTCGATTACTGTGAAGCTCCTTTATCTTGAAATCTAGGATTTTGACTGGTGTCTCAGCATAGGATAGATCATCTTTCAGCTCAAGAGGTTCATGATTCAGAATGTGACTGGGGTCTTTGACATAAGACTTTAGATTAGATACATGAGAGACATTATGCATGGAACTAAACTGAGGTGGCAAAGGAAGACGATAGGCACATTCTCCAACCCTTTCAAGGATCTCGAAGGGTCCCACATAACAAGGACTGAGCTTTCCCTTATTCTTGGCCAAAGCTAGAATAGGTCGGATCTTTAGAAAGACATGATCACCTACCTTGAACTGACGTTCCTATCGGTGAGCATTTGCATATGATTTCTACCTATCATGTACTCACTTCATTCTCTGCCTGATCATTGCAACTTTATCTGCATACAACAGCATCTCCTCATATTTCATCAAGGTGTGTTCTCCGACGTCATCCCAATGTAATGGAGATCTGCATGGTTGGCCATAGAGAGCTTCATATGGTGGCATCCCAATACTCGCCTGATAGCTATTATTATAGGCGAACTCAGCTAAAGGCAGGTAATGGTCCCACAAGCCTTCCCAGTCAAGCACACAAGCTTGTAGAAGATCCTCTAGAATCTACATTGTTCGTTCTGACTGTCCATCTGTCTGTAGATGATAAGTTGTACTGAAGTTCAACTTGGTGCCTAATTCTTCTTGAACTTGTTTCTACAGCCTTGAAGTGAACTTTGGGTCCCGGTACAAGACAATGGATGTTGGAACTCCATGAAGACATACAATCTCCCGTATGTAGAGGTCAGCCAACCTAGAAACCTTCACAGTGGTCTTCACAGGTAGAAAATGAGTTGTCTTGGTGAGACGATCCACAATGACCCATGCAGCATCGTATCCCTTCCTGGTTCTGGGTAGCCCTACCACGAAATCCATGGTGATGTGTTCCCATTTCCATTCCAGAATTTCAAGGGGTTGTAGTAGACCGACTGGTCTCTGGTGTTCAGCCTTGATCATCTGGCATGTCAGGCATCTGGACGCGAACTCAGCAATATCACACTTCATACCTCTCCACCAAAACTGGCGTTGTAGGTCTTTGTACATCTTTGTTGTGCCAGGATGGACTGTTTACGTTGACCCATGTGCCTCACTGAGAATCTTTGTCTTTTCTGCTGATTGCTCTGGAACCCACATATAGTTCTTATATCAAAGACCACCATCAAGACCCACAGACAGATGTGTTTGCGGCTTTGACAGGAGAGATGAGAGTTCTGCAAGCTTAGGACTAGCTTTTTGTGCCTCTAGAAGTTCAGAATGCAGGTTGGAAGTGGTAGAGATGTTATTGACATGCATACGATCAGCCATGAATTGTGGTCTCCAACTTGCTAGGTCCTCCATGTTCCTCCATTCGGGTACAGACAGGGATGCACAAATGGCTCTTTTCCTGCTAAGAGCATCTGCAACCACATTGACCTTGCCTGGATGGTAGCCAATGGTGAAGTCATAGTCCTTCAAGTACTCGATCCACCGTCGTTGTCGCAGATTCAAATCATTTTGCATCAGAATGTACTTGAGGCTTTTATGGTCGGTGAAGATATCAAACGTTGCCCCGTACAAGTAGTGCCTCCAGATTTTGAGAGCATGGATGATAGCAGCTAACTCCAAATCATGCGTAGGGTAATTCAACTCATTAGGTTTCAACTGTCTGGAAGCGAAGGCCACTACTTTCCCGTTCTGTTGTAGGACACACCCTAGTCCATGTCGAGAATCATCGATGAATATCATAAATCCTTCATTGCCAAATGGTAGAACAAGGACAGGTGCTGACGTCAACTTCTGCTTGAGCTTTTGGAAGCTAGACTCACAAGAAGCTGACCAGATGAAATGCTTATCCTTTCGAGTAAGATTAGTGAGAGGAAGCGCCACTTTGGAGAAATTCGGAATAAAACGACGATAATATCCGGCCAAACCTAAGAAACTCCAGATTTTAGAAGGATTGTGAGGAGGTTGCCAATCAAGTACAGTAGATACTTTAGCAGGATCAACAAATATGTTACCCCCAGAAATGACATGACCAAGAAACATGACTTTGTCAATCTAGAATTCACATTTCGAAAGCTTGCCATAGAATTTCTGGGCTCAAAGAATCTCAAGGACAGACTTCAAATGCTCTCGATGTTTCTCCATACAATCAGAATAGATCATAATATCATCAATGAAGATGACCACAAACTCATCAAGATAAGGTTGGAAGACTTTGTTCATCAAGTTCATGAATATGCTAGGTGCGTTGGTCAACCTGAACGGCATCACCAGAAATTCGTAGTGCCCGTAATGAGTTCGAAAAGCAGTCTTGAATATATCTGAATCCTTGACCTTAAGTTGATGGTAGCCAGAACGAAGATAAATTTTGGAGAAGACTTTAGCAGTACGAAGTTGATCAAAGAGGTCATCAATAGGAGGGAGAGGACACTTATATTTAATGGTAGATTGGTTCAACATGCGATAGTCAATACACATCCGCATTGAGCCATCTTTCTTTTTAACAAAAAGGACAGGTGCACCCCAGGGGGAAACACTAGGGCGGAAAAAACCTTATCAAGAAGTTCTTGTAATTGTTTCTTCAACTCCATAAGCTCAGCAGGTGCCATCCTATACGGTGCCCTAGAAATCGGAGTGGTTCCAAGAAGAAGATCTATGGAGAACTCAATATCTCTGTTTGGAGGCATCCCAGGAAGCTCCTCCGGAAAAACGTCAAGGAAATCATGTACCACCTCCAGTCTTTCTACAGGCCCGTTGTCAGGACTGGTCTCTAAGACGAATGCGAGGAAGACTTTACATCCTTTAGATATGAGCTTTTTAGCTTTAAGAGAGGAAATTATTATATTATTACATAATTTGCTTCCCCGAGGGATCACCACAGGAGAGGAATGAGGTTGGGAGAGAACTACCATCTTGTTTCTACAGTCAATGTGAGAATGATATGTGTATAGCCAATCCATGCCAAGAATAACATCAAAGTCTTCCATGGTTAATAGAATGAATTCAAAGGGCATGTCATGATTTTCAAATTTTAGAGGGAGGACATCGGTTTTCTGCAATGTAGTGAATATTTTTCCACTAGGAGTTGACACATCCAGAATATATCCCAAGTCCCTTATATGTAAGTGCAACATTGAGGCCATATTTTGAGAGATAAATGTATTTGTGGATCCAAGGTCAAATAATGCTTTAACATGATGTCCATTCAAGAAAACGATGCCTACACAGTATAATTATATTTTAAGTATTTGAAGGCATTTGAATGAGATATTAGAAAAAAAAAAGATTTAAGGTTACCTTCGACAAGCTGGTTCAGATTTGCCCTAGCCTCTTCTGCTGTCATTACGAACACTCTAGCATTGCGGTGTCCCTGAGGGGGTGGGGCACCCACTGGAGGTTTGCCAAGGATAGATGCATTGGGACACTTAGCAAGGAAATGTCCCTCCTTCTTGTAGTTGTAGCAGACTGGCTTGGTATAACGACAAGGTCCATCATGTCCTCATCTACAAGTCTTGCATTTGTTGCGGTAAACCATCATCTTGCAGTTCTTCTGTCCTTTCTTCCCTGAACCTCCTCCTTTTCCTGATCCTTTATTATGGATGGGGTGGAACTTCTTGAACTTATCTTCCTTAGTGGTGGTCAACCCTAAATATCCCATACAAGAAGGCTTCTGCAATCCATGCTCCCTTTCCTTCTTAAGGGCCATGTATAGGGCTTCATCAATGCTTCAGGTACGGGAGGCTATAACTAGGGTTTTTAGGTGTGAGGAGAGGCAGTCTACATAATGCTAAATGAGGCGGTCCTCAGTCCGGATAGGGGCATAGCATTCCAGAAGCCTAAACTTCTGGGTATAATCAGCCACTGAGAGACTGCCCTGCCTAAGCTCCATGTACATCTTCTCTTTCCTCTTCCTCTCAGTTATGGGCATGAAACGGTCGGTGAAGAGGGTCTAGAAGGCTTCCCACCCCAAGTTGTCTACTTACTCTCCCCTATTCCCGCCATAATTCTCCCCCAAATCTTCGCCCCTCCCTTAAGCAAATGCGTGGCGAATTTGACTTTCTTTTCCTTGGGTACTTCTAGGGTAAGAAAGGCATTCTCTATGGAAAGGATCCAGGCCTCAGCCTTGTCCATGACCTCAGGCTGATCTTCCCCCCAAAAGGATTCAGGGTTGAGCTTAATGAAGTCTATCATCGTCACTTCCTTCTTCCTAGAGGAGCTAGGTTCTGGGGTTCCTTTTGCGGCGAGTGTTTCCATGAAGTCTAGTAGGATTTTCTTTTGTTCCTCCCACCTTTCTTTGGCCATAGTTTCGAGATCAGGTACTTCGGAGGTTTCAGTCTCTTTTCTCTTCTTGGAGGACGATTCCTCTGAGGTCTTAGAGTTGCGAGTTTTAGGAGGCATCCTGAAATTACTTCTAGCATATTAGATTTATTGCTTCAACAATTATTCTCGTCATTATCATTATTATTATCACATGATATTTCATTATTCTCCTTTATCAATTATTAATGTTCTGAATGTTATGATTTATGGAGGATATCCTAAAATCCTTATCAGTCGATCCTTAGGACTTTCTAAATAGAGAGACACCTTCCTAACCTTATAACAGAGGTAAGAGGAAAATTTAATTTAAAACATAGATGAGAGGGAAAATCTTCCTATAGAAGGGATGTGAGGGAACATCTATAGATGAGAAGGTACCTAATTTAAGGTAAGCCCAAGAATAGGGGACACTTAGGGTATTGGCTAGGTAGACTTATACTGCCATAAAGGTAACCTCGTGATTGCCAAGCTAAGTGGATCGGAGACTTTAGTCAGACCCCTGGCAGATGCTATCCTAGACACCTCCACCCTTCATATCCCTAACTCACAGATTACCCTAAACTCAAATAGGGTGAATGAAGTTCATGTGACTTGATGTGTGAACATTGGCTCTGATACCAACTATGACGACCCCAATTTATATATACTCTCCATAGTGACATTCACAGATATGCGTGCACTCATATCTATAGATGTCAAAAGGGAAAATACAAGAGATTAAGGTAATCAACTAAAATCAAAGATTGAGCCAAGATCAAGTCCACATCATCATAAAATGCCATACGAACATTCATTCATATAAATAAAATAAACTCATTACATAAGGAGAGAAAATATCATTCTAGGAAAAGATAACATTATTACATAGGATCTCAGCCATCCTCAACATCAACTAGAAAAAGAATAAACTAGCATCTAAAAGAAATGAGATAAGAGGAATAGTTCTATCTAATTTATCCTCCATGCTTATTATGTGTGCCTTCAGGTACTTTGAGCATGTGTTACATTTTGGTTGTCAATTGTTCCTTGTACCTAGAAAATACGAGAAACAAAACATCAGCAGAGCTGGTACGTGGTAAAAGTTACACTAATAAGGTTGCATAAAGGAAAATATTTGAACAAGAAGAAAAGAGAGATAAAACCATTTCTTAAGACGAAAATTAGGTAAACATCCTTTTTATGACAATCATTTTGATGCGGTTGTACTACACATATTGCACTTGACATACATCTAGTTTGGGCAATATAATATCATCATACATCTAACATGGGCCAAGGAAACATACATCCATGTTAGGCAACATACATCCACACCAGGCTATGTGCTCTACTAGCTACAACCCATCATAACAATTTATGTTACATTAGGTTTGGCGAAGTATAACTCATACTAGTCAACCAAGCAATCATATTCAAATACGAGCATTGTAGGTATACAAATCATAGGCAACCAGAAATCTAGTCTTATACTTATAAGACCACATACCTTCTCATTCAGATCAGATATCCAAGAATATATAATCAACAGGAAATAAGTCACCCTACAAAGAAAGCAAGGGTACAACATTACTATTGGTCCATGTGACCAAGGATTAGATATGTTCTTAGCTAATATTCCTTTTAGGTTATCTAATTCAGATCAGGGATTTCCCATATTTTAATTGAGTTTAGAGATATTATCATGTCTGATCCATCATTAATTAGTTTGCTTAAAAGATAGTATTGAATTACTCAAAAAGAAGATTTTCAACAACTAGGGTTTCTAGGATGGTCGGATAAAAAAGAAATAACCCTTAAGATATTAATAGTTCCATAAGATCAGGGTTTGAATTAGAGTTCAAGACCGTTCATGATTACTAATAATCATCTAGTGATATTAGATCTTGATATAAAGATATAACTCTAATTCCAAGTAGAAAGAGAAAACTAGATCTAGGGTTTCTCCTAATCCTTTGGTTATTTATCATCTTAGAATAGTATTTTGATTTATATAGAAATTAGGGTTTTATCTAGGGTTACATACATTTTAGACAGTCGTACATCATCAAGAAAACCATTATTAATAATTTATTAAAAATAAGGAGCTCATTTAGGCTTTAGGAAACTACTTTCGAAAAAGGAAACGGATTTAGGCCCTAATCATATTTTATTTGTATAGAGGATATTTTTCTCATCAAAATAGTGTATATGTTCGCTACAATCCGATATTCCTAGCATCTTTTATGATTTTTCTATGGTAATACATTTTCTTGAGTAATAAAATAAAAGGAAAGAAAAGAAAACTCGATCAATGGCCAGATCTGACTGGATCAATGGCTCAGATTGATCCAATTATCACGAGAGGGAGGTCTGATTTGCTGAATGGGCATCTTGGGATTGGTCCAGCTAGCAGCTGGTCTGCTCCACGTGTGCAACACGTCTTTGGTTTGTTGCTTGCTCGAGCAGCGAGAAGAGAGACTTCGGCGAGGGCTTTCTCGTGCTCAGTTGATATCCATGAGGGGGAGAAGGTTGGGAAGGACTCAGGGAATCGGTGCAAAGCCAGCAAGGGTCAAAACAGGGTGCAAGACCCTACGTAGCTCGTCGCCGCCGCATGGGCAGGCAAGGTCGCTGGAGCCGAGGTCAATTTGGAGTGGGAGGTGATCAGAGGCCTCGTGGTGGTGACAGGGAGATGTGTGGGGTCTAGAAGAATGTGCGGGGGAGGTTAGAAGGGAGCAGAGGATGTTGTGGAGCTCGCTTGGTGGTGGTGGCTAGAGGTTGAAGAAGGTGGAAAGGAAGTGTTTGCTCGAAGTACCTCGGGTGAAATTGGGGCTGATGGATGGTTAAAGGGGGAGAGGCAGAGCTAGTGGAGGAGTTAAATAGGTCTTTGAGGGTGAGGGTATTCAAGCCCTAAATGGCACCACCGGAGTGAGAGCGTGTCGCGATCAGATTGTTGGGTTGGCGCAACAGCGCAAGAAACTCGGTCAAATTTGGTATGATTGACCACGCAATCGTGAGACGAAGTTATTTCCACATATAGATATCCAAGTAGGTGGATGAGATTGAGCCTGGCCGAGACTCGGGTTGCATTCTATCTCCCCGCCCTTTGTGATCGCTGATCAATGGCCAGAAACACCCGACATAAACCAGGGTCTGCGCCCAAGCTCTACAGGGCTGCATGACACATTTTAATAAAAGGAAAAATCGGAACATAGGTCATAGGGTTCAAAATTAAATGGATTATGCACCAAATTAAATTAGTCATATCTCCCAATTGGTTGACCCAATTGCAACAAAATTCTAGGGTTAGTTTTATGATGTCATTATTCTACTATGGTATGAATTTGAGATCCAAAATTGAAAGTTTGATGTGTTCATTTACTAAATACATTAACACATGTATTTTATCATCATGTCACACTAGGGTTTGCATATTTTAGCAATTTGTGACACATATTTGTTCAATTGGGTGAGAGAAGTATATGAGGGTATTTTAGTCAACAAATTTGATAATAAAACTTTTAAGAGAGAGAAAATATTATAAAAACTCACTTTGTCACACAAACGGTCTACTCCATTCGATCTTGAGTTGGGCAGCAACACGTGGTTTCGGCAAATGGTCGTCTCTCATCAAACGGTCAACTCTGCTTCATTTGGTCATCAGGTTGTCGTAAACGATTGGAGATTGTGAGCTTTTCTCAAACGGTAAGGGATGCCCAGATCGATCACAGGACCGTGAGGAGCAGGACCGATTGTGGTCGGCGTTGGTGGTGGTGAGGAGGACGACGTTGGAGGTCGTGAACACTTGAAGCAGCATATCGGTGGGTGCAATGTCCATGGCAGAGGTCTGAAATTAGGGGGCGCGAGGTAGAAGACGACGTGCCACGACTGTGGTGAGACTACACGGTCGTGGTGAGGTTTCCGCCACACGGCCGTGCTGCCTCACACGGGCGTGGCGGGTGAAGATTTGAGCTCTGATGGTGGTGTGCCACGGCCGTGGCGTGACAATACAGTCGTGGCCGGGCTGCTGCCCCACGGCCGTGCCGCCTTGCACGGGCGTGGCAGGTGAGAAAGGACAGGCACTACGGTTGGTTCACCACGGTCATGGTCTCACCACACGGTCGTGGCGAGGACAGTGGACCACAGCCGTGGTCGTTCAAAACGGTCATGGTCGGGGCTCTGTTTCAAGGTCTTGCACTGCTCGATCCCTCACGGCTGGGTTATATGCCTCCAATCGGCATCTTCTACTCTATCGGTCTTGAGACTGAATGGGCTCAGACGGTCTTGAGATCGAACGGGCTCAGACGGTTTTGAGATCGAACGGGCTCAGACGGTCTTGAGATCGAACGGGCTCAGACGGTCTTGAGACCGAATGGGCTCAAACCGAATGGATGGATTCTCTTGGTTAGATCGATTGATCAGAACCAAGGGTGAGTGAGGATGGGCCCCAACTGATTGTTCAGCTTTATCAAGACCTGCATTAAATCAACATAAATTCGATTAAAACCTTGATAATCGAATCAATTAAGAAATTTTGCATATTATGATGCATTTTGATGTTTAATGAGTGAAATTAAATGTGTTGAGTTGAATTTGTCGAAAAAATGATAATTGAATTCCCCGGTGAATATGTATTCATCATAAGCACAATCCATCGTGGCCTCTTTAAAAATCTTAGCGGTAATAGTATGCTATAATAGTCCAAGATGTACAGAATTATGATATATTATTAAATATCCTATAGACAGTAGAAGCCATCCAAGGAGGCATTATTTCAGGACACATGTTGTAAGGATAAGAAAGATCGTGTGACTCTAATCAAAATCTACACATCGAACTTATAATACAATACTACTAATGAGAAGAAAATGATGGAGGAATGCATACTCAAAAGCCCAGGAGCCAATTGTGGAAAGAAGCAGGAGGCCAAATGTGTCCGTCAGACTACTGAAAGTGGACACAATTGACAACGACAGGTCCCACAAAGCATACAGCAAAGATGACATGCATGGGGGAAGATATTAAGTAGGACTCAAGTGAACAAACTAAACCAGACGTGCTAGAAATGACTTACGAAACACATCATATTCTTCTCTTTAATGCCAAGGAGGCTACGAAATTGCTTCAGTCCATGGAAATTGGGGCAGACAACTAGAGAGGACAGATTCATCAAGTGGAGATACAAAATTGGGGTTGATTGCTGCTGATGCTGCGTTGTACCTCGCGATGCTACCTCGGAGTGGAGGATTAATGAAGGCCGAGGGATTTGTGGAGTCAAGGAAGCATAGCAAGCTATTTGTCGGGTAGAAGAGACTAGGCAGAGGAACTATGCATAGGCGCCTCTAGTGCGCTTCTTGACAGAGCAAAGAGTAGTGCGGCACACACGTTGTTGGGGCATGCAGTTAAGTGCAAAAAAGGGGTTCGTGGATGACCAAGGGTAGAAGAGCATGAGAAGAATTGGGTTTTAACGATCCGGGCAGATGAGAGGAGAGGGAGAGGGAGATCTCTTGGGGTAGAGGGGATCGAGGGTTTTCAGGACGAGACATTCTTTTTTTGCATGATAATGTAATCCTCCGCGATGTGGGTTTTGCTGCAAAGATGCAACTTGCCGCATGTTTGTTTGCAGCTTAAATCTGGGTGGGATGATTTGGCTTTTCAAAAACAATTCGTTTGGCATTATAGATTAAAAATGCCCCAATATAGTGTCGCGTTTCTCCTGATCTGTTGTGGTGTCAGGTTTAATTTGGAAAATTCAATTTATAAATTACCCCACCGTGTAGTAATTGATTCACCTATCAATACATAAAATTTGCATTCCTTGCAAATTGATGGTCATATTTTGGAGTGTAAGGGCCGATGAGATGTAATTATAAATTTGAATTCTCCTCAACTTTTAGTGTATATTGCGTGTCTAATAATCAGTTTCAAGCATTTAACAGCTATAATATCAAAGATAATGGTTGGTTTCCCTTATTCCTTTTAATGTGTGAAGCTCTTTTGGTGATGCGAGGCAAACTTTTGATTTTGAGAGATAAAGATGTAAGAGCACATACCGGAATTTTCGCAGAAGATTCCATGGCTACTCGGACCGGGCAGAGGTAGAGCGGCACAGAACGGAAGAGAGCGTTGAGCAGAGCGGAAGCGTAAAGTCTCCTAGGCGTTGGTTTTCTCTCACCTTGTGAGTCTCCGATAGGCAGAAATCAGTTACGAATGATTCCATCGGATAGAGGACCAAAAACACTTATATTGTCTCATGTCCATTACGAAGAGACACAACTGTTTTGGGAAACTACCTATCCCAATAGATACATCTCTACATATAATGTTTAATAAATATATATACATAATTATTTTGGGTCACACTGAATATGATATTTTAACATTTTCCCACTGGACCCAAAATACCATGGCAATAATATTTATTAATTTACAATTGATGCATAATACGAATACTACCATACAAGAGAATAAGATATGAGTCATAGCGGTTGATACTTCAAAATTAAGTACTCCCTGCTATGCACTACAATATCTAAACATCTTATATGTAGTGATATAAAATTTATGAATAGGTTGACCTCAAAACCTATTTTCTTGGTCCAACTTGATGTCAAAACTGACATTCTATTATTACTAGTATTACAACAGAAATAGCGAGTCAAATATGTTATCACACAAAAATTATTACATTGTTAAATCACATTATTCATTAAATATCAAATAACTTTCTCAGACCCATATTCTTTACATGAGATGTATACAATCCTAGAGCTAGCCCTTTAGTAAGAGGATCTGATATCATGTGTTGTGTACCAATGTGATCAATTTGTATCATCTTGTTGTCAACTCACTCATTGACAATGTAGAATTTTATGTCTAGATGTCTGCATGTCGTTGTGCTTTTATCATTATTAACAAAAGTGATTGCGGCTTCATTATCACAATATATCTATATTGGCTTATGAATTGAGTCAACAACTTTAAGATCTTGTATCATATTCTTAATCCATATCGCATGTGATGATGTTTCATGGCAAGCTATAAGTTCAACTTCCATGGTAGATGAAGTTGTAGTCTTTTGCTTAATACTTCTCCATGATACTGCACCATCAACCAATAGGAAGACATAGTCTGTTGTAGACTTCCTATTATCTAGACATCCTACAAAATATGCATCTGAATATCCTGTAACCTCAAAGTGGTTTTTCCCTCTATATATAAGCATGTAATCCTTTATTCCTTGCAGATAGTGCATCACCTTCTTCACAACTCTCCAATGGTCCATGTCGGGGTTACTTTGGTAACGACCAAGCATTCCAGTAGAAAAAGCAATGTCCGGTCTGGTGCATATCTATAGATATTGTAGACTCCCAACTGCAGATGCATATGGTATTTTCCTCATTTCATTCCTTTCTATATCACTACTAGGACATTTCTTAGAGTTAAACTTATCTCCTTTAACTATAGGTGTAGGTCCAGGTGAACAATTTCTCATTCCATACTTCTCTAAAACTTTAGATATGTAAGTTTTCTGGGATATACCATTATGCCCTTAGCTTAGTCTCAATGTATCTCCACGTCGAGTACATACGTAGCTTCTCCCATATCTTTCATCTCAAAGTTAGAGGAAAGAAATTCTTTAGTTTCATTTAATACAACAATACTTGTCAGTAGAATGTCATCCACATAAAGAATCAATATTATGAATTTATTCCCACTGACCTTGACGTATGTACACCGATCAACAATATTTGGTTTAAACCCAAAAGTTGATATAATGGTGTTAAATTTTATATACCATTCTCAGGATGTTTGTTTCAGTCTATATATTGATTTCTTCAATTTGCAAACCATGTGACTTCTACTATTATCAATGAAACCTTCTGGTTGTTCCATATAGACTTCTTCAGATAAATCTTCATTTAAAAATGTCATTTTCACATCCATTTGATGTAGCTCAAGATCGAAATGAGCTACTAAGGCCATGATTACCCTAAAGGAGTCATTTGATGAGACTGGAGCAAAGGTCTCCTTATAATCAATGTCTTCTTTTTGTGTGAAGCCTTTAGCAACTAGTCTAGCCTTGTACTTCTCAATTTCACCATTTGAGTTCCTTTTAGTCTTAAAGACCCATTTGCAACTAATAGGTTTAACATTCTCTGGCAGAGGTACAAGGTCCCATACTTGATTTTTATCCATGGATTGTAGTTCCTCCATTATGGCATTAAGCCACTTAGGAGAATTTTCACAATTCATTGCTTGTGAAAAAGATAAGGGATCAATATCTTCAAAGTCTAAATTTGGCTCTTGAAGGTATACAACATAATTAGATAGAATGGCAGACCTCCTTGATCTTGTGGATCTTCTTAATTCAACATTGGGTTCTACATTTTCTGTAGGCTCTTCAGGTTGTCCTTCATCATGAATATGATCAACTTCATCATTTACAACCTGGACTAGGAGCATGATCTACTTCCATTGGCTCATCCAGTTGACTATTGTTCATGGGAAGAATAATTGGATAGCTTATACGAGTTTGAATGGATGCAGGTGTGATTGAATTGTCCTGCACTTCATCAAATGATATATTTTGAAATAGATCATTCCCACTGATTTGATGATCCTCCAAAATTCTAGCCTTACCAGTCTCGACTATTTTTTGTGGGTGAGATGGACAATAAAAATTATATCCCTTTGACCTTTTTGGATAACCAATAAAGAAATAACTAGTGGTTCTTGGGTTAAATGCCTTCTCATGTGGATTGTAGATTCTAGCTTCTACATGACATCCCCATATGTGCATATAGTTCAAGGATGGCTTCCTTCCTATCCATAATTCATATGGGGTTTTCTAGACAGACTTGCTAGGAACCTTGTTTAATACATGCATTGTTGTCTTTAAAGCCTCACTCCACATTGTGGATGGAAGGGATGAATTATAAAGCATTGCACGAACTATTTCCTTTAATGTTCGATTCCTTCTTTCATCTACACCATTTTGACTTGGTGTGTCTCGCATTGTATATTGAGGTACAATACCCTCTTCTTGAAGGAAATGTGTAAATGGTCCCTTTCTTTGTCCCATCTCATTGAACCTTCCATAATATTCACCTCCCCTATTTGATCTGAATATCTTAATCACTTTACCTAATTATTTCTCTACTTCAACCTTAAAGTCCTTAAAGGCTCGAAAAACATCACTTTTGTCATTTAGTAAGTAGAGGAACATATATCGTGAATAGTCATCGATAAAGGTTACCAAATATTTTTCCCCTGTAAAGCAAGGTGGAAAAGGTCCACTAATATCCATGTGAATTATTTCTAATGTTCCACTACTCCTCTTGGCTCCCTTCTTAGAAGTGTTGGTTTGCTTAGCCTTTATGCATTCAACACATGTTCCAAAGTCAGTAAAGTCCAAGGGTCCTAAAATTCCCTCCTTTACTAATCTTTGAATTCTTTCTTTAGATATGTGTCCCAACCTTCGATGTCAAAGTAGTGATGACTTTTCATCTAGTAATGTGTGTTTATTTCCAATAACATTATGTTGGACCATAAATGATTGCTCAAAACGAGGTCTTAATTGAACTTGAGAAAGATCATTTATTAAAACACAAGTACCAATTAAATTGGAGTTTTTATACAATGACAATTGTCCACTTTGAAGAAAGAAACCATAGTTTAATTTGTCTAGTCTAGAAACAGAGACTAAATTTCTACTATAATTTGGTACATAAAAAGTATTTTCTAGATCCAGCAAGCTTCCATTGTTAAAGATTAATCTACATGTTCCAACAGCCTTTACGCATGAACCCAATTTATTTCTAGAATAAAGGACTTTTTCACACTCCGTTGGTTTTCTTTGATTGAGAAATCCCTGCAATGTATTGAAAATATGCACAGTAGCACCAGAGTCAAGCCACCAACTATATAATAGAATATTAGAAAGATGGCATTTATATGAAACAAGAGACATTATACCTTTCTTTTCCAACCATTTCTTGTACTTGAAGCACTCCTTTTTAGCATGTCCTTTCTTGTGGTATAAGAAGCATTTCATATTAACCTTACTTCCTCCAGTCTTTCCATCACCTGGCTTAGACACTCCACCTGAGATAGGAGCAGTTCCCTTTATTTTTCCTTTATCCTTACGGCTATGCTTGTCGTGAATGCTTAAATGTGCAGTATGAACCCCTTCATTCTTAAGTCTCTCTTCTTCTTGAACACACATGACCAATAAATAATTTATTGACCATTTTTCCTTTTGTGTGTTGTAAGAGACCTTGAATGATCCTTACTAACTAGGCAAGGAAGTTAAAATGAAATGAATAAGAAATGCATCAGAGATGGATAACTTTATTTCATTGAGTTGTGTGGAAATATCCCTCATCTCTATGATGTATTCACAGATCCCACAAGAACCATTGTACTTCATAGAGCACATCTTAGCCATTAGGGTGCTGGCCCTAGACTTACTGGAAGGAACATATTGCTCTTCCACTGCCTTTAGAAAATCTTTTGCCAATTTAGAAGTGGAAATGGATCGTCTAATATGCTTTCACATGTTTTCTTGCATAAGCAACAAACTAATCCTATTAGAATGTTCCCATTTATCATAATTGACCTTTTCTACAATGGTACTTTCCTCTATAAGTGGTTGTGGTTTCTCCACTCGAAAAGTTAAGTCTAAGTCCATACAGCCTAATGTAAACATGACCTTTTCTTTCCATTCATTAAAATTTGAACCGTTGAGAGTAGGAATATTGTTATTTTCACCATACAAGGATGAGGAAATAACTGCAATAATAAAAATCTTCTTATTAAAACCACAATCTAGATGTAAAAGTAAATTTTGAGGTCTACTTTATTTACTTCCATATTACTAATCACAATTAGTCATTGCAAATTATCTTTGGATAAATTTGTAATACTAAGTCGGATTAGATTGGGATGTTGCATCCCACAAAATGAAACATATGCATTAGAATAATAAATGTCCTACCTTTAATAAAGGTATCTATTAATCTAAAGACATAATGTTGCTTATAAAGTGATCCACCTTTGAGTGGAATCATTTTGATCTTGAATCATACATGATGTACCTTTTTATATAATTGATGGAAAATATTGTGTGTAATACTTAGTGTAGTTCTTAGTGTATATGAATTGCACACTACTCAATCATTCATGAATGAAACACATTGCATCACTGTTCAGTAAGTTACGGATGAACAAGTGACATATCACTAAGTCATACGTGTCTTACCACATGTCCCAATTACAGAGAAATCCAATAGAAATTAGAATCCAAAGTCTAAATTAAACTGTAGGAAGATGTATCGTACATTTAAATGGAGTGGAAAACCAAATTTAGAATTGAATACAGTGAAAAGAAATGAATTATTTCACATACACACTCCCCCAATCATTAATAGTTCACGACTTGCTTTGAATGAGACGATCGTTCAATTAAATTTAAATAGCAATTTTAACATTGATTTTCATTCCTCCTGAGTTGGTTGGTGTCTTACTCAGTGTCTAAGCAGTAGCAGTTCTAATGACAGTGAAAGTCATCAGTTAACCGAAAATCATAACAACAAAATCAGTATAATGCAACACTTGTTATAGAATAACAAACAAATCTACATTGCATTAAGGAACTGAGAATTGGTAAATTCAGGGATTCTTCTATGTGGCACTATACCAATCGAGGCAAATGAATAACCGGACAAACCGGCACCAGATAAAAAGTTGCGAGAGCATCAAATCATTATTGTACTTCGATTGTTCACGTGTTCCATCCAGTCCACAGAAATACTGACACTACCATCGTCATCGTGTCTAGAAAATATTCATCGGAAGCAATGGAATAAATATCCCCATACACAATAACACATGCAACTGTTAAAAAACTCAAATCTTGATCGTAGATTTCGTAACCTCAAAAACCCAATTTATAACACAAAAGCAGATTTCTATAGTGATTATGATCATGTTGCTCTAACGTTTGCTCCATGAAGTAGACTTTTGTCCAATGTCATATGTATGCGCATAGGCAGTAATGCCGGCAAGTATGGAGATGGGTTCTAGGATGAGTAAGTACTCGTCGTAGGTGCCTCTGTGTTACTTCTCCACATCGCAAAGTGTAGCCGACATGCAACAGTTCCTTCCCTTCCGATGCCGCCGATTCAAGGAAATTAAAGAAAAAGAAAAAAGGCACGCGAGAGAAACCAAGGCAAAAGGATGATCAACGGGTGTGTTCGTCCAGATCCAATGATCAACTTTAAAGAGGATCAAACAATGCTCTGATACCATAGCATATACCGGAATTTGCAGAAGATTCCATGGCTACTCGGACCGGGCAGAGGCAGAGCAGCACAGAGCGGAGATAGAACAGAAGAGAGCGTTGAGCGGAGCGGAACCGTAAAGTCTCCTGGGCGTTGGTTTTCTCTCACCTTGTGAGTCTCCGATAGGCAGAAATCAGTTCCAGATGATTCCACCGGTGAGGACCAAAAACCCTTATATTGTCTCATGCCCACCACGAAGAGACACGACTGTTTTGGAAAACTGTCTATCCCAATAGATGCATCTCTACAGATAATGTTTAATAAATATATATACATAATTATTTTGGGTCACATTGGATATGATATTTTATTAAAAGATGCAGATACCATGTATCGCTTAAGAACTCCATATGTGTTACGCATCCCCCCTCTTAGGAAAGCCACTTCAGGAGTCCTCAGACAGCCGGGTAAGATTTTCCCATATCAGGATCGATCATCTTCCACTAACAATTTGGTAATATACACAACCAAATCAAAAAGGAGCAGACTGCGAATATATTCCCCTCCCAGCCGCCATTCTACAACTTTCGACGTTTAGTCCAAGCGGAGGGTTAATTTGTGTGCTTTTGCTTACGCAAAAGCAATCCAAAGAAATTTATGTCCGCATATACCTACCACCCACGTTCCCTGTCACCTTCTGGCCGTGACTATAAGGGGCCGTTCGGCTCCGGCAATCGTGAATCCCGGTATTCATATACGTAGACGGCACAAAATTCTGGGATCACGGCAACACCAGCAGATAATTTCTGTTCTTCTGAACAGCAGTTCGGCATGTAAAAAAATGATCTCCGCCCAGTCGCGGGGTTTTGAAGATCTGCCGTGTATGGCGTGATTTAAAATCTTGCATAATATAGTGATGCAACTACTAGATGAAACGCCGATATACATTTTAGTCATTCATCTTATTTCCATTTTGTGTATAAAATACCAGTAATTTAAATGAGGGGGGGCAAACGTACGGCTCCTAAATAGGTTGCATGAGTAGTACATAACCTCCCACATCTAAACTCCCAGTCGAGGGATTCGGTATAGCTTGAGATCATTCCAATAATGGCGTCTAGGCTGTTCCTCCTAGGGATGCTAGCTCTTATAGAAATCCAAGCCCTCGCTTCCTTTACAGGAGCGGAGGTGTTACAAGATGATACTCATGAGTTGCGAAAGGGTAGGTTTTTATCTGACGCAGGTTCACAGTTACTTCAATATAACCACTAAACATGTCTTGTGCTTAATAAAGATACTTTACGAAAAATAGAACTAGACAATAGTTTTCGAGCTAGTTTATCTAGTGTTGTTGAGGTTCAATAGGTTTATTCTTAATTACTTACCAAATATAAACTATCCGTTACAAATCAAAGAAGCTGTAGCATAACTCGTGTATCTTTCCGAATTCGACATTTCTAGATTCTTTCCTAAGAGATGCTTTCAAGGGTGAGAGTACTAACGGCTTTCTTTCTATCATATTCCGTTATAAGTTTAGTAGTTATGAATGGATGATGGGAGCATGTAGTTAATATGACTTTGTTAAGTATGAAATAACTCCAAACTGAACTGATCCAATGATATTTTTTCTGCATGGCACAGATGACGCCCTCGGCGAATCGAAGCAGGGCTATTATCCAGGTGGTCGTGGCTACGGAGGCGGTGGGTACGGAGGTGGCCGTGGTTATGGTGGCGGCGGGTACCACGGTGGGGGTGGCTACAGCGGCGGCCGAGGTGGTTACGGTGGTGGCAAAGCAGATACTGCAGCGGATCAGCTGAAAAACAGCAAGGTCAAGATGAACGCTGAGGAGCAACTCGGTGACAGCAAGCAAGGCTACTAGCCTACTACCGAGGTGGTGTCGGCGGCTATGGAGGTGGCCGTGGCTACGGAGGAGGTGGTGGGTACAGAGGTTGCCGTGGTTATGGTGGTGGATATACGGAGGCGGCGGTGGCAATGGGGGTGGCGGTCGGGGAGACGGTTACCGTGGTGGCAACTGACAAAGCAGAAACAGCCGAGAAGACCGCCGCTGAGGGTAAAGGAAAATGGCGGTCAGTTGAAATCTAAAAGCGAAAGCGTCGTACGGTGCTAAATAAGACTTGCTGCTATGCATGGTGTGCTCCTGTATTTATAGCGATGGTGTGACTAATAGTATGTGTGTGTGAAATAAACAAAATAAACAATTGCTTTCACCAACCAAGACAGCAGTTCAGAATGTTTTCCAAAATTTGCAATTGCGTATATGTAACGCCAAGAAAAAGATTAGTGTAACTAAGTACCTAATATTAAATGAAAAGACCTTGTTTATACATGTCGTTCATATTTGCCTAGAAACAAATATGCTTTTGCTTTCTCTAGCATAACTATATTCATTGCTTATGACTTTAAGAAATTGTAAGCAAGCGGTCAAAAATCAAGCACTAACCAATAAACAAATAACATATTTTGGATCTACTTTGAACTTTATCTTTAATTGGCAAGTTCTTTAGATTATATCGAAATAGATGACAAGCGGGCAACAAGCTGCGCCGCTAGTCCTTTTTAGATGGTAAACTCAATCATTTGAAACACTACATCCATACACTTAGAAGCCATAACATTTCTATTCATAACTTTTCGAACTCTCTTCAGAAGCTCCACAACTTCTGGTGCTAAGAATCCAAAAGTATCAAATCCAAAAGGGATGAAGGTTGTGTTGATTCTCAATACACACTTTCTCATGCTTGACCACTTTGGCTAAAGCAGCTTTAAGGGCAGCATGTCCTGCTCTAAAGTCCCAACTCTTCAATCCCACCAGTGGAGAAACTCCTGTCAAGTCTACACATGCATGTTTTCCTCCGACCCATCCGAAAATCAAAATATCAACATGTCTCAATGTGGATCTCCCCTCTTGTAGATCAGTTAAAAAGTTCACAGGTGACTCTTTCTTAGCAGTAATACATGCACATCTAAGTACATCAAATAGAACGTCTCTAACAAGATCGTGTCTGTACTTAAAACCTGGAAGCTCCCTGCAATGAACTGTATGTTCCCCAAAAGTGTCCAAGCATGCCTTACGGAAAAATTGGACATATCTCATCGGTTGAAAATAAAAGAATCATGAGACGATATCTGAGGATACTACCGTATTCCACTGGTGACATGTGCAGACTAAGTCCATTTGCCTTCCAGTTGCATAAAACATTTTCTCGATAAAAGAAAAATTAATTCTTTCATGATATACATGACTTGTTCGATTCAAATAGAAACCAATCTGCCTTCCGGTTGCATAAACGTGATTTCCTATGAAAATGTTGGCTCATATATATGATCGTAATGATATTTGTTAATTAGTATGATTTGACTTGTATTTCATACTAGACTGCTACGAGCTTTTGATTGATAGTATGTTGCCCTTTGTACTTAATATATCATGTATGTATGTGTGATCGCTCGTGCAAGGAAGTGTGTGTGTGTTGAATTTTCCATTGTGACAGTGAACACATATATCAACCTAACCCATACGGTGATAAAGACACGGAAAAGAATACCTACAAATATACATTGTCTAACGAATGACATCTTTAACTTATGTATGCCTATAAATATCCAACTTACACAAATTAACTAATATCCCAATTCCATCGAAAATCTTGTTCTACAATTTTAGCTAGTGTGAACTAGAACAAGGACTCCAATTCCTTTTTAGCATAAGCCATGTTGTCAAAACCATTATAGGACCTTTCTATAATTATTAATGTCTTTTTGATACCTCTTCGTCTAGATAGTGGTACAAAATAATATCGGCCTACACTAGTATATTTTGATTAGCAGGATCATGATTTCTAACCAAAGTTTCATGATTTCCAACCAACATCTGATATAGGCTCACTCATTGAAAATGTTATCGATATTAGTAAAACTTATTTGCTTTTAGTTTTGTTCTATTCCCGCTGTATATTTAAATGTGAAAATAAAGAAATCAATTTCATAATATCCATGTCATTTTGTAATTAAATTTACTACTTTGTGAAAAACTGAACTCACCATCTTGATGAGAGTGCGCAAGTTAATATATTTATCTCAATGAGAAAGCATCTCTAACTTCCCTCCCACCTCTCCCCTCTCTTTTTCGTCAGTGTTTTAATTTAGTATTTTGTTTAGAGAAGCAAGAAAGCTATTTATTCATCTTGTTTTTCTCGTGCAAATCGATCCAAAAGCAAGTTACACTCACTAACATCGTTAACTAAATCAAATCTGATAATATTGTTGCCATGATATTTTTCATTATGAAAAACATCTAGAATGTTTGTGGGAGGATTTTCATATTCATAAACAATAAAGTTTTTCTTTAATGAGACTTGGAAAGCCCGTCCAAGAAGAATATATAGGGTAAATAGCTTCATGCCCATTCATAATTTTGGTCGCCAATTGATAATCATTTTTCACCTTTATCTTCGACCATCCACATATTGATGCTCGTTCAATCACCATAGTGATCCCAGACATCTCTATCTCAGTGGCATTTTTTTTGCACAACTTGTTTCCCTATCCCCGTAACCACTTGCCATGGTAGTCTCTCGAACACAGCCATTGTTGTTCCATACTTGTTAATTGTTGTGTTCACATAGAACTTGATAGTTCCTTACACCAGCGGTTAATAACCTTATATTGTTGTTGTATTGTTCGGATGCAGTTATCTCTCACACCTCTGTGTTAAGTTGGAGAATTTTCCTCACATAAGCAACTTGATGTTCAGTTCTTGACACACTGCCTACAAACACATGTAAGTTCCTACATCTCCATATGTAATTGCAGGTTGTCTAGAATTCTCTTCCTTAATACAATAACCTTTATCTGTATGCATGATCCGACCTTCCAAGATGGCGTGATTGAAGAACTCGTGTATCTTCCAAGATGGAGAGATTGACAAAGAAGAAACAGCCGAAAAGACCGTCGCTGAGGGTGAAGGAAAATAGTTGTTAGTTAAAATTGCAGAATGCAAGAGGCGTACGTGTGCTAAATAAGTCATTCTTCTACGCATGTGTGCTATATAGAGATGGCATAACTAATAGTATGTTTGTATGAAATAAATACAATAAGTAATTACTTTCCCCAACAAAGAAAGTTCTTCAAAATGTTTCCAAAACTTGCAACATATGATTTGTAACGTCAAGTAGTGGATTGGTATAAATGGGTGCCCGATATCATAATGAAAAGTTCTTACTTATATGTATCAATTATAATTGATGTTTTCCTTCCCCATTCCTATTCTTCCCGCCCTTATTAAGATCCACTAATAAGCACTTATCAATTGGATCTATTAGTATGACTAATTGGTTTGTTAATCATGAGCCGTTGGTTCAAATGCCCAGCTGGAGCACCTGGATAAAAAGGGTGAAAGTTTATAGAATATGTACAACCTCGACCTCATGTGACAGGGTTGGACCCCTCCCTCATAACTCTGGGTAACAATTATATAAAAAATCTAAACAAAGAAAATAATATATACAAATGTATTTATCTCAATTTCCAATTTACATAACGTATCCAAATTCTCAATTCTATTAAATATCTTACAATACTATTTAGCTAGGGTGTCCAAGGCAAAGGACCATAGTTCCCTCGTTGGCAGTATCAATTTTCACAAAATCTGAACATTACTTTTTATCAATTCATTCATTTCTTCCTAAACTAATATACTATTCATTAGAATGCTCATGATTGTTAACCAAATTCAAATATGCACCCATCTATTGTGTATGTTAGTGATATTTGTAAAATTGATTTATTTTTCTTTTTATTACTATTCTTGCAAATTTTTTTTGAATACTATTGTACTCGTTCTGAATAATTCAGTGGATCTTACAGTCACAAAAACAACATAAAAGAAAAAAGAAAAAAATGATAAATCAATAAAACTAAGAGTCACCATATAATTTTATTCGTAAAACAGTGAAAAATGGAGACCAATGTTTAAATCAGGGAGAAAAAACAAAAACTGTAGGGAAATATGGCGGCAACGATGACTACGGAAACAAAAGTTATCTTGTCATGTTCACCTTAGATACCAAATTGTGTTAACAATTATAGACTTGCTTGGGTTCTCACGTTACCACAATTGTGAGAAGACAACAATTGTCAAAACTTATTGTTTTCTCTTTTGAAACCCTCGAGTACCCCTCTGTTTATAGGAACATCAGGGTCAGGATTTTTATATTATCTGCGAGTTGAGAGTTAGAATTTCATGAGTTTTCTAAAACCTACAAACTATAAAATGGTCAGTTCACCATTGCATTGGTCAGTTCACAAGTGAGATGATCGGTTCAACAGTTGAATCGATCAGTTCACTATGTTTCTTATTCACAATCATATTGTCTTTCAAAATTTGATTAATGTGCAACATGACATTAATATTAATCCTTAATCCAGTCTTCCTAATCTTCCAACCGATCAGTTCACAACCTAAATCGGTCGGCTCATACTTTTGAACTGGTCAATTCACTAGTTGAACCAGATGTTTCAGATTTCTAACCATCTATCTTGCTTAAACTGAAACCTAACTATTTAATAATTAAGTTTAGATCATATTCAGGTAATTTATGATGGGTGAATCCTATGTGTGTGACCCTATTGGTCCGAAGTTACGTTAGTTGTGAATGTCCATAACTAACTTATGACATCACCAGCAATGAGTGGTATCTAGTAACACATCATTGCTACCTAAGTAACTAGAAAGATAGAGAACAACTTCAACCTACAATCTATGATTAGTGTTACAATAATCGTATAGTTTCATTATCTATAATATCTAGTGTTATGACCGCATCTGAGCTTAATTGGTAAACTAGGGTTTACCTGGATGATTATATGCTTAATTGGATTGATCATTGCTTAAATCTAATTAATGATGATAATTCAATTATGATGTTTTAAATCTAATAAGAATGTTAAGTGCTCTATTGTTTGAGAAAGTAGGGTTTGAGAAATATAAACCCTAGTTGGCTGAAACTAGGGTTTTGATGGTACATGAGTACAAAATTTGATCAGGATAATAATGTGGTAAATAATTTTTCATATTTTCAAAAAATTTTGTATTTCATTGAAATTTGGATATAATATGTATAACTCAATTGTACATTTCATTGAAAAATTTCAGAATTTTTTGACGTTTTTTGAAAGTCATGCTCGGTTGAGATATACTTCAACCGACCATACTGACAGAATGTTGTTTAGCAGTATATTGTTTGATTTTTAGTTATTTTTTGTAATACCAAATGATTTGACATTTTAACTGGAGATATAAAACTCGATCATAAACAAGATATAAAATTTTCATAATGTTTGGATGCGTTTAGACCTTATCAGTAGAGGAATTATAGTAACTGACACTTTCTGCAGAATTCTGGATAGCAGTTCACTATTTGATTTTTATTTATTTAATGGGAGATTGGAATGATATAAAATTTTAAATGGGGCTTAATAACTCAATTATACATAACATTATAAATTATCATAATTTTTGGAGAAGGTTTGATCTCTTAAATACACGAATTACAGAAACCTTTTTATGACATAAAATTTTGCTGAAATAAGAAAACGTTTAGTGAGGGGTCAAAGTGCAATTGACCCAAGCAGCTCAATTTCTCTATATGGTCAACCTAACACACTATCAGCTCTCATAACTTGTGATTCATTCCAGAGAAATGAAATCCTAGAGAGAGAGGGAGAGTTAGGGTTTGAGAGGAGAAATTGATGGAGATGTTGATCTAGGGTTTTGCGGTCCGAGGAATGATGAAATCATGTAAGTTTAGCTTCTTTGGATATAGCTTCATGGTGAATCTTCTTTCACATGTCAAAATTCTGTCTCTCCTCTGATTTGATCCAAAATGGTATCAAAACTTCCCCTTTTCTCACTCTTTCTTCATAATCCCTCATTTTTAGGGTTTCCGAGTTGAAAGGAAGAAGAATTGGGTGAATTGCTAGTGATTTGATATGAGATTGAGATTTTCAGGGATGAGATACATTTTAAGGTGTTTTCACACCTTAGGGTGAGTAGGAAATTCCTTTAAATAGTATATTGCATGAAAATTGAGTAATTCATCCTTAATCTTTAATTGCTAGTAAGAGACTACAAACCCTGAATTATCTATTTGTTCTAAGTTGTTGAAAAATGATATGAAATGGATTCTTCCTCTATTTGGATGAAGTTCAGATGATAAAATCATATTAGAAATGTATACAATAAATCCTAATGAGAATTCCCTAAGTATTCGTAGAGGTTATAAGAGTAAACTGAAATATAGGGAATTTGTCTATGACTAAAATTTGATGTATAAGTAAATAAAGAAAATTGCTTATCTAGATCCCCTTGGTTATGAATGATTGTTTATCTAAATTCATAGTACAAATATATCAGATACTTTCTTGGATTTCGTTCAAAGTGAATAGTGTTTGTTTGATATCTCAGTAAAGAGGGTGAAACCCTAGATGCGAGGAAAGTTGGATATTTGATAATAGATATCATGAAATCCATTTGAACGGATTTTCATGACATGATGGACTTTATTTCTTTGGTTTTATTATTGATGCATGTTATATCAATGAATGGCATGGAAACCCAAATTCAGCTCAGTTCCTAGGTTTCATACATATATTGATTTTATATGATTTTTTGATAGTAGTCTTTATTCAGTGAATGTTTATGTCGCATGAAATCCTTATGAGAGCCATGTAATAAGTGAATGAGGTAAATGAAACCCTAAGGATAGGGTGTTCAATGAATCAAGTATTTGATATCAATGTTCTTAGTATGAAATGTGGTGATGCACAACTTAAGATTTGAGTTGAGGTGCACGTTTTCCAAGAAAGTACAAACAATTTATAGGTGCAAATGATGATTACTTGTATGTCAAGTAATTAACTCTTATCAGTGTATTAGAAGCTCAATTGCACGATTTCAGTGTATATGTGCCAAGTTGACTTGTATTCAGTTATTTAAGAACTTTAGTCTGCCTGCATTTATAGTATGTTGATTTCTCAGTAAATTATAATGTTTTAAATATACTGCTTTTCCAAGTTTAGAATGATGTACAAGTTGTATTATAAACTTCAATTAAATAGATGTGGTACCATAGAGATATCAGAGTCAAGTATAAGTAAGAGAAAGGTACAATGTAGAAAGAGCTTTCCAAGAATAATAAAATAATAGACATAGGTGCCCTGAACACCGTAGATTCCCTATGGATGTCTGCTCAAGTAGGGAGGAAACGATCCACCCTGGCAGCGACCAGTATACGGGGATCGGATCGTACCCACAGAGTGTGCGGGGAGACGAATCCCTTGAGGAAGTCTCCTAAGAGAAGATAGGTTACCCAACATGAACCAGAGATCCCGGTGGTAACCCAGAGGTACTGTAAACAACCGGGCCCACTGCCCATGGCTCTAGTAGAGTTTTAGGAATGATGAATGGCCCCACAAACCACCAGTAGCCTTAACTGTGCACTTTGTCCACACTGACGTGCAAGCCAGGATTAACTTCCCGATTGGTCACCCATCCTAGTACTACTCCAAGTTGAGCACACTTAACTATGGAGTTCTTTAGTGATGGGCTCCCGAAAAAGGAGGTGCACCTTGGTGATATGGGTAGTCCAATCATTCCTTTTAAGATCAACTTATCCAAGGCCTCAAATCCTGGGATGTTACAATCTCCCCCACTTAGACTCTTGACATCCTCTTCAAGGCTCAACTATATGGCCTCATAATCTGACCCCATTTCAGTGTAGACCCACAATGGCCCATGGACACCCAGCTCCCGATCACAGAATACCAGTGCAGGAGTGGCTACGTCAACCATGGACAGCCCTTTCCTATATGCCTGGATCGCACGGCTCAAGACTGGCATGCCATGCTTATGTGGGCCTCACCAACTGGAGGGGTTATGGCTCTGATACCATTATTTAGTGATGGGCTCCCGAAAAAGGAGGTGTACCTTGGTGATATGGGTAGTCCAATCATTACTTTTAAGATCAACTTATCCAAGGCCTCAAATCCTGGGATGTTACAATCTCCCCCACTTAGACTCTTGACGTCCTCATCAAGGCTCAACTATATGGCCTCATAATCCGACCCCATTTCAGTGCAGACCCACAATGGCCCATGGACACCCAGCTCCCGATCACGGAATACCAGTGCAAGAGTGGCTACGTCAACCATAGACAGGTCTTTCCTACATGCCTGGACCGCACGGCTCAAGACTGGCATGCCATGCTCATGTGGGCCCCACCTATTAGAGGGGTTATGGCTCTGATACCATTTGTGAACAACCAGGCCCACTTCCCATGGCTCTAGTAGAGTTTCAAGAATGACGACTGGCCCGACAAAACACCACTTGCCTTAACTGCACACTTTGTCCACACTGACGCGCAAGCCAGGATCAACTTCCCGATTGGTCACCCATCCTAGTACTACTCCAAGCTGAGCACGCTTAACTATGGAGTTCTTTAGTGACGGGCTTCCGGAAAAGGAGGTGCACCTTGGTGATATGGGTAGTCCAATCATTCCTTTTAAGATCAACTTATCCAAGGCCTCAAATCCTGGGATGTTACAATAGGTGAGTTGGAACGTCGCTATGAGGTATGAGGACAGAGATGATAACATACCCTAGTGAAGCGAATGATAGGTTGATGGTTTACAAACACTAAGAGTTTTAAGGTAGTCATCTTGTGAGGATGTTTTATCTCAAGCTATGTGGATTTTGCAAGTGATACAAGGTTGAGTTTGATAACCAAGAAGATGAGCTCAGAGTGTTCTTGATGAAGATAGACTTAGAGTTTGAGATGAGATAATAAGTGAAGGTGTATGTCTTCAATATTTCCTATCACCAAAGGATGTGAAGTGGTAATGGATTCCCTGGTTGAGATGCAGTTGCTTAGTTTAGCTAGAGGTTAGAAGAGGTTGTTGGGTTAGCCCTAAGTTTGAAAACGGAGATATGTTTGGCTAACACACAAATGTAACGAGATCGTTGATCGAGTTAGTGGTTTCTTAGCTAGCCAGCCTAGGGCTTATCATTATAAAGGATGGTTGTAGAACCTCGGATGTACTTCTTTGGATAGGAGGTGATAAAACCCTGATGAGAGTGGTTTAGGGTTTCTGAGGAATCATGATGTATAGGAGATCATGATTTAAGTTCATCATACACTATGGTACTACTAAGATAGTAAGTTATAGTAGTATTGTTGATTCCTAAGATGCAAAGTGTACAAAGATGCATGTGGGTCGTCTCCATACTATTGGGTTTTAGGGGAGGCAGCAGAAATAAAAAATTTTCCTCCCCAAACCCAGAACAAGGAAACGCGTCAACGTCTATACAATAGGAAAGTATGGTTTGTGGAATCATACCTTGTCCCGAGGCGTGCTCGGCGACAATACCTCGCGACTTACGCGGTCTTCACCTCCGGTCTTGGATGGTGTCTGTGCAGCTCCTGGTCGCACCGGGACTGACGACTCCTGGTCTCACCGGGACTGTCGGGATTGACAGTTGTCCTCCGAGCGGCAGAAATCTCCCACCTCTGAAGTAGTCCACACGGACCACTTGGAACTCCAATCTCCTTGTCCCACAAGGAATTGGAAGGAGTCGCACCCTCTTGTCAGCGTACTAGTCGCCAACACACTCTCCTATAGTCGCAACTGCAGTTGTCTTTCCCTTGTTGTGCCTCCCTTATCGGGTAGCACTTGCTCGAGCTCTCTCTCGATTATCAAAACCAGAGAGAATGACAACTTCACATAGAAACTGGTTGCACTGAGTTGTTCTTTGAGAAGCCCTCAATACCCCTATATATATAGGAGGGTCATGGGATAGGGTTCTCCATCCTAGGCAATGCGGAACTAAAAGCAGGAGTAGAACGGTTCGAGATTTTCCACAAAAAACAACCAACTCGCAACTTGAACCGATCATTTCACAACTGAAATGGTCGGTTGGGGACCTGAGCCGGTCGGTTGACACCTCAACTGATCGGTTGGGACACCTCAACCAGTTGGTTCACTTCTGAACCGGTCGATTCATGGCCCTGGTCAGTTCCCAATTGACTTTCCATCTTTTGTTTCTAATAGGTATCAAATACCAATCCTTGTTCCAATCAAATTGGGCTAGTGAAATGAAAGGAAAATTCTTACCAATCCTACTTTCACAACTTGCCCAGTTGGACCAGTTGAATGATCGTTTCAACACTTGAAGTGATTGTTTCACCTTGTCCATCAACAGATTGACTCACTACATGAGCCGTCCGGTTCACCAAGCTCAGTCGATCGGTTCATCACATGAGCCGATCGGTTGGGAGTGCAGATTGTGCAGAATCAGTCAATTGCAGTTTCAATCAATTCGATACTCCAATCAATGTGTCCAACACCTTGAACATTATGATATTGAGCTATCAATTAATTGAGTGTTTAATTGAACTACTAAACACCTTTAGTAATCAATCTAAACATTGTTTGTGGACAAAACTCCTCTTCCAAGTTAAATCCTATGTGTGTGACCCTGCAGGTCCATTTCACATTGGCAGTGAAAGTCCATAACACTTATGACTTCACAAGCAAAGAGTAGTGCCTAGTCACACATCAGTGCTACCCAAGTGAAATAGAAAGTTGGAGAACAACTTTCAATCCTATAATCCGTGAATGGTGTTACAGTGAATGTATAATTCCTTTGTCACTGATATCCTGAATGAACTCGACGCATGGAACAGTCATCTTGTCAACGTTCATTCACTTTCTTGATCTCAGAGTAGATTGGAAGAGATATGTATGACATCAATATCACATACTGATTCACACATGTGTGCACGCCTTTCTCAATCCTATTCATCAAGTGGCCACAGATATCATACTCCCTCAAGAGGGAGAAATCCCATATCTATCACTCACCCCTCAAAAGCCCCATGTGTCAAAGCCACCCAATCATCACCTTTATAACAACCCATGTTTCAGGACTGCATTTGATGATGTCAAAGTGTTCCCAACGACATGTGTTGAGTGTAGTGATTTCAGTTCAAAGAATCACACTCACCACCATCACTGTGAGTATTGACTGTGACTACTATGTCATGGTTCCATGTGTCAAACTCACGGTGGGTCTGTTCGGTACACTTGTTCTCTAACAAGTACCTATGTGTTTGGTTTGATATCTCTATATCATGACTAATGAGATTCTGTCATCAAGCAACACCACAATCTAGTCTTGTGTGTCATTGCTGTGTATCTACCTTCCACAATGACATCTAACTAGGGACATAACAAGAATGTACAAACTCTTAGCATCTGTATGATCTCATCGTTCAGGTCCTTAACCTGAAGGCATACGTCATTGAGTATTGTCATTCTCTAGACATTCAATCCGTTCTATCACTATCTCAAATGACTGAACCAGAAAGAATTAGAAGCTTGCTTTTGATGTTTATCAAATCAATCTTAATGTATCCCACCAATCATCCCATGATTGGCTCTCGGGGCATACATACCAACAGACTCCCACTTGCCCTGCTAGCCAATCACCCTTGAATCATATTCATAGTGATCTTCAAACATGTCCCACATGTTACTCTGATCTAGTGCGATCATAGTAAGTAATGGAAACACCTTTCCAAAGTCAGTATAAATTGCATGTCTCACATCTCTTCGTTGTATGTCACACGTATGAGATGGAGTTGCCATAATATGCGATCTAGTATTCCTTTGCTAACATTTAGCCACATTGCATGATCAAGGATTCCATACTTGTCATCAATGAGCGGAATATCTATAAGTTCATCTCATGAACTTCCAGATCCATATAGTATCCACTGCTATTCTCTAACACATAGATACTCGGCATTTCCTTTTAAATGGTTTTATTAGAACACTTCCAATTATCAACAAACTTTCACTTTTATATATCGTATATATATATTGCGATTAATTTTCTGTCCTTTCAAAAGTTCGCATCAATGTAACTCTTTACATTGAACTCTTCCTTATCTCCATAGAACTAGTACTTCACAAGTACTTATCAAGTTCTCATGGTATTCCAGTAACCCTTATTGGAAGTAGACAAACATCCACTCGTCATGTCCCACATATGAGTTATCAGGATGAGCATGTCATATTGCCATGTCCTACATACAAGATGATGAAATCATTTTATTCTTGATGTGTCCATACATGCAAGATAATGGGATGATTACATACATGATAGATCTATATCTATTCTTAGTGTTCCCATTCTTCATAAGAATTGGACACCTGGCCTTGGGATACTAACTCCATGTAACATGGACAAGTTTTCTCCCACTGAATCTATGCATACTGAACCCTTCAATACAGATTGCCAATGTATGCTTTCTCTTTTCAGGTCAAGAGGTTTTCGTGAACTATCTCTATAGATCTCTATTCCTATCACATAGAAACATCTCTATCTTACTTAAAGATAATTTCCACTTTTGGATTTCCATTCTAGAACATTTCCATTTCACATCAACATGTGGAATGTGAACACGCTCCCACTAAATCACAGATCCCTTCTTTATCTTTAACATATCAGTCAAACTCTTTGACTATATCATCAAAGTAAAGATCCAATTCTGAGTTGCTTGTACTCAATCAATCTCATTGGTTAGTCCATTGTAACTTATAGACTTCATTTGCATTAGTGGATTCATAAACCTTATAGGTTGTGTCACGTACACATCCTTGTTTTATTCCTCATAGGAATGCGGTTTTAGTATCCATATGCCAAATGTCTTAGTCATTAAGTTGCAATAAAGAAGCATCATCCTTCTCAAAATGTTATCCATGTGTCTTAACACTTAAGACTCATTTGCACTTATGGATTTCATTCCAATGGGTTCTACCATCAAGGTCATACCTTATCGTTCACATGGATGTCATTTAGGATGTAATGGTTGTAAACCATAACTCATGATTTGGTTCCTCATATTCATCTGGATAGTTGACTCATCACATGAACAACTCATCACATAGATAATTGAGGTGTATCTGTCAAGGATATAAGAACTCACAACTCCTTGTGATTCTCAATGTCCTTTATTAGTGTGGGGTATTCTTTTATTAAGAAGAATTCAGTTATTTGATAATCATTCTCTAACTCCTTAGAGTATGATTCCATTTTGATTTAGACATCACCATGCCTTAATCATGACTTCCCTATGATACACTATCATAATCACTCATAAGGATCTCAAACATTTGGTCCAAGTATTTCATTCATTGATTCTCATCGAGAATTAACACTTTACCAAATTTGCACTTCATCTATGATAATCTTGAACACTTCAAGATATTCATATTGGTATTTCTCTAAACACCATTTGAAGTATTATCATTTGTTCCAATAGGTATGTAAATACATCACATGTATTATACCTAATAGGATAATCATTCTCCCACTACCATTAGTGAAGATTGATTAATCATGTTCAAGATATTCATGTCTCTTACTGGTTCTCTAACCAAAATAGTCTAGATTTATCCATCATATGGAAACTAGATATAAATTTCTCATGATTTATGCTAATTTGATTGTTTGAGTTATCTATAACTTTTAGGTGTCATTTTATCTTATGCATATCAAATACCACAAGATAAACAAAGCATTGCCACAAAGATCATATCTGTAGAAATTGAAACATCTCTTTATTGATTGCCATCATTGTCATACAATATGAAAAAAAAAAGTGTTTCTATCTATTGGAAATTTATGAAATAGCAGTTCTCAACTATATTTCGTGCCCTTTAGGCTGAAATAAACTGAAAGATACTCCTATCTATGGCAGCAACACTTGCTCCAATGATGGGTACTTCTTTCTTGGTCCTTTCACAAAGGCCATCACTTCTTTGTGGATCTTGCATATCATATATGATAGATCCATATCTTGGTATCATATACCTCAGCTAAAGAAGCGGTTCATTTCATGATACCTTAGGTGGAGATCTACATCCCCTCCTTCATCTTCTATTGTTCTTCCAGATATAGAGGGCAATTCCCTCATACACCCTTTCCCCATGTGCCTTGAGGCTGAAGACGGCTTGGATTGCTGGCTAGCATCAGAACACTTCTTTGCTTTGCCCTTGTCCTTGCCCTTAAGAATAACCTTTTCTTTGATCACATCAAAGATTATGGTTTGTCTTTCTTCATCTTTGCCTCTATTTTCCTCAACATATCCAACAACTCTATCAACGCTTGTCAAAGTTGTTCATGTTGTAGCTTATCATGAATTGTATGATTCTCGCAACATTTGCAGTATCATACCAATAGCCAACTCTTGGCTCAGAGGGAATCCTACTTAGTCAGGTTTTCCACATACCTAATCATATTGAGTGCGTGAATACCTTACTGGATCTCCTTCTGTCATGACATACTAGGACAGTGTCCTTGAGACATCATATGTCTCATGTTGTCTCTGCAACTCATAGTTCAGAGAACACAACATCAATCACTCCTCATCAATGTCATACTCGGTATGCTTCCATAAGCATACTTTCAACCATTGATGTGGTGGGATTGAGTTCATCTGGTTCTGGTATAACTAGGACTTGGAGCTTTCGCTCTTTGAGAACACTTCTCATCATCCTAACCAGTCATGGAATTATTCCCATTTAATTTGTTGGTCTCGAAGACCAATCTAGTCTTGTGTGTCATTGTTGTCTATCTACCTTCCACAATGACATCCGACTAGGGACATAACAAGAATGTACAAACTCTTAGCATCTGTATGATCTCATCGTTCAGGTCCTTAACCTGAAGGCATACATCATTGAGTATTGTCATTCTCTAGAGATTCAATCTGTTCTATCACTATCTCATATGACTGAACCAGAAAGAATTGGAAGCTTTCCTTTGATGTTTATCAAATCAATCTTAATGTATCCCACCAATCATCCCATGATTGGCTCTTAGGGCATACATACCAACACATACATGTCAGGAGGAGAAGGACGAACACTAGTAACCCAGTGTAGCAATATGGAGGATAAAGAGTCCTTGAGAGGGAATGGGAGTTTATCACTATGGATATTGTGGTAAGTCTCCCCTTGACCAAGGAAGGTCAAAATGCAAAATGGGTTATGGTATTTCACCTTACCTAGATGACACGAGAAAGAAAGGATACTATCAAGGGATGGATCCGGTTGAACTACATATGAAAGAGAGGTAGTTCAACTACACCATGATGTGAGTTCAAAGGTTCTTGAGTATAATCTAAAGATTCACTTCCATAAGGTGGAAGTAGATACATGAAGAGCTCGATGCTAGTACACTTTATCACACCTAACTAATGGTTAGTATAATCCAGACTAGAGGGTCTGATGAGAGCATGTGTGCTCATTCAGGGTGATACTTAGAGATAGTTCTTGTCCTCTGTAAGATGTGATAATAACCACCATAGCCAATATCAGGATGTAAAGAAGCTCTGCAAGGGAGGTTGTGTCGGTTACCACTTCATCGAGATGATGTTGGTGAAGGGGTCTTGCGAAGGTCAGAAAAGAACCACAGTGAGTGCAGATGAAGTCGCTTTGATCGTACAAAGACTGAGAGAGAGCTCAGGGGCAACATGAGTCGTGAGCTGATGCAAAGCAGACTGACATGCAGTTCACTGTGGGAGAGTATGTGATGTGAAAATATGACCCCTCTAAGCTACAAATGAGGAAGTTGAGTCCCTGATATATGGGTCCGTTTGAGATGGATTGGTGGAGAAGGTTATGTTTGGTCTTACCCCTTAGGATAAAGTAATGTGTGATGAGTTCCATATGTCCAATTTAGAGAACTATTTGAGGTATCTGGGCCATCTGTCGTGCAATGAACCTAGTGAGACCCAAGGGAGGCTGAATTGACTTGAGTCACCTGTGAGGTTTATAGATGCCAAGGTGAAAGAACTCAGAGAAAAGAATATGTGATGATAAAGGTTCCTTGGAAGCACCATGGACAAGGTAAAGCCACATAGGGGCCAATGATGGACATGGAAAAGTCTTATCCTGAATTGTTTGTTTTCTTGATGGAATTTTGAGGACGAAATTCCTATAAGAGGGGAAGGATGTTACAACCCCAATTTTTTGGGTTATTTTGGTGAGAAATGTAATTTCTCCTATTAAATATATTCAAACAAATAATTATATAATTTGTTTTAAATAAATGGATTTCATTTACAATACCCTTGTTGGTTGTTTTGTGGGCTTTATTGGCTATTGGGCCCAATAACAAGGAAAAGACTAAGGAAACTCCATTAATAAATGAGTAAATAAGAAAATGGAGAAATGAAAGATGTAGAAACCTATAGAACGCAAAAAAATTTTATCCAAAGTTGGATTTCATGCCTCTTGGGTTCCTTGGGTCCCAAGGAGACCAAAGTTGCAAAGATAATGCAACAAGAAAAGAAAAGATCAATTAAATATTTCTTTATTAAGAAAGAAATTGAAAACAATGATAAAATGTGGGAAATAAGTGGAAAGAGGTATAATTGAGTTATCTTTGATGGAATTTCATATCCATAAGGTTTCTAATGTTAAAAGGAATTCTAATAAGGAAAATAAGAGGAGAGATAAAGAGAAATCCTCAAAAAGAGATATTTTAATAAAGAAATAAACAAGAAAATGAGAAATAATGGACATAGATGCATCTAGAAGGATAATGAGTATCCTATAAAAAGGATTTCGAAATATTATAGGTTCCTGGGGTCCAAGGAGCCCCAATGGGAAAAAGAAAGAGAAACATCAAATAATAACAAAATAAGAGGATAATGTGATACATCATTAATGACTTTTTGATAAATATCAAAAAGAGATGTTATTTTCTTTAAGAAAATAGATTTCCGTGGCCAATAGATTAAAAGGCAAGGCTAGAGATAATAAACGAGATAATTTTTTTATTTCTAATTATCCATGAAATAAGGAATATTAAGAAGATAACTATAAGAGAGAGGATTACTTCTCCTTGAAGGAATATGACTCCTATTGGGAGAGGGCCTTGTTAGTTCATGAATAGCCAACCTAGGGCTTCGTTACCCACCCCTATGTTAAGGGTAGATCTCTGGTTTGAGTTTCAGAGAGATCCCGCACATCTCTCTCTTCCCCATCTTCTTCTATTCGTTCAAACCCTAGTTGCAAAGAGTATACCTTTCCTAGAGAAACAAGGGGATGGGGAGGAGTTGTAAGGGAGGCTTGTCATTTCCACGAAATCAAGAGGTGTTTGGGTGAGCATCCCCTCACCCTAGCTGACCGCGGCAGCAGTAGCCTGGCTGCATACGGTGGCTGAGCTACAGGTCTTCCCAGTCCTTTTCCCGCCACCTCGGTAGCAGCTTGGAGCCCCTGCAAGTGTGGCGGAGGGCTACGGGAAGGAAGGGACCCTCGTCGGTGCCTTTGGGTCCAGGGACGGAGGGAGGAAAACCTCCCCCGCGTTGCTGTAGGCGGAAGCAATTGGTCATCGCAAGGAAGAAGATAGTGGGTGGCCATTGGATAGAAATGCCCCTCTACGGGCTGAAGTGTCGACAACTTAAGCAGGGACATATCGGTCTTTTGATTATGTTTCCAGGCAGCCGGGTTACGTTGCATGGAAAGGGACACATGGCACTCTCTGATTGGCTTTGGTAAGTAATCTCTTACAAAAATCATATCTAAATAATGGTAGCTCCGATGGAAACATGCAAAATATGAAAATTGATCAGGAGAACGTGTAGAATCCAATAAAAATACTTTTAAAGCATGATTTTTTTCGTATTTGCAAAAGTATGAGAAGTCAATGAAAAGTGCTTTGAAATTGTGTTAGAAACCCTAATTGAAAGTAATGGATAAGTTCATGATGCTTAATTGATGAAATGAAGTAATAGTAACATGTTGAAATGTTAATGATGAAATTGAACCTGATCTAGATGAATTATTGCATGGTTTAGGGTTTTACACCAATTATGAATGATAAAGCTTTTGGAAACCTTAATTTAGAGTTTCATGTGCATAAATTTGCTTTAATGGGCCTTGAAACCCTAATGTTAGTGATCGTGACTCTTAATGGATTTACTTATTCAAATTCATGATTAAAGTTGAGATATGATGGTTCTAAACTATTTTGAGTACAAAGGTTCCTAATTGTGGATAATTACCCTTAATATGGTAATTAGGGTTTTCTAATAGATAAAGGTGGAATTAGTGATAAATAGAATTCATATGTGAATTATATCATAATGAACTGTGAGTTGTTCATCCGCAAGGGGCCAAAGATGATAATTAGGACCAATGATCTTGTCATGAATTAAAAGGATAAAACTGGTAGTTTTAATGTAAAAGAGGTTTAATGGACTTAACTGGTGGATAATTGTTCCTTTAATCCAAAATTAAGGTTATATGTTGTTAAAAGGTAACCTTAATAGCCTTTGTGAAGAATATATGAGATAATTAGGGTTTGCGAGTAATTGTATAAAGATTAGGGTTTAAAATAGTAAAAATGAAGCGAATCCCGAATTGCAATGGAAACCCTAAAAGTGGACTAGAAACCCTAGGAAGCGAGCTAGGTTCAATAACATCTTGATGGCATGATCAATAATAGGGAAACTGTATGCATATTTCAAGATCTCTTTGTGTGCTTGCTTTCCTATTCGATTTCTTGGATTGATTGGTTGATTCCATCTCAAAGATCTCCAAAATAGGTATGTGGTTACGCTTATGGTTAATCGCTTTAGTTTCATGGCGAATCCCAGATGTTTTATCGGTTGCCTGAAAATAACTGCTCGGATGACTTTTATTTCATGCAACTATAAAGTGACTATGATTATCACTATAAATATGTATACATGACTGGCTCAGATCCTGGTCCTCCTCTGTGGATTTTCTAATGATGAAAAGGGTAACCTAGTACATGGCCTACTTGTTAAGTAGGACATCATGTTATCAAGAATTAGAAATTGGGCTACCCATGTGTAGTGCCATGAGACTCTTTAGGACACCATGAGTTAAGGAGTGGGCTACCTATGGGTAGTGCCATGGGACTCATCCCTAGAAATTGATTCACCTATTAGGTAGGATCATGAGGGGTTTAATGGGGATCTACCATAAGGAAGGTAGCATCTAGGTCCACTGCAGGGAAAGTGCTGATGTGAGGGTATGTATGGATTGAGCAGTTATGCTGAAAATGTAAAGTTGTTTATTTAATCATAATTGACTACAATATGTTGTTACAGCTAATTGCACGATTATTGTTTTCCTCACATATCGACATATTCATTTATGCTGACCGATGTTTTGTTTGTCGGCGTTTTAGTTCCAAGTGAAAAGGGCAAACAGTAAAGTGGCATATGTGGAATTAAATAAGAATTAAAGTACAAGGGAGGATTAGTTAGAATAGACTCCAGATGTGGATAGAAGTAAATATCTATGTTTTTGAAAAAGGTATGCAAAGTTTAATTTTATTACAGCCTTTCAGTTTAGTTTGGTAGAATTCCATAATTATTATTGATTATTTGTCAAACCTTTGATCCGAAAATTGGGATAACGACTCTGACCTCTTGGTCTCCCTTAAATGGGGGTTACTGGGAGGCGGGGTCGTTATAGGTACCCACAGAGCATACAAATATGAGGCCCATAGAGCATCTCAGACCCTCCGCCTCTGTACTCATCCTAGAAGGAGAGGTCTAGTTAAATGCTAGTTGTTTAGCCACCTTAGCCAGACATGACAGTTCGAGTCAAGCATACCCAGATTTAGTTCTAGGCTTTGCTTCTTGGGTTTTAAGCTAAGTCTTGTACGGTGAGATCGTAGTTTGCTATGAGTCTTCATATGTAGAGTACACTGCATATGATTAGGGCATAAGCTAAAATATGTTCATATAGGTTTAAAGAGTTTCTTATAAGTAAGAAAGGCTAAGAAAGATTCGAGTACAGTTTCCTAAAAATTATTCTTTGTATGTTTCTGAATTATTAGTTCTCTTTGAAATTAATCAAGCATGCCCATATATTGATTTACTCTTATAGATATCTAGAGTATCATGCCATATTTATGATTGTCAATGATTAGACTCTTTAAAGCTTACTACTGTTATAATTGATATCAGTTGCTTAAAAGTATAACTGTGACAAAAGCAGTACTTTAGACTGTTTCTTTGAAGTACTCATTCACTGAGCGAGTAGGCTTACCCCTCAACTCGCAATTTTTAGGGAAATCACATGGACTTGAAGAAGATATCATTACATTAGAGTAGATCTGCCACAAGAGTTAAGTCTGAGTATAGTTAAGTTCAGTCGGTTCTTGTCACTCTAGGTACTTGGAAAGAAATAAGAGAGAGTTGTAAATGATGTTTGTATCTTTGTTTCCTTAATAAGAGACAATGCATTTGATTAACATGTCGTATGTTTATGGAAGTGTGAGAAATAGAATGAATGTATGGATGTGTATCATTAATGTTGAGATCGTATTAGAGTAATCAAGGTTTAATTCTCTTATAAAGTTTGTTTATGTGATTCAATGCGAGAAAACAAAGAGTTTGAAAAAAAAAGTTAAGGGTGATCTTTACATCATGTTAAATCCTCAATTTATGACATAATCTCATGATTAGTGGAAATTGTGAGATCGGGGTGTAACAGCTTTGGTATCAGAGCTTAGGCTGAGTTGTTAGGGACCATTAAGTTAGTAAGTTAGAGTCATAAGTGTGGAAGATAGGAGATGTTATGATGTTAGCTCTGGGGATTTGAATATTTGGATATCTTGGTCCGGTATCTTAGTACTTGGATCAACCAGTATCAAGCTACTTTGTTTATTCTTTCATGTATACCCTGGACAGGTATATAGTGGAAGGATGGTCTAGAGAGGAACCCTAGAAATATTAGGGTTAGAAACAAGATAAGTAACATGAATTAAGAGTATAAATATAAAATGAGATAGAACTTTCATTTCATATTGTTGTTTTATTGGAGATGAATAAAAATTCTCTTCTATGTTTGAATTCAGATATTCAATATTTTGAAATATATATGGGTCTTTAATATTTATTGTACACTATGCAGTTGTAGCATTTATTGATTACATTCTTTGTATCAAGTAAACTAGAAATGATCTTTGAATGAGCTTTCCTAAGTAGATAAGTTTTCTTCCACACATTTGAGATTTATAGGAGTTGGTTAATCTTAAGAGCTCTTGGCTTCAGGACTACAGGTTTGGCCTGGTCCGGCTGGTAGGATGCATTACTGGGATCTAATGACTCCTATTAACAATATGATAAGAGTAGATTCTAGATAAATTAGACCCACATCATAGTGAGAATGTACATACACTAAGATGTTGAAACATATGGGAAAGATTAGAATAGCTAAGAATCAGTTGGAACTAATATCTGCGACCCAAACTTTGGGGCCTCATATGAGAAATCCTTAATTGGGAATAAAGGAACATGACGTAAGGTTCAGATTAAGTTTAATGATTAATATTATATGAACTCTAAATATGAAATATGGAAAAGAAATGAGAAAAGTATGTAAGTCCAAGGTAGTAAGAATCAATCAAGAGGAATGTATTATATAACCGAGTACAATGTTTTTATGTACTCCAAAGCAAAGGAAAAATATAAGAATAGAGATAAGTATACAATAAGTAAATATAAGTGAAGAGTCTTTAGAAGAGTTAAAGTAAAGAGAATTAGATAAATATGTAAATCATAAGACTAGTATAAGAAACTAAGTTAAACCAAAGATAAATGTTGGAAATGATGTGCTTGATTAAGGAATGAGGGTTATGATATAATTGAGAGCATGGAATGTATACCTTTATTAATAATTTTAATACATTCATCCTTACTACCTTTGGATTCCAAGTCTCTATAGAATAACAAACAAGTTTCTAAAAGAAGAACAAAAGTGTAGCTTAACCAATGAATAAGTCATACAAAGGTAGACTATATTCAGGAAGGAAAAACTTGATTGAAAGAGAAACTATGTTTTACCCATGCATGAGCCGTTTGATTTAAAATGAAGGATATGAAATGTATTAAACATGAGGTGAAACTAGTAGAGAGATTATTGATTTAGAATTTCAACTTCACATTAATAGAAGGATAAAAAGAAATATGTGCAACATGGTATACATGATCATACACATGAATAAGCAACATGATCATAAGAGAAAAGTAGAAGTTAAAGATAACAGGTGGAAGAGTAGTATATGGTAAGAGGATTATGGAAAGTAAGGAAGGGTTTGAAACATGGTGCAGTAAAATAGATTATAAAAGAAAGAGTTTAGGAGATTCAATCAAGTACTAGATAGTCAAGTATCCTTGTTGATAACTAATTAAACCTACAAACGACAAATGTATTAATGGGGTGTTTGAAGATAAGAATTCTAAGTCTCAGAACCGTCTTCTCTTCCATATATTACTTAATGAGAGAAATGTGGGAATGAAGTGATAAGAAAATGAATCATATCGGATGCATAACCACCATGGTAGAGACATCTAGTGAATGTAATAATGACACACAATATGATGATGAAACCCTAGAAGGGTAAATTGAGAATGTAATCTATCTTAATGGCCAATTAAGATAAAGGAAATTCAATTGATAAGATAAGGAACACTTTAGTAAAAACTTGTGCGATCTAAAGTTTGAATTTCAAATTAAGGGAGCAAAGTCACACCACAATAACGTCATGTTACTGATAAAGGCCAAACCCTAGAATGTTTAGAGTTGTAGTAGTTTAAGGGTTGTCACTAGTGATTTGACCTTGAATACTAGCATCTCTATAAAACAAGATCATGAAATTTACACTATGAGAAGTAAACTAGCATTGATAGTAATCCTAGCTAATCTGAAAGGTAGATAAATAATATGGAAATGATTTAGAGAAAAGGATGAGAAATAGATTTGAAATATAAGAGGTGTGTTTTGAACAAAAGGAGAAATACAATATGAGTGAAGTGTGATATGAAATAAATTCTTGCAATAATAGCAAGAATGATGAATAATCGATTCATACCTTGTATGTTTCAATTTTAGGGATGTTTAATCTACAATAATAAAATGAGAAGGATAAGTAGCAAAAAGTAAGTAGTAATGAATGAGGAGAGAGATAAGAGAAAACAATGGCTTTTAGTAATATGTGAATTTTTTTTTAAAGTGTAATTTGTTGAAGGTATAAGGAGGGATGTAAATTAGTTCTACATATGATTTCAATGTACATGTGCAAGCAATATGTTAATTAAAGGTGTTTGATAGTTTAAGTCATTCATACCAGTAATCCATATTAGTATTGTACAATTGTGGTATGGTGATATGGGTTGAATGATGATGGAACAAATGGAGGGTTACACTGAATAAGGTAGTATTACCTATTCACTCATATGAATAGAAGGGATGGTAACCATATTGTATTGATATGTAACCCGAATGAGGTATATCTTGTTATACCTAGCTTTAATATAACTAAGTGATGGTAATTGGGTATGAATAGTCTTTGAATGACTAATACAATTATGGAGTACTCTGTTACTATTGTTGATACCCTAGTATGTTATAACCTGATGGTTACATCTTGAATTATGTGTGGGTTCCTACTTGAGAATAGTATGGAATGTGATGGTAATGCTTCACCTTATGCATCCATGATCCAATGGGGATGTTGTGAGTAGTAATGTACAATTGTTGTTGAATCTAGTCTTTTAACTCAAGACTATTTTGCTATTTGAGTAGCACAATAGTAAAATTCAAAAGAACATGGTGAACTCTCTTTTGTGATTTAGAGGTAATACATAACAATAGTACATATTTAGCAGTATGAATTGAGATAGTTGGATCAGATTATTGATGTTGAGGTAACACCTCAAGAGTATGAAAATATTGAAATGGTTGTTTCTCTCTCTATCCTATTATTGATTGTGGCATAGAGAATTTGTTTGTTATCATTGAGAACTATTTCAAACATGTTGTGATTTTGTAAAGGAATAAAGGACTTAATGTTGAAAATTGCATTTAAGTATGAAATACAAGAATATAATGACATGTAAGATTTCAGAATCTTCAAATAAATCTTGAATATACTTTACTTGCATATTTATGTTTCGTGGGCGAAACCTTTTTAGGGGGGGGGGAATTGTTATGACCGCATCTGAGCTTAATTGGTGAACTAGGGTTTACCTAGATGATTATATGCTTAATTAGATTGATCATTGCTTAAATCTAATTAATGATGATAATTCAATTATGATGTTTTAAACCTAATAAGAATGTTAAGTGTTCTATTGTTTGAGAAATTAGGGTTTGAGAAATATAAACCCTAGTTGGCTGAAATTAGGGTTTTGAGGGTACATGAGTATGGAATTTAATCATGATAGCAGTGAGGTAAATGATTTTTCATATTTTCTACAAATTTTTGATTTAATTGAAATTTGGATATAATATGTATAGCACAATCATGCATTTTAGTGAAAAATTTCAGAATTTGTGGATGTTCTTTGAAAGTCATTCTCGGTTGAGATATACTTCAATCGACCATGCTGACAGAATGTTGTTTAGCAGTATATAGTTTGATTTTTAAGTATTTATTGGTAACTCCAAATGATCTTAAATTTTAATTGGAGATCTAAAAAATAACCATAAACAAATTATAAAATTTTCATAATTTTTAGATGCATTTAGACCTTATCAGTAGATGAATTACAGTAACTAACATTTTTGTAGAATTCTAGATAGCGGTGCACTATTCGATTTTTATTTATTTAATGAGAGCTTGGAATGATCTCAAATTTTAACTGAAGCTTAGAAATCAATTATACACAACTTTCTAAATTATCATAATTTTTTGAGAAGGTTTTATCTCTAAAATAAACGAATTACATAAACCTTTTTATGACAGAAAAATCTACTGAAATAATAAAAAGTTTAGTGAGGGGTCAAAGTGTAATTGACCCAATCATCTCAATTTCTATATATGGTCAACCTAACACACTATCATCTCTCGTAATTCATGATTCATTCCAAAGAAACAAAATCCTAGAGAGAGAGGGAGAGTTAGGGTTTGAGAGGAGAAATTGATGGAGATGCTGACCTAGGGTTTTGCGGTCCGAGGAATGATGAAATCATGTAAGTTTAGCTTCTTTGGATATAGTTTCATGGTGAATCTTCTCTCACATGTCAAAATTCCGTCTCTCCACTGATTTGATCCAAAATGGTATCAAAACTTCCCCTTTTCTCACTCTTTCTTCATAATCCCTCATTTTTAGGGTTTCCGAGTTGAAAGGAAGAAGAATTGGGTGAATTGCTAGGGATTTGATATGAGATCAAGATTTTCAGGGATGAGATGAGTTTTTAAGGTGTTTTCACACCTTAGGGTGAGTAGGAACTTCCTTTAAATAGTATATTGCATGCAAATTGATTAATTCATCCATAATCGTGAATTGCTAGTATGCGACTACAAACCCTGAATTGTCTATTTGTTCTAAGTTGTTGCAAAATGATATGAAATGGATTCTTCCTCTATTTGGATGAAGTTCAGGTGATAAAATCATATTAGAAATGTATACAATACATCCTAATGAGAATTCCCTAAGTATTCGCAGAGGTTATAAGAGTAAATTGAAATATAGGGAATTTGTCTATGATTGGAATTTGTTGTATAAGTAAATAGAGAAAATTGCCTATCTAGACCCCCTTGGTTATGAATGATTGTTTATCTAAATTCATAGTACAAATATGTTAGATACTATATTGTATTTCATTCATAGTGAATAGTGTTTGTTTGATATCTCAGTAAAGAGGGTGAAACCCTAGATGCGAGGAAAGTTGGATATTTCAGAATAGATATCGTGAAATCCATTTGAACGGATTTTCTTGACATGATAGACTTTATTGATTCAGTTTTATTATTGATGCATGTTATCTCATTGAATGGCATGGAAACCCAAATTCAGCTCAGTTCCAAGGTTTCATTTATATATTGATTTTATATGATTTTTTGATAGTAGTCTTTATTCAGTGAATGTTTATGTCGCATGAAATCCTTATGAGAGCCATGTAATAAGTGAATGAGGTAAATGAAACCCTAAGGATCGGGTGTTCAATGAATCAATTATTTTGATATCAATGTTCTCAGTATGAGATGTGGTGATGCACAACTCAAGATTTGGGTCTAGGTGCACATTTTCCAAGAAAGTACAAATAATTTATAGGTGCAAATGACGATTACTCATATGTCAAGTAATAAAATCTTATCAGTGTATTAGAAGCTCAATTGCATGATTTCAGTGTATACGTGCCAAGTTGACATGTATTCAGTTTATTTACGAACTTTAGTCTGCCTGCATTTACAGTATGTTGATTTCTCAGTAAATTACAATGTTTTAAATATACTGCTCTGTCAAGTTAAGAATGATGTACATGTTGTATTATAAACTTCAATTAAATACATGTGGTACCATAGAGATATCAGAGTCAAGTATAAGTAAGAGAAAGGTACAATGTAGAAAGAGATTTCCAAGAATAATAAAATAATAGACATACGTGCCATGAACACCGTAGATTCCCTACGGATGTCTGCACTATAGGGAGGAAATGATCCACCCTGGCAGTGACCAGTATACGGGGATCAGATCGCACCCATAGAGCGTGCGGGGAGACAAAGCCCTTGAGGAAGTATCCTAAGAGAAGATAGGTTACCCAACATGAACCGGAGATCCCGGTGGTAACCGAGAGGTACCCATAGAGCGTACCAAGATGAGGCCCATAGAGCCTCTCAGACCCTCTGCCTGTGTACTCAGCCTAGAAGGAGAGGTCTAGTTAAATGCCAGCTGTTTAGCCACCTTAGTCAGACGTGACAGTTCGAGTCAAGCATACCTAGATTCAGTTCTATGCTTAGCATCCCGGGTTTTAAGCTAAGTCTTGTACAGGGAGATCGTAGTTCGCTACGAGTCTTCATATGTAGAGTACACTGCATATGATCAGGGCATTAGCTAAAATATGTTCATATAGGTTTAAAGAGTTTCTTATAAGTAACAAAGGCTAAGAAAGATTCAAGTACAGTTTCCCAGCAATTATTCTTTGTATGTTTCTAAATTATTAGTTTTCTTTGAAATTAATCAAGCAAGCTTATATATTGATTTACTCTTATAGATATCTATAGTATCATGCCATATTTATGATTGTCAATGATTAGACTCTTTAAATCTTACTACTGTTATAATTGATATTAGTTGCTCAAAAGTATATTTGTAATTATATCAGTGCTTTAGACTGTTTCTTTGAAGTACTCATTCACTGAGCGAGTAGGCTCACCCCTCTACTCACATTTTTTAGGGAAATCACATGGACTTGAAGAAGATATCATTGCATCAGAGTAGATCTGCCACAAGAGTTAAGTCTAATTATAGTTAAGTTCAGTCGGTCCTTGTCACTCTAGGTCCTTGTAAAGAAATAAGAGAGAGTTGTAAATGATGTTTGTATCTTCGTTTCCTTAATAACAGAGAATGCATTTGATTATCATGTTGTATGTACATAGAATTGTGAGAAATAGAATGAATGTATGGATGTGTATCATTAATGTTGAGATCATATTAGAGTAATTAAGGTTGAATTCTCTTGTAAAGTTTGTTTATGTGATTCAATGCGAGAAAATAAAGAGTTTGAAAAAAAGAGTTAAGGGTGATCTTTATATTACGTTAAATCCTCAATTTATGCCCTAATCTCATGATTAGTGGAAATTGTGAGATCAGGGTATAACATCTAGATTGAACTCAAGGTATGGAATCGTCATCCTCTCAACATTCATTCTATGTTCCTTGAACTAGAGCAAACTGTCTGTGATACATGTGAGCCCACATATCATATATTGATTCAAATGAGTATGTCCATACATTTCTGAGTCTCTCTTATCAAGTGGACATGACATCAACTCCAATGGGATGAAAAATCTCATCTACATCACTCAAAGTCATTCCCTATGTGTCAAAATGTATTTGAGCATCACCTTTATGGCCAACCTTATTCAAGTTGATGTTGGATGTCAAATTACATTGAACGACATGTGATGAGTGTAGTGATTTCATATAGACAAATCACAATCACCACCATCACTTTGAGAGTTGATTCAGACTACCATTCAATGGTTTACATGCATAACTCTCAAGGTGGGTCTGTCCGATAAACTATTCTCTAAAAAGTACCTAAGTGTTAGGTTTGATATCACATATCTTGACTGATGAGATTTTGTCATTAACTAACACACACCTTAGTCTTATGTGTTATTGGTGTCTATCAGCTTTGACAATAACATCCGATCAGGGACATAACAAGAATGCATGTACTCTTACCATTCTATGATATCACTATTGAGACCTAGAATCTGAAGACATACATCATCAAGTAATATCATTCTTTTGACATCTATCATGTTATATCATTATCTTATAATTGAACAAACATATAGATCAAGATTTCCTTTATTATTAATTCAATTGTTTAAAAGATATGTCATGACAATCATCATATGATTTTCTCTCTGGGAATGCATACCTACAGACTCCCACTTGTTGTTAAAGCCAATTTCCCATGAACTTAATCCCAAGCAATCTAAATGACCTTAATGATTCTTCTGTGGAAGTGCTTTTTTCAAGGGTCAACAACATTGCTTTCAGTTGGTACTTTGAAAATATTCACATCTCCTCACTATACGATCTCTTGTATGACATGGAACTATTGTTGTATGTTCTTGGAACATTGATGTGATCCAGGTTCCTTAACTTGTGCAATAGCTTCATTGTTGTCACTATATAGATCTACTACATTGTTGATGCTTGGAACCACAACAAGATCAAAAATGAACTTGTTTATCCAAACAACCTCCTTTACTGCATTTGAGGAAACAAAATACTAGGCCTCTGTTGTAGAATCAACAATTATTTCTTGAGTGGAACCGTTCTAGCTCACAATTTGGTTGTTTAGACAAACAACCAATTCAAATTGTAATATGTAGACATCTTTGTTCATTTGGAAGCTTGCATCGGTTTAACCTTTTACCACTAACTCTTCCACACCAATGTAGACAAGGAACTGATACTTAGGTCTTCTCAAGCACTTAAGGATGTTCCCTACAACAGTCCAATGAAAAAGATCTGACTAATACCTACTAGTCATACTCAAGGCATATGAGACATCAGGGCGAGTAGATAACATTGCGTATGTGATAAATCAAATTGCATATTCATATGGAATCTTACTCAACCATTCTCATTCTTCACAAGAACTAGTACATTGAGCTCTAGAGATATTATCACCATGAATTTCCTCTCTTTGATTTCTCCATGTTGAACCTTTTCATCACTTTGTCAATGTACGTTCTCTATCTTAGGCCAAGAAGCCTTCTAGATATATCTATATAGATCTTGGACCCTAAGATATAGGATGCTTCACCTAAGTCCTTTCTAGAGAATTTATATCCTAGCAAGGTTTTTGCCATCTGTAAAGTAGGGATGTCATTCCCCATGAATAGTATGTCATCTACATACAATATGAGTAATACAACCATGCTCCCACTAACCTTTTTTTAAACACACGGTTCATAACCAATTTGACTAAATCCAAACTCTTTGACTTTTCACCAAATTGAAGATTCCATCTTCAAGATTCTTTCTTCAATTCATAGATTGACCTTTGTTCTTATAGAATTTATTTGCATCCTTTTGATTTATAAAACCCTCGAGTTGTGTCATGTACACATGCTCAAGAAGATTCCCATTAAGCAAATCGGTATTAAAATCCATCTACTAAATGTCATAGTCATAATAAGCTATAATGGAAAGCATGATCCTAATGGGATTAGCAATTGGAGAAAAGGTTTCGTCATAGTCAACACCTTGAACTTGTTTGAAATCATTTTCAATCAATCGCCCTTTACAAGTTTGTACATCACTATCCATGTCAGTCTTCTTCTTGAAGACCCACTTGTATCCTATGGGTTTTACCCCTTCAGGTGGATCCACCAAGGTTCATATCTTGTTGACGTACATAGATTCCATGTCAGATGTCATGGTATCAAGACACTTCTCATACTCTAGTCCCTTAATAGCTTCTAGGTAGTTTGTTGGCTCATCAAAAATAACCAACTCTTTGACTTCTTGAGTTACAAGATAATTAAATCTTTCTAGATCAAGGTGTATCCTACTAGATCCATGAATTTCCTATGTTACCTGAGGAATTTGAGATTCCATAATAGTTTGTGACTCTCTATGTTCCTCTTGTACGTCTAAAGGTTCAACGTTTTCTTGTTGGTACTGACCCTCTTTGAGTTCTACTTTCATCCCTTTGATTCCTTTCAAGATAAATTCCTTTCCTAGGAAGACAACATCCCTGGTAACAAAGACAATATTTTTGATGGAGTATAAAAGAAGTATCCTTTGATTTCTCTAATATATCCAACAAAATAACATTTCTCCAATTCAGGTCCAAGATTTTTGAGAAACTACTTTCTCACATAAGCTTCATATAACCAAATATTCATAAAAAACACATCGAGACACTTCCCATATCATATCTCATATGGCATCATTTGAACCAAGTTAGATGGCATGGGTTTAGTGTAAACATTGTGGTTTTTAGAGAGTAACACTAAAAGGAATTTAGAAGATTAGTAAACTCATCACCAGTTTTTAGAAAAGCGCTATTCGGTGTATGGGCGGACGGGGCACTGAATAGAGTATATGCGGTATGCGGGAGTATATGCGGGAGTATATACGGTTTTGGATTTTTTAAATAAATTAATATATATATATATATATGTATATTTATGTATCAGTCATATAGAATTATATATCACATTGAACAATCACATACAAGGACAACATAGAATGATTAATTAGAAGAAAGGGAGCAGCAATATCATATAAATATTTAATTAGAAACAACAAAAATATCATATAAATTTCATTTCTTCAAGTCCATGTATGTGTGTTTGAAAAAACGATGATTAAGCGGCCGCATAAGCGGGTAATCGGCCGCATAATCAGGCCTAGACCGATTATTGGTCCGCTTTGACATATGCGGAGCGATCCCCTGTCCGAACCGCTTAAGCGGCCGCATATGCGGCCGCACAGACCGATTTCCTGAACACTGCTCATCACTGACTGCACCATATCTAGTAATGTGGGATTCCTTCTTTCTTGCATACCATTATCTTATTGGTGTTCCAGGTAGATTCCATTGTGTTAGGATACCACAATCTCATAGAAGGTTCTCCAACTCTTTCTTAAGTATTATCCATGATCAGAATGAAGTGCCTTAATGCTTTTACCAAGTTGGTTATGTACTTCGTTCAAGAAATCCCTTGAACTTTTCAAGGGTTTTTGATTAAGTTTCATCAAATAAACATAAGCATTCCTACTGCAGTCATCACTAAAGGTAATGAAGTACTGATATCCACCTCTATCATTTTTTTTGAAAGGGCCACATACATCAGTATGCATTAGTCCTAATAGATCACTAGCCCTCTCACTATTAGAAGTGAAGGGAGTCTTTCTCATTTTTCTAACAAAAAATGGCTTAGTTTGTTGATTAGTGATCTAGTTCATTGATCGGTGTTGAGTCTTCTTACTGCTATGTATTGTCGATCTATTTATAATCAAATGGTCATCTGGAGTGGATTTTCACATTGATATTGTCCAACAAGAATTGATTTGTTAAAATGAAGAATTCAATTCTTATAGCAAGGCAATATGGTGAAGTCTAGGTTGATTATAAGGAAAACTTTTCCTTCAACTTTCTAGAATGGTTCAACCAACTAAGTCCAGTCAACAAACTGAGGGGTCACTCTATGCGTTGTCATGAAATTGACTGAAGAGGAGGATTATCAAGTACAGGGAGGGATGGTTGAGTGAATAAACATATTGCACATTAGTCAAGTTCTCAATCAATTAGACAAGAGTCTGGTCAACATATTGAGTTTATTCAAGTGAGACTCCATGAAATTTGACCCCCAATTCAACTATTTAATTGAGAAACCAACTGGGTGGTTGATGAAGATGAAGTTTATGCTCCATTCTCCTCTTGTGTCTGTTATTTGATTAGCTAAGAGGATAATCAAATGACTCATTGTTTCCTATAAACAACTCTACACCTCCTTAATAATTTAATTTGCATTCAAAGGGTCTAAAGGAGGGATCTAGATCATATGAGATTATTGTCTTTAGTCAATTTATTAAGATATCACCAATATTCATTCATGCATGGTTATCAAGAACCAATTGATCAATTCAAGGCCCATCGATTGATAGGCCATATAATTGATTTTCTCTTTTTTTGTGACCAAGTAATTTGGAGAGCAGCATGGACACCTCAAAGATCGATCTTGTATCTCTGCGGTAGTTACCCTTGGGCATTTTGTTGGGACTATGGGTTAGTATCAGCTACACACCAATAATGGTCTGTCGCCAATTGGCTTCAGTTCATCCCTGTGACACATGAGTTAAAGGATTGAAAGTTTGCCTACAGAGTAACAAATATGGTAGACATAATTAGAAGTCTAGACGATCCGAAACACAACGAATCAAAATGGGTTGACATGAAAACCAAACAGGCCTGGAGTACAACTCGTGGCAAACTAATCGCGACAAGGACCTTGTTGCCCAAAAGGTGCGAGAAATATCAATGTTAATGGAGCTTGGACCCCAGACCTATGCAGACGAGGTTAAAACCCAGTGTGAAACAACTCACCAAGAACACCCTCGTCACCAAAGAAGAGATGTAAAAAGAAAGTCCACCTATGGGACGCGAGGATGTTTGCACGCATAGTGAAATTGGATGGAATGTGATTTAATTCCTAAAACCATCATCACATGGTTTCTAGGAAACCTAGGAGGCTAACATGGATGCACGATATCTGGACCAATATAAAATCAATAAACAAATGCCTTGTTAGAGAGAGTGAAGTAAAAAAATGTAGAAATAGGAATATTGACAAAAATAAAATATTTGAATTGAGAAATAAAGCATTGAAAAGTCATAAATTTCAGGAGGCATAAGCCACTAATAACATTGATTTGATATATCAATAAATATCAATATCATATTAAATGAGACCAACGACATTAGTGCATTTCCATTACTAAACCTCTAAATTATTATATATAGGTTCATTCTTCACTGGTAATCCTTAACTAAGAGTTCCTAGTAGGATACTAGTAAGGTCCCTCATATATGGAATAAAACCTAGTTTCCACCATGTAATATTAGAAGCCCCTAGATATTGTTAGATTCTCACTGGGGATAAGTGTTTCTCATAAAATTCCAAGGTTACTAAATATGTGTTAATTCTATTCACATTTAAAGACCATATTTTTAAATTAATTATATTGTTGTAGTCATGGTCAAACTAAATAAAGCAAATTCATGTTCATTTGCATCATGTTATCAATTAGGATATAAGATGGATCTCATACATGATTGGGGCTAAACAATACATAATAAGGAATTCCATCCATGAACCATTAGCCACAAACCAAGAATAACAAAGTGATATGCTCGTAGATGAATTGTCATAAACCCCAAAGCATTCTACATAAATATTATTATATAGGTATGTTACTTAGGTTATATTATAAATAATTACATCTTTTATAATTTGATTTTAGAGAACTGAGCTCATTATTATGTATTCTAAAATATTAATATGTTGGTCTAATTATTATGTATATACCTTATTAATTAAAAACAATCATTAGTTGGATATGCTCCAAATGACCTTTATGATGTTGTGTTGCTGCATGAAGATGTTCATGGATGAACATGGTGGGGCCCATGTTAGAGGACTACACCTGCAACACCATTTCAGTTCTCCTTAGCCCCCCCCCCTTTCTTCCACATTGATGAGTTTCACTTAATCTAGACGATCCAAATAGGATCCACATGTGGTTGACTAGAATTCCACCCAAAAGGCCAACACTTTACACTACTACTAAAAATGCTTTTTACAATAATTCCTTTTCTCAATTTACAATAGGTGTTAACCATTGTATTAGATCGTGTGGTCTTATGGGGGGGTGCTTTACACAACATGTGATCACATGTTGTAATAGATGTATTTTATACAACAGTTGAAACATGTTGTCTTTTAAGGAATGGCCTGTAGTAATATGGGTATTTTACACAACATGTGGTGCACTTGTTGTAATATATATTATACAACAGTTGAATGACGTTGTCTTTCACTAAACACACCCGTTGTAATAGGGGTATTTTTTACAACATGTGGTTCACCCGTTGTAATATATATTATACAACAGTCGAAGCATGTTGTCTTTCACTAAACACACCCGTTGTAATAGGTAGGTTTATTACAACATGCAGTGCACCTGTTGTAATATACATGTTTATACAACAGTTGGAGTATGTTGTCTTTCCATACATTTAACCATTGTAATAATATTGTTTAGACAACATGGTGTGTGTCTGTTGTAATATACACAATTTATACAATAGGTTATACATGTTGTAGTTTACTAGAAACACCTGTTGTAATAGGTGTGTTTTTTTCCTGACAACCCTGTTGTAATAGGTGTGGATAACACAATGTGTGGTTTGTTATAGAATCATACATTTTACAACATATTATTAACTGTTGTCTTTGATTAGAGTTTGACAGGTCATATATCGAACCAATTGTATTGATCAAATTAACCATATTATTAATAAATTATAATAAATATGAAATTATACTTTTTCATTTCACAAACAAACACATAGTTGAACAAAATTTCCATCAAACCTTGAAAGAAACTCGTACTAAATTTAATTAATATTAAATCATCCATACAACGATTCAATAATACAAAGTACTGAGTATCCACTCTAGAATCAAACTGAAAACTAACTAAAAAAGTTTCACACATTGATCTATGGTAAAGAACAAATGTCTCCCCCACACAGGGGCGGAACTAGGAAGGAGGGTGGGAGTGCTCTAGCCCCCCTCCCCCCAAAAAAATGATGGAATTTGATTATGAAAATATAAAAAATATAAATAATAATTAGATATATACATCTTTTACAGTGTATTTGACATAAAGAGTGACTAGCTGAAGTGGTACTTTGTGTCTTTAGTTGTGTAAATGGTGCAGGTTCAAATCTTAGTGTGTGCATATTTTATTTTTCAGCCCCCCCTTTAGGAACTCAGCCCCCCCTATTGTGTATTTCTGGTTCCGCCACTGCCCCCACATGTCACATAATCTTATGTGTGCTCAAGAACACATGTCACCCACTCGTTTCGGACCTCATCGATTTCCTCTTGGTTGAAGCAACGAACAATATACTTAGAATAATACTGCAATCATATGACAAATATATCAACATATTGTGATTTTTTCAATTTATTTAGAAATTTGAACAAACTAAAAGAATATAATATTATGTAGCTTACACATTCAGGAATATTTCTATTTCTCGCATAAAAGATGTCTTTCATATACTTCAGCACATAACACCCGCAATCTGTATTGTTCGGCTGCTTTGGACACTATACAAAATAAATATTAATTTGTTATCCAAATAATTGTGAGAACTTGTTAGAAAATAAGAGGATGGAAAGGTATAAATAGCCAGAAAACTTAATAAAAGGTATGTGTAAACAAAATCAAAAATGCTATTCCTGGAACATTTGCAAAGGTTCAAACCCATGAAGAAGTCAAGCTTACAGCAATTCCAATAGCGACTGAAACATGGCAGGTACTGAGTTCTATGAAGCCATATAAAGCGGCCGGACCAGATGGAATATCTGCCGACTTCCTCAAAAACACAATTGGAACATTGTGGGAAACTCGGTTACAAAGACTATTCAGAAGATGCTCAGTGGCGACCCATTAGAGGAGGAGGTATGTAACTCGACAATTGTTCTTATTCCAAAAGTTGGGAGGCCAGAAAGATGCGAACAACTGCGTCCTATATCACTTAATAACATCATTCTCAAGCTCACATCCAAGATTGTAGTTGAACGACTGAAAACTTTTATTCCAAAGAGGGTTTCAACAGAACAAAGCAGCTTTGTTCTAGGACGAAAAATTATAGACAATATAGCTTTGGTCCAGGAGGTAATTCATGGGATGAAGAACATCAATGGAGCTAAAATGATGGCCTTGAAAATCGATCTAACAAAAGCATATGACCAGATGTCATGGGAGTTCATCCAAGATACGCTGAACCGTGTAGACCTACCTATGAAGATAAAAAGATACATTATGCATTCGATCACAGGAGGGAATACATCAATTATTTGGAATGGAAAACAATCAAGATGTGATAAAGTGAGTTTTTCTAATTCTTTTATATTTTGATCCTTTAATCTTCAATATATCTCAAAACCCTAATTCTCCTAAAAATTAGTTAGTCATTCAGAGATTGGAATTTCAAGCCCAAACTTTACCACAATGTGGGGTATGCTGTTTTGGAGCTATGGTCCAAATTAAATGTCGTTTGGACATTTCTAGCTCCCTCTATGATTTTTACAAGTTTTGGCTATAGTTTGATCAAATCATGTCACGATTTCAGTCATTTAATCTATGTTTTCATTTGTTTTTCCTTGTCACGCGGCACTGACGTCAGCAATCCGCGGACCCTCACTCGCGAGCTATCCATGACCGTGGGATGGCGCGCCCAAGGATCCGACGTAGGATCGGACGGCCATGGGGTCGTCCCCAACCTCCGGTCAACCCGGGGAGACGTGGCTACAGCCACGAGTTTGAACCCCAACCACGATCTCTGCCCCTACCCACTCTCACAAGAAACCAACCAAACGAATGACTCCACCTTGTCCCCACGAACCCGAAGAGCACTCACACGTTCCCTGATGATGACTAGGAGTGCTCCCATGATCGCGCCGGCGAGCACCCCTCTCCTACCTCCACTGACCGAGATGGGCGTTTGTGGCTCACTTGATCCCATGCTTATTTAAGCATACCAAGAGCTTCGCCAACACCCCTTTACATACTCACTTGCTTCAATTCGCCCAAAGATAGCTCAGATCACTCCAACCTCAAGCTCACCCCCTTTCAGCCTATCCGCCGCCGTCGAGCTGCTGGACTAGGCTCCTACCGGCCTGCTCGTCCCCAATCGAGTACTCCCTGAGCTCCGAGGAACCTCCACCCACCTTAACGGCCCCTCACTCCGAAGCTCCATCGCCTGCTCCTCCCGCTACCCTCTCCCTCCGCCGCGAGCTCTACAACTCGTCGGTCATCTCGTCGACCCGACATCACAGGAGGAGCCACGGCCTGAGGCTTGGACGTCCAGCTGTGAGAAGCTCCCCCGAAGCTAGTGAGACCTTCACCCGCGCACGAGGAGGTCCCAGGCTCTAGCGAGGGCTCGCCGAAGTCCACCTCCCCTGCCTGCTGTGTGTGCGTTGAGCAAGAAGAAGGAGGACCCGCTCGAGCCTAGTTGGACCTATCACAGGAGTCCACGTTGATCCAAGTGGACAAATCACAAACCGCCAAGTAAGCAGGCCTTTGGCCCACCTCAAAAATACAGAGCTCTTCTATCTTTGCGCGCGAGATCTCGACCGTTGGATCTGAACATCCAACGGTCCATGATGTTCTTTCTTTTCTCTTATTAACTCGAAAATTCAGTGAATAACCTAATTTTTGGGAAATTTTTAAAAATTAGTAGGAGTGTCAGAAAAATACGAATAAGTACTCTGTTTTGATCAGAAAAATACAAGGATCATGATTTTGACATCTTTTGACCCTAAATCTGACTCCAGTAATTACTCATGCTTATGTTTGTGTATATCTTGATTAATTATTTGGAAAATGCTCAAATCTGTTTAAATCACCAAAAACCTGTGATAATCATCTTTTTGCATCCTTATCATCATGGTATGATCAGATCCTTTTATTATGACTCAACTATCAATTAAAACCTATTTATCACTCTTTTCCCTATTTTGACCTACCAATATGTGCATAATTAATTAATATGATCTATAGACCATGATTCTGACTTTATGAAGCTACTCTGATGTGACAATAATAATCTTGGACTCAGCTCCATACTCAAAAATCCGTACTCAACCCTCATGACTCCAAATCTATAAAGGGCCTTTTATGTACTCTTTAGAATATGGGTAACTTGAACAATATATCTAATAAATGCCAAATCTCTAATAATTTCAGGAAATTAAAGGTACCAGTGAGGAGCATCTCTGGACTCCCCACTTCTGAGTAGAAGGCACGCCATTAACTCTCACTTGGCCTATAATAATGTATGGTTGTAAATAGTGTAAGAACTTGGCATATGGTATTGTTTGAAATAGAGCTATATGAGTATCCAACTTTGGTGATGTTTGCTTTATATATATTTTGCAAAAACCTGAACATAATATATTCTTGTCCATTATATCCAAAGCACTTCAACTCTTTGGTAGTAAAGTGCTGGGAATTATAGTACTTCAACTCTTTGGTAGTAAAGTACTTATTGGTGATCCAACTCTTTGGTAGTAGATCACGTATTGAAATGATCCAACTCATTGGTAGTAGATCATAAAGGGGCCTTGATGCATTCAACTCTGAGGTAGTAAATGCATGGATGATATAATGGAAAAATATGCTTAAAAGCTATGAGTTCTCTTTGTTAATCATACACTTTCTTTATTCAATAATGTTTTGTTATACCGCTTATTACTGCCAAGTCTACTTTTAATGTTATTGCCAAGATATGATGAGAGTTAAATTATATGACGCGGAGGCGTACTCAGTACAATATATTTATATATTGTGCTGACGCGTACCACTTGCATATATTTTATAGGTACCTTCTGCTTATGATGCTCATGATGAAAGGAAGATGATGTTGCTACTCTATATGCTGGCTCACAAAAATCAGATCTATCATGGGGATGCTAAAACTAAATGGGACTCTTAGATTATGTTTCTTTTCTTCTGTAATTAGTTTCTCATGTATTAAGTTTCTTCTGTAGAACTCCTATGCCTTCGGGCCCCTATGTAATGAACAATTTGGTTTATGTATGGAAGCTTTTTATTCGGTGCATTTATATATTCATGTGTTTGATCCACTCAGGGACGGGAAACTTTAACTCTATTGTACCCCTTATGTTGGCGCCTGAGGTGTACAGTGGAGTTAGGTTGTTAACCCGTGACAGATGGTATCAGAGCAGGCACATGAATCAATATAGATGTATCAAATAATTAGTAACCTTACCTAGACCTCGGGTAACCCACATTTAGCAGTAAATTGCCAAGGTGTCTAGAAGGGTGCCTTGCGGAAGGTTCTGACATAATACTCTCCCCATCCGTTTTCACGGTGCGAGGGTTCCCGTCGCAAGCTATCTGCCTGGCTAACGCAATTATTGTTAAAGTGGACACCCTTACCTTAGAAAAAAAATCATTCCTCTCATCTTTTCTCAATTAAGGACTACCCCCCCAACCAACCTATTTAGTGAATAATATACACTAGGCTTCTCATCTACTTTCTCTCTCATGACCATGATCGATGATATACTCTCTCTATTATGTGGGTAGATTAGGAGAAATGGGAACAACTAAAAGACATGAAAAATTGGAAAAAAAAATACATGCCATGATTGCTAAATCTTTTTTTTTGGTTGCATTACGATCTATCTCAAATAAATCTCTAAACTGCCTTTTATACGAACTTGCAGATGCCTCCAAAAACTAGGTCCAAGAGAACAAGATCTAGTGATGGCTCTGGTGATGAATCTGAATCACGCCCTAATAAGACCAAGGATGTAGGCAATTGGGAAGAGCAAAAGAAGGTGATGTTGGAATGCATGCATGCCCTAGCCCTAAAAGAAACCAGCAATAGTGCCTCATCCTCTTGGACCAACCATGAAACCACCATTAGTGACTTCCTTAAACTCAAACCCGAAACCTTTCATGGAGAAGACTTAGGTGAAGTCCTAGATAAAGTCGATGCATGGATCATATCTGTTGAAAATGCCTTTAGAGCCCTTAAGTGTCCTGAGGAAGATAAGGTCACGTTTGCTACCTACCAACTTAGGGGGTCCGCGAAGTTGTGGTGGGAAAATTACTACCATACACGAGCACTTCCAGATGCCCCCATAGGTTGGGAGGAGTTTAAGGGGATCTTTACCAACCGTTTCATGCCCATATCATCTAGGAAGGAGAAGAAGAAACAGTTCAATAACCTCACCCAAGGAAACCTATCTGTTGTTGACTATGTTAGGGCCTTTAGACTCCTAGAGCATCATGCTTGCAACCTGGATGAAGATGAAAAGATTGAACACTTCATAGATGGCCTTAACCAAGAAATCAAAGTTCACCTTTGCACCTCCACCCATCCTACCTTTGAAGCTGCCATCAACAATGCCCTTACCCAAGAAAGAACCTTAGGGAAGAGCAAAACACCAAGCTTGGGATACCTGGGTCTAACCGATGCATCCGTCACCAAAGGCAAGGAGAAGGAAAATGATAAGAAGAAGCCTAACAGCCATGGCATGGGCAGAGGAGGAGGAAATCACCATAGGGGTCCATCATACCGAGGAGGACCACACCGGGGAGGCCGAGGCCGAGGTGGGCCACACCGAGGCCCACCACCTAATACTGTCAGATGCAGGATCTGTGGAGGTATGCATGGGGGAAAGTGCAAGTTCGAAAAACCAGTGTGTTACTACTGCAAGAATGAAGGGCATATGAGGTATAATTGTCCAAATCGGGTCCAGGGGGCACCTCAGAATCGTCCTGCCCCATTACCTCAGCCTGGAGCTCCACCTGCTCAACCAGCTGTCCCTATAGCTCAGGCTCAGCCAGAACATCGTCAGGGCCGAGTCTTTGCAATTGATGCAGAGGAAGCTAGAGCCAATGACAATCGTCTGATTGAAGGTAACAATGTTAATAATTCTTTGTGATAATTCCTTGAAAACCATAATCTCATATAAAATCATAATGTAGGTATGATATGTCTCCAAGATCATCCTGTTGTGGCCCTATTCGATTCAGGATCAACACATACTTTCATATCTAGAAATCTTGCTTCCATGTTTAAGTTCGAGATCAATGATCTAGGTTATATCTTGGATGTGACAACTCCCAGTGGAAAAATTTATACTTCTCTTCAAAAAACCAAAACCTTGCCTTTTTCTTTTGGTGGTCATAAATTTCAATCTGCTTTCATTCTTCTTGATATGGAAGATTTTGATCTAATTTTGGGGATGGATTGGCTCTTTTCCAACTTTTTTATGCTTGATTGCCGAGGCAAGAAAGTAATCTTTTGTGCACCCAATTCTAAACCTTTGACTATTTCCGGGAGGAAAGAAAGAAACTGAAATATGATTATTTCTTCTCTTAAAGCCGAGACTTTGATAGCCAAAGGATGTAGAGCCTATCTTGCTGTTGTATCCATGCGTGATCCTAAGGTGAGACCTATAGAGAGCTTGGATGTGGTGAGAGATTACCCGGACGTTTTTCCTGAGGAGCTTCCAGGGCTACCTCCGGATCGTGAGATTGAGTTCTCAATTGAGTTAGCACCGGGCACCGCACCAGTCTCTAAGGCACCTTATAGGATGGCACCTGCCGAGCTTGCAGAGCTCAAGAAACAACTAGAGGAACTTCTTGATAAAGGCTTCATCCGTCCTAGTACTTCTCCTTGGGGTGCTCCTGTTCTTTTTGTCAAAAAGAAAGATGGGTCAATGCGAATGTGTATTGATTATCGCATGATCAACCAAGCCACCATTAAAAATAAATATCCCCTCCCAAGAATTGATGACTTGTTCAACCAGCTTCGTATTGCCACTGTGTTCTCCAAGATTGACCTTAGATCAGGTTATCATCAATTACGAGTAAAAGATTGTGATATTCCAAAGACAGCTTTCAGAACTCGATATGGACATTACGAATTCATGGTGATGCTGTTTGGTTTGACTAATGCTCCTGGAGTGTTTATGAATCTGATGAACACTGTCTTCCAGCCATTCCTTGACAACTTTGTTGTGGTCTTCATTGATGACATTCTTATATATTCAAATTATGTTGATCAACATCGTGAACACCTCCAGAAAGTCCTTAATGTTTTGAGAGCCCAGAAATTGTATGCTAAATTATCTAAATGTGAGTTTTGGATTGACCAAGTCATGTTTCTTGGACATGTCATTTCGGGTGGGAAAATTTCTGTTGACCCTGCCAAAGTTCTAGCTGTCCTTGATTGGAAAGCCCCTACCAATGCTTCTGAAATTCGTAGCTTTCTTGGCCTAGCTGGTTATTACCGTCGTTTCATCCTTAATTTCAGTAAAATAGCCCTACCCATGACTAAACTTACCAGAAAAGATGCCAAATTCGTTTGGACTCCTGAGTGTGAAGCTAGTTTCCAAGAATTGAAATCTCTCTTGACTTCTGCTCCTGTTTTGACCCTACCTTCTGGGAATGATGGCTTTGTAATTTATTCTGATGCTTCTAAAATGGGTCTGGGTTGTGTCCTCATGCAAGACGGTAAAGTTGTTGCCTATGCCTCTAGACAGTTGAAACCTAATGAGGTCAATTATCCAACTCATGATTTGGAATTAGCTGCCATTGTCTTTGCTCTCAAAATCTGGAGACATTATCTATATGGTGCTACTTTTGATATATTCACAGACCACAAAAGTCTCAAATACCTCTTGACTCAGAAAGATCTCAATCTTCGACAGAGGAGATGGTTGGAGTATCTTAAAGATTATGATTTCACTATTGCATATCATCCAGGCAAAGCCAATGTTGTAGCTGATGCTCTTAGTCGTAAGAAGTCAATTTGTGCATCAATGCATCTGGAACCTTCATCTTCTGGGTCATCTCAAGCAGAATCTAGCTCAATTATTCTAGCAAATATCAATATTATCCCTAGTCTTCTTTCTAAACTCCTGATATCTCAAAAGAACAGCCCTAGTTTGGAGGAGATGACAGCTCTTGTGGCAAAGGCCCAGACACATCTATCTATTGGTATGGATGGTGGACTAAGGTACAAGCATAGGATGTGGGTACCTGAAGAGTCAGAGATTAAGAAGCGTATCCTGCAAGAGGCACATGGGTCTAAGTATTCCATACATCCTGGATCTACTAAGATGTATAAGGACATGCAGAGACACTTTTGGTGGAGGGGTATGAAGAATGATATCGCTGAGTTTATCTCTAAGTGTCTCACTTGCCAGCAGATTAAGGCCGAGCACCAACGTCCCGGTGGTCTATTGCAACCCTTACCAATCCCTGAATGGAAATGGGAAAATGTCACCATGGATTTCGTGGTGGGACTACCCAGGACCAGGAAGGGTCATGATGCGGTTTGGGTCATAGTATACCGGTTGACCAAGTCTGCACATTTCTTACCTATGCGGACTACGAACAAGGTTCCTGAGCTTGGTGAGTTGTATATAAAGGAGATTGTACGGCTGCATGGAGTACCCGTTTCGATAGTTTCAGATCGAGATCCAAAGTTTACATCACATTTATGGAAGCAGGTGCAGAATGAACTGGGTACACAGATGAACTTCAGCACAGCATATCATCCCCAGACTGATGGCCAGTCAGAACGCACTATCCAAATCTTAGAAGATCTTCTCAGAGCATGTGTCTTAGATTGGGGAGGATCTTGGGATTACTACCTTCCATTAGCAGAGTTCGCTTACAATAATAGCTATCAATCTAGTATTGATATGCCACCCTATGAAGCTCTCTATGGTAGGCCATGTAGATCCCCTCTCCATTGGGATGAAGTTGGGGAAAGGAAGATGCTAAAGTCTGATGAGTTACAATTATATGCTGATAAGGTGTCTTTGATCAAGCAGAAGTTGAAACAGGCCCAGGATCGTCAGAAGTCGTATGCAGATGCACACAGGTCAGACAGACAGTTCAATGATGGCGACTATGTATTCTTGAAGATCAGACCTATCCGTGCCATAGCCAAGAACAAGGGGAAGCTTAGTCCGAGATATGTGGGTCCTTTTGAAGTTCTGGAGCGCATTGGTGAATGTGCTTATCGACTTGCTCTTCCTCCGCAGTACAGCATGATGCATAATGTCTTTCATGTATCCAACTTGAAACAGTATGTGAAGGATGATAGTCATGTGCTGAATCATGAGCCTCTTGAGTTACGGGAGAATCTCTCTTATCCAGAACAACCTAAAAAGATTCTCGACTCGAGGGTCAAGGAGTTCAGAAACAAGAAGATCCCAATGGTGAAGGTACAGTGGAACCATCACGGTGCAGAAGACGCTACCTGGGATCTACGAGCAGATATGGAGCAACGTTTTCCTCACCTCTTTCATCCAGTTTAATTTTGAGGACAAAATTTCTTTTAAGGTTAGTAGGATGTGATAAAGTGAGTTTTTCTAATTCTTTTATATTTTGATCCTTTAATCTTCAATATATCTCAAAACCCTAATTCTCCTAAAAATTAGTTAGTCATTCAGAGATTGGAATTTCAAGCCCAGACTTTACCACAATGTGGGGTATGCTGTTTTGGAGCTATGGTCCAAATTTCATGTCGTTTGGACAATTGTAGCTCCCTCTATGATTTTTACAAGTTTTGGCTATAGTTTGATCAAATCATGTCACGATTTCAGTCATTTAATCTATGTTTTCATTTTTTTTCCTTGTCACGCGGCGCTGACGTCAGCAATCTACGGACCCTCACTCGCGAGCTATCCATGACCGTGGGATGGCGCGCCCAAGGATCCGACGTAGGATCGGACGGCCATGGGGTCGTCCCCAACCTCCGGTCAACCCGGGGAGACGTGGCTACAGCCACGAGTTTGAACCCCAACCACGATCTTTGCCCCTACCCACTCTCGCAAGAAACCAACCAAACGAATGACTCCACCTTGTCCCCACGAACCCGAAGAGCACTCACACGTTCCCTGATGATGACCAGGAGTGCTCCCATGATCGCGCCGGCGAGCACCCCTCTCCTACCTCCACTGACCGAGATGGGCGTTCGTTGCTCACTTAATCCCATGCTTATTTAAGCATACCAAGAGCTTCGCCAACACCCCTTTACATACTCACTTGCTTCAATTTGCCCAAATACAGCTCAGATCACTCCAACCTCAAGCTCACCCCCTTTCAGCCTATCCGTCGCCGTCGAGCTGCTGGACTAGGCTCCTACCGGCCTGCTCGTCCCCAATCGAGTACTCCCTGAGCTCCAAGGAACCTCCACCCACCTTAACGACCCCTCACTCCGAAGCTCCATCGCCTGCTCCTCCCGCTACCCTCTCCCTCCGCCACGAGCTCTGCAACTCGTCGGTCATCTCGTCGACCCGACATCACAGGAGGAGCCACGGCCCGAGGCTTGGCCGTCCAACTATGAGAAGCTCCCCCGAAGCTAGCGAGACCTTCACCCGCGCACGAGGAGGTCCCAGGCTCTAGCGAGGGCTCGCCGAAGTCCACCTCCCCTGCCTGCTGTGTGTGCGTTGAGCAAGAAGAAGGAGGACCCGCTCGAGCCTAGTTGGACCTATCACAGGAGTCCACGTCGATCCAAGTGGACAAATCACAAACCGCCAAGTAAGCAGGCCTTTGGCCCACCTCAAAAATACAGAGCTCTTCTATCTTTGCGCGTGAGATCTCGACCGTTGGATCTGAACATCCAACGGTCCACGATGTTCTTTCTTTTTTCTTATTAACTCGAAAATTCAGTAAATAACCTAATTTTTGGGAAATTCGTAACAATTAGTAGGAGTGTCAGAAAAATACGAATAAGTATTCTATTTTGATCAGAAAAATACAAGGATCATGATTTTGACATCTTTTGACCCTAAATCTGACTCTAGTAATTACTCATGCTTATGTTTGTGTATATCTTGATTAATTATTTGGAAAATGCTCAAATATGTTTAAATCACCAAAACCTGTGATAATCATCTTTTTGCATCCTTATCATTATGGTATGATCAGATCCTTTTATTATGACTCAATTATCAATTAAAACCTATTTATCACTCTTTTCCCTATTTTGACCTACCAATATGTGCATAATTAATTAATATGATCTATAGACCATGATTCTGACTTTATGAAGCTACTCTGATGTGACAATAATAATCTTGGACTCATCTCCATACTCAAAAATCCGTACTCAACCCTCATGACTCCAAATCTATAAAGGGCCTTTTATATACTCTTTAGAATATGGGTAACTTGAACAATATATCTAATAAATGCCAAATCTCTAATAATTTCAGGAAATCAAAGGTACCAGTGAGGAGCATCTCTGGACTCCCCACTTCTGAGTAGAAGGTACACCATTAACTCTCACTTGGCCTATAATAATGTATGGTTGTAAATAGTGTAAGAACTTGGCATATGGTATTGTTTGAAATAGAGCTATATGAGTATCCAACTTTGGTGATGTTTGCTTTATATATATTTTGCAAAAACATGAACATAATATATTCTTGTCCATTATATCCAAAGCACTTCAACTCTTTGGTAGTAAAGTGCTGGGAATTATAGTACTTCAACTCTTTGGTAGTAAAGTACTTATTGGTGATCCAACTCTTTGGTAGTAGATCACGTATTGAAATGATCCAACTCATTGGTAGTAGATCATAAAGGGGCCTTGATGCATTCAACTCTGAGGTAGTAAATGCATGGATGATATAATGGAAAAATATGCTTAAAAGCTATGAGTTCTCTTTGTTAATCATACACTTTCTTTATTCAATAATGTTTTGTTATACCGCTTATTACTGCCAAGTCTACTTTTAATGTTATTGCCAAGATATGATGAGAGTTAAATTATATGACGCGGAGGCGTACTCAGTACAATATATTTATATATTGTGCTGACGCGTACCACTTGCATATGTTTTATAGGTACCTTCTTCTTATGATGCTCATGATGAAAGGAAGATGATGTTGCTACTCCATATGCTGGCTCACAAAAATTAGATCTATCATGGGGATGCTAAAACTAAATGGGACTCTTAGATTATGTTTCTTTTCTTCTGTAATTAGTTTCTCATGTATTAAGTTTCTTCTGTAGAACTCCTATGCCTTCGGGCCCCTATGTAATGAACAATTTGGTTTTTGTATGGAAGCTTTTTATTCGGTGCATTTATATATTCATGTGTTTGATCCACTCAGGGACGGGCAACTTTAACTCTATTGTACCACTTATGTTGACGCCTGAGGTGTACAGTGGAGTTAGGTTGTTAACCGGTGACACAAGACCCTTTAAGGCTAGTAGGGGATTGAGACAAGGAGATCCTTTGTCTCCATATATGTTTGTCTTATGCCTTGAAAGGCTTAGCCAGATGATTCAGGAAAGAGTTCGAACAAAGAACTGGAAACCCATCAAGATAGGAAGATCAGGAGTGGAAGTTGTGCATGTGTGTTTTGCGGATGATTTGATTCTGTTTGCGCACGCTAGCAAGAAGCAGATGCAATGTATAATGGACTGTTTTAAGGAATTTGAGAATGCCTCAGGACAGGATATTTCAGTTGCCAAATCTCGCATTTTTTTCTCAAAGAGTGTAGCGAGGAACACACGACGGAGTATACTAAATTTAAGCAAATTCCAGGTGACCAGCAATTTGGGACGGTATCTGGGGGTCCCAATTATTCACGAAAGAGTTACTAAGGAAACATATGCAGAAATTGTTGACAAAATGGAAGCTAAAGTGAACACATGGTCTGCTAGAAGTCTATCCTTTGCTGGCAGGGTATGCCTTGCCAAATCTACTCTATCAGCAATACTGACTTATGCCATGCAAACAGGAACTCTACCTTTGAGTCTCTGTGACAGGGTTGATGGAACTATAAGGAAATTCTTGTGGGGAGGAAGCTATAAAGCAAAGCTAGTTTCACTGGTAGCATGGGGAAAGGTAACATCCTCACCGTCAAACAGCGGACTGGGAATTAAGTCGATGAGAGAATGGAATATAACCCTTCTAGCAAAACACGCATGGGACTTGGCGTCAGGAAGGAAATATTTATGGTGTAAAATGATGACATATCAATTCAACAAGTACCAAAACTCAAAGGTGCCATCAATATCCAGATTAGGCCAAGCCTCATTGAACAATAAGCAGCTCATAACAGACAACTCCATCATGATTCCCGTGAATGGTGCATCAGTAAATGTTTGGGACGATACATGGGTACAACCCAAAGTACAGTTGAGACACGTCACTAAACGACCAATCCCAACAGAACTTACAAACCTACGGGTGAGTTCTTTAGTGCTAGATACCATGGAATGGGATGAAAGCTTCTTGAATGATTGGTTCGAAAAAGACATAGTTGATCTAATTCTGAAAGTCCAAGTTCTGATTAAAGGTAGCCATGAGGACCAAAAAGTATGGATCTACACATCGGATGGGCAATTCACATCTACATCAACATACCAACTACTACGTGCAAACAAGGAATAGTTACAGCAGGTAACTGGTTATGCATATGGAATATGAAGACAGCTGCAAGAATCAAGATGTTTTCTTGGCTACTACAACATAACGAACTGCTTACAAATGAAAGGAGGAAAACCAGGCACATGACTCAAGATAGCCAATGCAACAGATGTAGAAAGGCAGAAGAAACAACTTTGCATGCCTTCCGAGATTGTGAGAAGGTGATAGAGATATGGGGAAATTTAATACACTCAGATTATCAATGGACAATCCTAGATTGTCAGAACTTGGGAGAATGGAAGAAAGTGACTACACAAACTGCAAGAATACCCGCAGAAAACTTATGGATAATCTGCTATTGCATATGGAAGAGTAGAAATGATGTGATATTTGAAGGCCGAACAATGACGACTGAGCATTTGATGGCATGGATTCGTAGAGAACTAAAACTGAACAAGGATGCTTGGACCACCGTACAAGACAATAACATACCTCCTAGATCAAGTGGATGGATAACACCAACAAGGGGACAGATCAAAGTGAATGTAGATGTAGCTCTAAACAAGAAGTATGCAGCTATTGCTGCTGTTGCAAGGGATGACCAGTGCAAATGGCTATGTGGGTGGGCAAAGCGGGTGAACACAAAGAATGCAACTGAAGCAGAACTAGTAGGTATTCTGCTAGCACTTGAACAAGTTGAGAAACAAGCATGGCCCAATATCATTATAGAGACCGATTGCCATAAGGCAACAAAAATGATTGAGAACGAAGCGAGATTATACCCAAGGTTTGCACTTTGGGTGGCCAAAATCAAGGAGTGCATGCATTGATGTTCATCCATGCGGTATAGCAGCAGGGAGAGTAACAGATTGGCAGATAACTTAGCCAAAGTCCATCTCAAAAGCAGGACAAATTTTAAAGTATATCAAGACCCTCCTAGTGAAATAGCCCACATATTGATAGAGGAAAGTTCCAATGAACATGTAACAGTCTGATTATGTAGTTTGCGATTATACCCAAAAAAAATGCTATAAGAGTGAAAAAGGCATGGTTTATTGCTGAAGAAGGCGTGGTTTATATGCCATACTGGATGATGCAAAACTTGCTCTTGCAAGAGGGGAATTTTGTAAGAGTGAAGAATGTCACCCTTCTAAAAGGAACCTTTGTTAAACTACACCTAGTGAGTTCATCAAAAAATCTTTTGAGTCACCTCTGTGGAGCTTGTAAGGCCATTCTTTTTTCCGTAGGCTATATTGAGTAAATATCAGATCTTAAGGCTATAGTTAAGAAGCCTGTCTTGGGATGACCTCTGTAAATTGTGCAATTATTATTCGGAAATGACGAGTCACCTCCTCAGAGCTTGTGACAGACCATTCTATTTTGCGTAGGCGACATTGGGTAATATCAGATCTTAAGGCTACTATTAAGAAGTTTATCAATACTGCATCTTTCTTCATCATCGGAAGGACTGAATTGATAATAACTCATGCGCCATTTGTGTTGCTGCTTGTTAGATATCTGAAATGGTGTTATTCTCATTTTTGAACATGGTTCCAAGTTTATTTCCGAGGTTGTTACTACTGATAGGAAGGAGAAGTGTTGGGAAATAGGGTGTATGGTCAGATTCTCCTGAAGTTGGATTGGTGTCTTTTCTATACAAAAGAGTATGAATAGATATCATTAATGTAGTTCGCTCAGTGGATTCTTTACAAGGAACAAATTTTGTGATAAACTCCTGGTGTATGGTATAGGATGCAAAATTTGTGGAAAAGACTGAATATGTTAGTATTATTGATATTACACGATTCTTATGGGATTCAACTTTTCATCTTCATTCATTACACAAAACAAAAAAACCTCTTGCAAATATTTCATGCTCAAAATTCTGATACCAATGAATTGTGTAAACAGATGATGACCTATTAAATTTTTTCCAAGTCACATTTCAAAGCCTGTATGAAATATCTTTAATTTTACACTAATTGTGACCAGTAAGCTCATTGAATATGCTTCAACCCCTAAATTACCCTTGTTTAACACCAATCAAATGTTTTTCGGTTTTGTTTGGAAAATATGCTCCCAGACAGGTCCTTTTGATCAGTGCTATCTAGATCAAGCCAACTCATTTCAGCTCAAAAGTTTCTATATTTAGGTATTGAACCCTATATGGTCTCAGTATGAGCTGATACTCACCAATCAAATGTTTTTCGATTTTTTTTGGAAAATATGCTCCCAGACAGGTCATTTTGATCAGTTTTATCCAGATCAAGCCAACTCATTTCAGCTCAAAACTTTCTATATTTAGGTATTGAACTATGTATGGTCTGGGTATGAGCTGATGCTCACGTAATTGCAGTCATGGGAGGGATGCCTAATCTATGTCATGGATACCTATTACCCAAAACCCAACGTCAATGATCTAAGTGAGAACCTTTGGAGTTGATGGCTGACTTCATAAGCCACCTACATAAACATCATGATGAATGGTATTTTTGAAGCATCTTCAAGAATGTTCTTGAAGTTTCTCCAAAACACTAGATCCTTGTAGCATTTAGCATAATGAAACTCAAATGTGTTTATAGTTTGTGTATATCTTGTTATGATCAAAGTGCAATTAGAGGCAAATCTGCTTCTCAATCACTCTTTGCGTGGGATGCCAACATGAGCTTGGCATCACAAAATGCTCTATAATGAAACGGTACTGGAAGTAATAGGAATGGGGGTGACAACAAATTTTCTGCCAGTACTGTTTCTATGAAGTTGAATCTGATTTTGTGATAGGAGGGGGTGGGGGAGGGGGACGACACCAGAGTAGAATAGCAGAATTGGTAGAATTTCTACTGGCCAATGTTGTTCACTGCCTCGATTCTCCATTTTCTTAGAAATGTCATCGTATTTCAGAAAACACCTGCCTTTATTCTGCATTCTGTATTCATAGAAGCACCTTGGGAAAAATATCTTCCAGAAGGTGTTTTGTGTTCTTCCCGAGCTAGATTGCAAGGCAGGAGTACATTGGCCTCCGATGAGGCGTTCTTAAAGACTGCATTGTAGGCCCTTGTCCTGTGGACTCAACATCCACTCTATATACCGCATTCACAAAGAGATAGCTCATTTTGTTGACATAGAGCCTATTGTTCCAGCATTGGAGTTTAATGGTATTATTCTTTGATGTGATCACTAGAAGGGAAAGATATTCTATGGAAAGATAGTGGAGTACATTGTGGATGTTGAAATCCTATTTTGAATGAAGTGTAGTAGGAAGACCTGGGTAGATCTAGGAATCTTTCCTTGGAACATGGAATACATATGTACAATAACTGATTTAGAGTTACACATATATATCGACAATTTTCCAACAACAAATTGAAATGGATGTTGCAAATTAATATGATATTGAGTTTCACATAAATTGAGTTTCATGGATGATGCAACAGCTACAACAACTACTTCAAAAGAAAATTTAGAATCAAGGGAGGGACTTGGAGCTATACCAAAGAACTAAATTTTTTGGTCAAGCAAGTTGTTGAAAAAGTTACTAGTGGGTCAATACTAGAAATGGTGAAAGTCCATGAACCTATTATAAATTACAACACCACTACAATTTGTTTTTCCCATGCCAGCTACAAGAAAAGCATAGCCTACAGGTAATATCATATAATAGGTGAAACAGTATGAGAAAAGGTCTAGTAAGTTGTATTTGACATAAACTATAATATTGAGTATGGCCACAATATAAGTATGAACCGAAGAGTGATGCAATACCAAAACAATTGTGATACCAGAAGAAAACATAAAGAAGTGATAAGACACTTGATAATTTCCTAGTCGTCCTATGAAGTGAAGGAAGAAACACCTAAGAATATCACATACAACAATTAACAATTGCCCTTGGATGCCCTTGATGATATTGACCCAAAGAAGACCTAATCGATATATGTAAAAATAAGAGCATTTGTAAAAATAACACCATATCAAATCAAGTAGAAAAATCTGAAGAAACTAGAACAACACTTCTATTAGTGAATCAGAAAGTAGTATTTTTCTAGATCAAAATGGTAAATTACCTTGATAATTTCCCATTTCAAATTCTTCCTATATTTTACATCTCTCTTTTAATAAACTATATATGGAACTTTCAATACATATATGGAACTTTCAATACATGTATTATCAAGAATTCTATGCATTAGTAACTATATATGGAACTTTCAATACATGTATTATGTAATTGAAATTGTTTTATGAAGTACTTACAACTCCATGCGTTTTTCCATGTTCCCACGTAATTTTCCTCGTAACGGATCAAGATAGTGGCACTTACCCCACATAGGGTCGAAGACGCAAAGTATCCAATGTCCCCTACGCATACATGAGTATTACATTTTAATATTAATGTATTTTTAAACAACATTTAAAGTAAACAAATAACAGACAATCGACAAAATGTATGCGTACCCCACATTATAAGGTATAAAGAACAATTCTAATCTTTGTTTCTTCCCTCTAATGAACTGATCTGCTATGTACAGTGCCCGAGTCTCCACTTTATCATTATATAATAGATCTATAAAATGTGGACATATAAATCCAAATATATTAAATATATTTCCCGAGGTCACTTTGTTGAACAAATGCCTACAAAAAAACATATATTTAGTCTTTGTACTTGTATAGAAACACATAATTAGTCTTTGTACTTGTATAGAAACTTGTATAGAAACACATATTACTCGTATAGAAACTTACTTTATGTACACTGATATGTGTGAGGCTTCTAGTTGGTCTTTATCATGGCATATTTTAACCAATTCCGGTGTGATAATTAACTCATGTGTGCAACCTACTACATCTTCAGACATCTAAAGAGAGATGTTACGATTCTCATCATCTTCCACATACACCATCAACAGTCTCAGCTTCATTGGAGGCTTTTTGCATGTTGGCTTGATGGGACTTGAGACTTCATCACAATTTTTTCTAGTTTTTGAATTTCCTATTTGTGTGCTTATTGATTCCCTCACTTTTCTTTGAGACAATGAGTCTTGGGATTCCTTGCATATGATTATAAAAATAAAAAATATAGTTTATTAATATACATGATTCATTTCAATAAATTAATAAAAACATTGTCAAGTTATCGCATATACCTTCATATTTATTTTGATCAATTCTGCAGGCCAAGGAAGGTAGGTGTCAATGCCTTGACAAACTTGATAAACTTAAGCCATATCTAAAGGTATTGGCACACTTTCTTCAGGCATCAACGGGGTATCAATTATCACTTTTTTGTGTTTTGGATCCAATGCCACATTGTGAAGGATAATTGGCTCATTTGTATGAGATATATACACCCTTCCATCAGCTACTGAACGTAATGGATTATCCAACATCAAAATACACTTGTGATAGCCCTACAAAAATCAAATATAGATATTGTCAACATGAGAAATCACTATCTCTAACATTTACTACATAACAAACTTGTTGATTACCTCAGTTAGATGTGAGAATTGTGCAAGTGGACAATTAGATTTGGAAGTAGGGTATTGGTCTGTATCCCCAACATTGTCGAGATCCTTGCTCGTATTCTTCCCTTCAAGATACTTGATCTTCATGTCCAAAGCTTTAATGGTCTGTTGCATTTATAACAGCATATGGGATGGTTGATCATCTGTTCGAGCCACACTTTAACAATATTTCGTAATTATTATTCCTGGTCCAGTTTCTCTCACATGTCTTGGGTGATCCTTTTTTCCCAATGCCATTGTTAACACATCATTACATCCCTTCTCACCAACGAGTCCCTCAGAAACTTCCTGAGATAGAGCATCCTTGCAAAATATAAACATACATATGTAAAAATAATAAAAACTATATATTGTGATGAAAAATCAACGAGATAAAAAAATTAAACTTACAATCTTATACACCACTTCCTTGACCTTGTCACTAGTAACAACACCAGTTTTGTCCATTCTAGCTCTTTTCCATAATTCTGCTCTAGAAATCCTTGAAATAACTGGATCTAAACTATTCTCACTGATCTATTTATAATATGATAAAACCACAATACTTTTATACCTCTATATGAAATTTCACAAATAGCTTTAAAATGAATCAAATCTTACAATTTCTTGCTCTAGGCCAACATATCCCTTACGAGAAATTCTAGGCCGATACTCATTCTTTGACGATAATTGTCTTCCAGCCTTACTTCTTCTCTAGTTATTTTTACGAACAATAAATATGAAAATATATTTAAATGTCTTACAAGCAAAACAACAAAAGTACACTAGTTTATATTATCACCTTAAATTCTTCGGTCAATCGACTCATGACAAAATCCTCCCATTGATCTGCAGATATAAAATCATATTCTTTGGGTGGGTGTTTGCATATGTTTCCATCTTCGTCCCTCATGAATTTTCTTGATAACCAAGATTTGAATTCCCTACATCTATCATTGGCTCTTTGTAATATCCACTGCTTTCTAACATATCCAATCGAAAAAACACCCTACAAATAACAAAATCACATACACATAAAATATAATATAATATTTTTATACAAAAAATATTAACGTCTACATACTCACCTCAATCTCTTCCCAAATAAGGTCCTTGAGACCTTCTCCCACATCACTCCAAGTATTGATGTTGATTGGAACTCACTCTCAGGATGCGACTCCAATATAGCTGCTGAAAATGTTTCGGGTTTTCACAATTGGTTGTCCTTCTGAATTCCATTCCAATTGAATTTTTTGTCCTTTACGTCTCTTTCTCGAAACTTTAGGCATTGTGGTACGGCCCCTACTAATCATTGTGTTCATTGAGTCGTCTTCATTGGAAGACATCTACAACAAAATTTGGTACAACAAAATATTAGCAAACTGCATATAAAACAACATAATAAAATCTTACAAATTGACGACATATTTACATTCATTACAGAAAGATACTAGTGCACATCAAGAAAATTATAATACTTACTCTCACTTATGCGTACGCTATTTTTTATTTTTATGCACACTGAAATCATCAACAAATGTCTCATCATTATGATCTTCTCGAGCACATATATCTTCTTCTTCAACAACAAGATCATCTTTACAGACATAGATGGAATGATTGAAGACAAAGAAGTTTCTTATTCTAAAATGATGTCATCATCATCATCATCTCCTTCATGGGGCCTTCTTATGTGAGATAAGACTACAAACCAGCCCTTGTTAGCTGTGTCTATCACATAGTTTTGCCTGTAATGCCATTATAAATGGATCGTGTTTACATCCCTCCCTATCTAGGTTCACTAAGACCAATCCATCTTCTGTGCGTACACCCTTATCATTTTTATCCCACTTGCAATGAAAAATAGGAATCTAAAACATGTTGTAGTCCAACTCATATATATCTTGGATCACACAATAATAGGACATGTCACGCCAGACTGGATTTTTGTCTTTAGCACTAGCAATGTGCAAAGCTTCGGATACCAAAGACACCCCACTATTTTGCATCGTTCTTTTTTCATCTTGACATTTTGTATAGAAAGTGTATCCATTTATAAAATAACTAGCAAATGACAACACGGTTGATTTAGGCCCCACAGATAATCATTTCAAGGTCTTTGAATCAGAACTTGGTGAGTGATCAATCTGTTCACTAATATGATTCTTTAACCATTCGGCGAAACAACGGATGTGTAAGTTCATTATATCCTTCTCATTCTTAGATCGGTAACTAGTTTGTAAATAATCAATGTTTTCTTTAACATATGGTTCAACCTCGGTTGTATTACGAAGGACATACACATGTGCTGTGTGTAATTCATCAGTTGAAAGTCGTATAAACTTGCATCATGTACTGCCTTGTCCATCAATTCTTTTGACATGTCGTGATTTAGGAAGACCAATGGCTTCAATATTGGATAAATGTTGGACACAAAATTCAATAGCCTCTTCTACTATGTAGCTTTCCACTATACAACCCTCGGCTCGATATCTATTCTTCACATACCCCTTTAATAGCTTCATATATCGCTCGAACGGATACATCCAACGTAAAAATACCGGACCACATAGTTTGACCTCTCTAACCAAGTGCACAGTCAAATGAACCATTACATCAAAGAATGAAGGAGGGAAGTACATCTCAAGCTGACACAAAGTGATGATGATATGATTTTGCAATGAGTCCAACGTCTCAGGGTCAATGACTTTTGAGCATAAATCATTGAAGAACATACAAAGTTTAGTGATTGCATTTCTAACCTGCTTAGGCAAAATGGAATGGATAGCCAATGACAAAAATTGTTGCATTAAGATGTGGTAATCATGTGATTTCAAGCCCAACAGTTTCAAAATTTTCATATCCACAAATCTACTCATGTTTGAAGAATATCCCTATGGAACCTTAACTCCTTTTAGGAACCCGCAAAATACAGCTTTCTCATACTTTGAAAGTGTGTAACATGCTGGGGGCAAGTAGGTCTGACTTCCCCTCATTTGTGGAGCCAATCTATCTCGAATACTCATGTCAACCATGTCCAATCTTGCCTTGAGGCCATCTTTTGTCTTCCATGGGATATTAAGTAATGTTCCAATCAGACTATCACATATGTTCTTCTCTATGTGCATCACATCTAAACAATGCCTCACATATAAAGACTCCCAATAAGGAAGATCAAAGAATATAGACCTCTTCTTGTAGAGACCTTTGAGAATTGGAGATTTATTCTTTTTTCCGAATTTTAATTTCAACTGTTTCACCTTAGTGAAGATTTCTTGACCGGTTAATGGTTGTGGAGCTCTTCATAGTTCTACTTTTCCGTTAAAAGCTTTCTTCACTATACGATAATGATGATCCTTAGGTAAGAACCTGCGATGGCTGAGATAAATAGTTTTCTTCCCATGTTTCAGTTGGCAGAAAGAGGTCTCATCTTCATAGATAGGGCAACCAAGATGTCCTTTGATACTGTACCCAAATAGATTTCCATATGTCGGGTAATCATTTATTATACAAAATAGCATCACCCTCATATTAAAATTCTCTTTGCAGTATGCATCATACAACTCAACACCCTTGTCCCACAGAATATTTAAATCTTCAACAAGTGGAGCCAAGTAAACGTCAATATCGTTTCCAGGCTGCTTTGGTCCTGAAATCAGCAAAGTCAAAAGCATATACTTGTGTTTCATGCATACATCAGGATCAAGATTATATATAACCAAAATTACAGGCCATGTACTATGACTTCCAGAATTATGGGGATTCATTCCATCTGTAGAAAGTGCCAGTCTTAAGTTTCTAGGATTACCACCAAATCCTGGAAATATATTATCGATTGGCATCCATTCTGGAGAATCTACAGGGTGTCTAAGAAAACCATCTCTTTTTCTATCCTCATCATGCCAAACTAGCTTCTTCACATCATCAGCATTATTGAACAAGCACCTAAATCCCGGTATTATTGGTAAATACCACAACACCTTACTAGGGTTGTCATCCTTCTTGTATCGTGGTTCTCCACATACTAGACAACTGTCCTTCAAAGCATGATCATTTCGATACAAAATGCAATTATTGGAGCATGCATGTATTTTTTCATAATCAAGGCCCATGGATGAAAGCACTTTCTTTGCCTCATAAGTGCGATGAGGAAGCACATTATCCTCGGGAAGCATATCTTTCAAGAGATGTAGCAAGGTCGTAAAACTTTTATCAGACCAACCATTGCTCGCCTTCAGGTGATATAACTTTAAAACAGCAGATAATTTGGTGAACTTGACATAGCCATTGTATAATGGTGTTTCAGAGTTAGTCAGTAACCTTTCAAACATTTTAGGACAGTCTTGTATCTTTTCTTCTACATTGTAAGCCATGTCCTACAATGTGTCTCCTTTGCCTCCCTCAAATTGTTCACTCTGATCTACAATATGAAAATCTTCCCTCTCACCATGATGTATCCATCGCATGTAAGTCGTATCAATGTCGTCTCGAAATAAGTGATGACGCAATGCGTCTTTGTTAATCCGCTTACCGAAATCACACTTTGTGCAAGGACAAAGAAGTCTAGTATCATTTCCTGCATGTTCAATTGCACACCTTACAAATTCATCCACTCCTTTTTCATACTCTTCAGATAAGCGATTTGAAGACATCCACTTTCGATCCATTGCTGCACAACGATAAAAGGGGTGAGTACAAATATGTGGATAGTTCTTGTAGGGAAGGCATAGTTGCAAGCAAGACGCATGGATTGATATTCAAATCTATGTTATGGCGCATGGGGCAAAATTTCAGGAAGGCATAGTTGATATTCTGGTTATTAATCTTGTGCTATTTCAAGTTTCTAATCATCCCCTTATGTTTTTAGTCTTCCCTTCAAATTATTACTTTCCTACCAAATTTTCAAGTTCTATATGAGCTTCCAAGTTTCCCAACATTTTTTTTGTGTTTTGGATCCAATGCCACATTGTGAAGGATAATTGGCTCAAAACCAATTTGAATCAACCAATGACATGTTGTCCCCTAGCAATTGGATGCCACCAACATTGCATGGTGTCCATGATTTACTACAAAAAGAATAGCTAACAAGACACAATGGGAAAATCTGAATTAAATGGGCATGTCTCAACAAAGGACAGTTAATGCAAACATGGATAGAAAAGCATGATCTTTTTGTATGTACATAATTAATGGGAATACCTCAATAATAAGATCCACTTATAGTACGATATTCACATGGAATTCTTCATGCCAGGACAACCATAGTGAATAGGTAACACGAATTAATAAAAAAATAAAATAAGAAGGTTTTGTGTACCTGAATAAATTCATAACATATTTAGCTAGATTCATACTAATGATAAATGACCTTAACTAGAACCCAACTAGAATGTATGTTGGAAAAAAGGATGACAAAAATTGATAGGTATACACCAATAATGAGTTAATGTTAAGGAAAGGCATACCACTATAGGGCTTAGATTTTAATTACTTTTTTAGAATTTGTTAGACTAGGTCTAATAACCATTGACCTAATAAGAAGTGTATTGATCTCTAAGATGCTAGTGCAACTGGATGTCAGGCCCTAGTAGGGTTAATTGACTAACTTTCCATCGACATCCACTTGTTTATCAAATAGATTAATCCTAGGTCCACAATAATCAATGAACGCATATCAATCTAGGCATTTCATGGTCAAGGAATTAGTACCATATGACACTACATGGTCAAGGAATTCATACCATATGGAAAATTAGACCCATATAAAAATTAGAAACATGGCTAGCAAATGCATGGAAAATGAAATTCACTGCCCCCATTATGGATCAAACTCCAATTCACCATCGGAATGGTTGGATGTTGGGGTATTAGTGAATTAGGTATAGAAAGAAATGATCAACCATAATGTGGTCAGGACAAAAATATAATGGCTACTATAGTTGAATCTACTAGCAAAAATATAATGGCTACAATCTAGTTGATATATACACCCTTCCATCAGCTACTGCACGTAATGGATTATCAACTGCATAAGGTGTTACACACACAAACATTGTGAAACTATCCTTGGACATTGTGGCACTTTTGTACACTGTAAATCGGTAACTGGGGCAGCAATAAATGATTAATACCATAATAGTACAACAACAGTAACTCTGTAACAGAGCAGCAATTTGTTGGTTGGCAGAGCAAAAATAAGAACTAAAATAAAGAGGAATGCAGTAACATTGCATCAACCTTGCTGCTTGATGGAGTTGTAAGGGAAAAGAAAAAACAATAGGAAAGATTAAAGAGGAAGAATAAAAATCAAAAGAAATGAAAACAAAGGTAAGAAAAAAAATAGCTCAGATGTTAGACCCAGTAGGCGCCCAAGAGCGCAGTAGGTTGGGTGCCCAGGATTTGGAAGCCATGTGACCGCCTAGGGCGCCTAGGAGAGCACTCATATAACTATGTGTGGGTCAAAGTATCTTGGTGATGAACAATCCCATCTTTCATTAAACTACAAAGCATATTGAATTTGTACCTTGTATTGATGAAAACCTAGTTACCCCGGATAGGGAGAGGCAAGCTATCATTGCTCAGCCATCGAGCAATGACTCAAACTACATGTGAAATGATGTGGGTCATGTTTAGTCCTACATTATGTACTGAGTAGTAGTGTTTATCATACTCTCCTAGATAAATATGTGTTGTATAACTTGTTAACCATCAAAATGAGTACCATTATTTAGAAAATTTGATATTATGTGTTAAATTATTGTGCAAAGCACTTGCTCTCCTAGGTAACCTCACTGGGGTTGTCTCTCTCTAGTCTCTTTCTTTGTTTAGATAAGTTAACACATACACACTTGGTACTTTGACTTGACCCTGGCTCTCTTGCACGTCAAAAAATATTGTATTATCTTAGATGTTACCCTTATTATGAAATAAAATTGACTGATGGATGTGCTCTTTTGCTCTTTCATATTGCTTACTTCTTTGTTGTCACAGTGGTGGTCTAAGGCACCAGCATCTTTCAATGCCTACTAGTCAATATCAAATGGTGGATGGAGGAAGAGTTGTTGGCCCAGAATCCAAGTTTGCTCTTGGAAAGGTACTTCTAGAAATCAAGAATCATGCTAGGGGAGCACCTGCTTCCTATTCCACTACACAGTTGGAACAGGTGATTTAACATGATCTATTCTTTCTTATCTAGCTTATTGATTTTCCATGTTAAATTTCATTTTTGTTCTTTAGATATCCACAGGTGACTGGGGAAGCATTTTATCACTTTTCTCTGCTAAACGTGCATGCTTTATATTATTTCTAAGTTTGGAAACATGGAATTGTAAGTTTAGAAAGCTTGATAAAAACATGAAATGTATTTTGTTCATGATTTTAGCTGCCAAGGGTAGAAATGTATGTAAATGTCAAAGGGTCTAATTGGTGGAAAAACAAAAATAGTTGAGTTCAGAAATAGTTAGGCTTCTCATAACCTTTGTATAGGGATACAGGCTAGCAACCATGCATAATTATATAGGAAGATTCAATGACAACACGACTAACCTGGACATATTCTACTTACTTGAACAGGCAAATTGTTGTTGGACACAGCTAGACAAGAGGGTGGAGAAGCAAGGATTCAACTTGAAGATTGGCTGTCATTTTTTTTTAATTCTATCAGTGGTAGTGCCTCCACTTATGGCAGCATACTGAATCATCTAGACTTCAATTGCAATTTCCATGACCAAGTAAGACAAGAAATATAGGTTTTGAATCCCCTAATTTAGCTACATTATGTCTATTATAGTGATTTGTGTATTAGACTTTACACAATCATGTATTTCTTCTTTTCTTGACAAAATGATCCGACTGTAATAGGTCAGAGGAAGAATTATGTGGCCTCTCAATAAACATGTAATGCTTTCTAAAATGATTTATTCAGAAGAATAGTTTGTGAATCAGATGTTATTCATTGCACTTGTTGGTGATAGTCACAAGTGCATGCTATATGTACTTAATGGCTGTAAAAACTAACGAAACTTGAGATTAGGGACAGTCTAGTTGGTAATGGAGCACTTTTGAAGGAAGTTATACATGAAAGTGATTAAGAGATGGATAAAAAACTCAACAACAATTATCATGTTGAGAAGATGATTGCGTGTTTAACTCTGGAAGGACCTAGGAATGTTGCACCAGAATTTATGTTTATCTTGTAAGATCAAAAATATGGGTAGGTAATTTCTAATGAGGCTACCATCCTATGGTCTTACAACTCATTAGGCATCTACTACTTAGTAGATATGCTCTTTATTATATAGAATTCAGATTAGGTTGGCAATTAATGATAGTGGATTTGGATTTGATGCCTAGAGTAAGTTTACTCAGTTTTGTAGGGGTTGCCTGTTCTGTATTAAATTTTTAGTTACTTATTTTCCTCTCCCTATTTTGTATCAGAGATCTTTTGGATGACATGGATGCGGCTGAAAGTCAAGTTCTGGTTTGACTTTCATGAAAGAGTCAAAAGGAGATTCAAGCTTTCTTATGTACCTGGATAAGACAATGACATTCCATTTCCTTATTGCTTCTTCTTAACTATTTATAGACACTGGCATTGTACATAAAACTGTTGATAATAATTCATTTTTATGTTTATTAGTTGTTAATGATATTGGCCTTTGATTTTAAATTTTAATTTAGTAAATCAATATATTAGTTAATTTTAACTAGTCAATTGCCTTAAATTTTTCAGATTCATTAGTCTTTATGAGTATTTTTTAAATTGATTATTGTTTTCAAATGTTTCTCGTCTCATTTGTTGTTCTTTATCCCTAGGTCAGACATACACCCTATTAATGTACCCACTATCCTAGGATGACTAGATTCCCTTTCTTTAACTATCATCGCCATTAGGGTTTAGTGAGATGACTCTACCATGATTTTCAGCTCTATTACCATACAATTTCGTCCATCATAAAAGAATTGATCCTAGAACATGGAAGAAAAGGGAGCCATAACCTAGTGACTAGAAGTCTAACATAAGATCTACAAGAAGTGATTTGGTCAGATCCTAGGTATCTCCACTTATTAAATCCCATTACACATCTACCCAATTGAAATAATAAGTGATATGCACATTAGGCCATGTGTGTCCCTAATAGAATGATGTGTTATTTCACAACCCTCTGGATCAATGGCTTTCTCAAAGGACCTAAGTCTTTGTGAAAAACCCCTATGATGTTCCTATTAAAGTTCCATATGGTAGATGAAGGGGAAAAGGAGTATAACCAACATTGAATGGTTGTTCTTACAAACACTTAGACCAAGAGCAACAAAAATACAGTTCTCAAAACACAAGCTGCCAAGCATCCAACCGTCCTAAACAAAAAGCAGCCCCACTCCTCTTGAACAGGGAAACTCTCCCTACCTTCAAACCCACGTTTCCCTAGTGTGATATGTTTTCCCAATATATCTCTGTGTTGTGTCGAGATCATCTTAATCAAGCTATTATAAAAGAAGAACAATAGGGGAGGTGGAAATCTATGAAGGTCACCACAAGATGACCAAAAATCTCACCATTTCTAGTATTGACCCACTAGTAACTTTTTCAACAGCTTGCTTGACCAAAACATTTATTTCTTTGGTACAGCTCCAAGTCCCTCCCTTGATTCTAAATTTTCTTTTGAAGTAGTTGTTGTAGCTGTTGCATCATCCATGAAACTTAATTTATGTGAAACTCAATATCATATTAATTTGCAACATCCATTTCAATTTGTTGTTGGAAAATTGTCAATATATATGTGTAACTCTAAATCAGTTATTGTACATATGTATTCCATGTTCCAAGGAAAGATTCCTAGATCTACCCAGGTCTTCCTACTACACTTCATTCAAAATAGGATTTCAACATCCACAGTGTACTCCACTATCTTTCCATAGAATAGCTTTCCCTTCTAGTGATCACATCAAAGAATAATACCATTAAACTTCACTGCTGGAACAATAGGCTCTATGTCAACAAAATGAGCTATCTCTTTGTGAATGTGGTATACAGAGTGGATGTTGAGTCCACAGGACAAGGGCCTACAATGCAGTCTTTAAGAACGCCTCATCGGAGGCCAATGTACTCCTGCCTTGCAATCTAGCTAGGGAAGAACACAAAACACCTTCTGGAAAATATTTTTCCCAAGGTGCTTCTATGAATAAAGAATGCAGAATAAAGGAAGGTGTTTTCTAAAATACGATGACATTTCTGAGAAAATGGAGAATCGAGGCAGTGAACAACATTGTCCAGTATAAATTCTAGCAATTCTGCTATTCTGCTTCGGTGTCGTCCCCCTCCCCCACCCCCTCCTATCACAAAATCAGATTCAACTTCATAGAAACAGTACTGGAAGAAACTTTGTTGTCACCCCCGCTCCTATTACTTCCAGTACCGTTTCATTACAGAGCATTTCGTGATGCCAAGCTCATTTTGGCATCCCACACAAAGAGTGATTGAGAAGCAGATTTTCCTCTCTTAATACAGTGGTGAAGCCACGAACTCGCTACATCACTAATTGTAACCTTGGATTTCCTTCACCCAGCTGGATTTGACTAGGATTTTAGAGGGTCATTTGGCCCACAACTTTAGAAGTTCCAGCAGTTCTATACAGCTAGGCGTTCTTCATCACTAACATGACCAGGGAGATCTTACACAGCAGGACATCAACCCAACGTTCAAAAATGTTGGTGCTGAGCGAACGCCGGACTGAACACATTTGTGTTCAGGTGTACCAAACACGACGCAATTTGGAATCTCACCATCATATAAAGGTAAATACTGAACCAAATGCAGCAGAAAATGTTTGACATATTACTTAAAAATCCATTTGCGTAAAAACACCAACAACTAAAAAGTTCAGGCCAAACATTAAATCAAATGGTGAAAACCCCTGGGCCAATCATGAATGATACAAATACCATAAAATGTTTGACATATTACTTAACAACCCTTGGGGTTGGGTGCACATACAACGTCGGTTCCTCCAGCAAGGCGGCACGGTGCTAACATGAAAAGGTTTCGTCAATGGGGAGGAAGCAATACACTTAGTGACGACAAAGATAGCCCTGAAACTAGTTGAAGCGTGAGTGTTGTTATCTGCCAATTTATGAGGAACTCAGTGGCAAATTCTCTATCAATCAGGTGTAGCACAGGAACAGTCAGTGGTCGGTTCACTATTTGAGCGGGACTTGATGGGTCTCAATGGGGTGACAAAAAAAAATGTGTTGGATCACAGGAAACCCCATTCAGACCCATTGAACGACTAATACCCAAAGGCACATTATAAGCGAGTCTAGTTTGACGGGGGGTGCTTCTTCACATTGGTTAAATTTGTTAATTTTTCATTCCTCAATCAATTCAACACTGGAAATGTCAACAGCTAAATTGGCTTTTATTTAACAATTGTAAAGGACTAGTTCACAGTGATTAAAACTGGAAGTCTTCTATCAATAAAATCGGTTCGGTTCAGATTTCTAAGATAAATGTAATTAATGCCACCTTCATTTTACCAATGTCATCGACAAAGCGCTTTCAGCACGCCCCTCCAAGCATAGATAATAACGTCAAATACTATCAAGACTCCTACAAGCATGGAACACCGGCATGATGGTAAGCTTTAAAACTGATTTCTGACCCTTTTTTTAATCCATTACTGATTTGCGACCCTAGCCATCAGCTCATTTAATTAATGAGAAACCTTAGTCCACTTCACTACTATGAATACAACCTTCGATAGGTTGCAACATGAAAGTCTTTTTCTTTGTTTATCTTGAACCACAACATATATTTACTTTCTTGTGTATTTCCTAGTGTCAATAATGTCGGCTCCCTAGACACCTTTTGTCAGTGGCAATAACTAGTAAAGCAAATCAACAAATCTTCACATCAAGTAGAAAGCAATGCAAAATAAACTATGCCCAAATAGTGCATAGTTCTCATTTAGATCCTACTCCAGTAGAACCTTACCAGAATAATGCTAACCCACAGCATTAATGAATGAATTTTCTCCGGCTAACTTAATAAGGAAACATCACAACTGCTATGTATATACGATTAGTGTTCTTGAAAACGTGATGACCAACTTCATAAATATATGAACCATAAACAGAGATCAACAGGAACCTAGCAACACGGATAACAATATTTTCTTTTACAAAACAGCATCCCCAAAAGTTCTCAAAACCCCAAAAAAGGAATCAGTCCTATACTGTGTCAATAACGTCAATATACAAAACTTTTCTCCCAAAAAAACAAGCATACTCAAAACAAGTTACAATTTCAGACTAGGAAGTTTAGTCTAATGACCACAACCATGTATCCCTACTGCTGCTTGGGCTTATGAATTTTCACATACGGCTCCGATTGGTTCTTTGCAAGTAGAGTTTTTAAGGAACTCATTTTTTAGGAACTTCAGTTCAGTTCTAGGAAAATGGGTTCAGGTGATTGGTTTAATTTTTAATCTTTCTAAGGAAAAGTCACTTCGGTGACCTTACCAAACGGTGTAAATTCCTACCCTATCTCAAGTACTCATATTTGGAGGAGAAATTTAAGCTCACACTATGAACTGACTTGTCTGGATTCTTTTCATTCCGAGACACACAACTACAGATTTGATCATGTATGTCTTCATTGGAGCCGGTAAGCGACTACCTTGCTGACATGATGTACAAATTGTATTTGGCATTTCAATGAACAGAAGAAGTACTAAACAAAAAAACATAAAAGTACCACATTGATTTCTGTCCACAAACAAAATCCGATGAGAAGATGTTGCATAACTTTCGTATGGGATTATCCATAAAAACATCAATGTTTAATCTCTATTTAATTGTTGAATGCATGTGAGATTTCAGGAGTTAGCTAGGACAATGGCATCCTTGCTGATAAACTCCACTTCAGAGGCCTAACACGGTAGGTGACTTCGACATTGTGCAGAGCTACCTGGTAATCTAATCATAGGTGTTGATAGTCTAGAATAGATGACAGGGTTTCTCTGATGGTGGCTTCTTCGTTACCTCTCGATTGCCCAAATATTATGTGAAAAAACTAGAAGTCGTTTTCCCTGTGTATTAGCCCGGAACTCAGAAGTTCGGGAGTATATATATGCGTGGAAGTCAATTTACGGGTGGAGAATATTTGTTTCCTTTGTTAGGGTAAACCAATCAGTAGAATTTTGATTGGGAACTGCAGTTCCTTTCATTTTCCTCCCACTTACGGAGAACCAATCAAAGCCTAAGGGGAAAATCCGAACAGCTGTGCCACTTCTGGATTCCATCCTAATTGTTCTGCACGGCAAAACGTTAGGAACGTGTTTGCGAAATAGGAATTAAACCCCATCAGCACATGCCATAAAGCATGACCTTGTGGATTGATGACCCAGGTAGATATCTTGTCGCAGAAGAAATGGTCAAATAACCAACATAGACTCCCTAGCAATATCGTAGCTAAGAAGACGTGTGTCAGTGCCAGCCGCTGAGCAGCTACATCTTTTGTATAAATGTAGTACTTGTACATGCGAGAGATGCAAAGAAGCATAAGAATCCCATAGTGCATGACAAATCCTATTTTAAATCGCACCTGGGAATGAACAACAGTAAATACAGCCCCGTAAAGAAATAAGAAAGTAGGCATCGTACTTTTGATTTCCTAGTGACCTGATGCTGTTTGGGGAGGCATCCACATACCAAGTGTTGATCAGGATGAAGTTCTTAAAGGAGTTCATTAAACTGACAGGCCAGGAGGTTACCTTGGATTGAAGGGAGCTCAAAGTAGAGGTGGGTGCGAAATGCTTTCTGGTGAAGAAATTGCATAGGACAGCAGCGCTTTCTGGTGAATGAGGAGGCATTTTCAGTGGTCTCTCCAGGGCAGCGGATTCGAGTCGTCGTCGGTCTCTCCAAGGTAGCACTTTCCGGAGAAGTAGTACGGACGCTCTGGGATGGCGGCGATGTGAAGGCAGTTTGCGGTGAAAACTACTGATCGTAGGAGTACGGATGCTCTACGGCGCTCTGGGACGGCGGGCAATTTGCGGTGGAGACTGCTGATCGCAGGAAGGAGTGAATTTTGGGGGAAATGGGCGCGCGAAGGAAAAGAGGAAGTGCGGGTGTTGAATTGTTTTAACATTATGTGACACCTATTTATTAATTAGATCTATACATGTATTATATAGGTACATGTACATATATGCAATGTATATGATTCATGTAGGTTAATAATTATTCTGCAATAATATCACATAAGGGTGTGAAATAATTGTTAGTTCTGGGTTAAAAAATGAACCGGCCCAGGTTGTTTAACTGTCAATCTCAGACCCAATCTAAAATTGAATTTTTTTCGAGCAAAATAATTCAAAGGCTATTTTGTATGTAAAATAGTAGATACATATATATCTATGTAAATATAGAGGTTGATTAGTTACTCTGTTATAATATCACACAGGGTGTTAAAAATTAGTTTCGAGTCAGTCAGTTTCGGGACAAAACATGGCCCAGTTAGAGAGTTCAATTGTCAGTGTCAGACCCAAATGCAAAACTAGATTTTAATTGTTCGAATGGTGTCTCAATTGAGAACGACCCAGAGTGAAAATATTAGATTCGAAAGAAAACTCGGAGCCAGATTTGACAATGAATATAAAAAAAAATCTCTGATTAGATGTTCATTATTATATTTCGTGTGATATAATATTGGGTGGTCGGTTCTGGGTCAAAATATCTACCCAGAGTGAAAAAATTGCCATTCCCATGACCACACAAAATTAAATTTTGTTCAATCAACCTCTCAAACTGAAACCAACCCATATTAAAAAAATTAAATCCTTAAAAGAACTCGGACCCATATTTGAATATAATTTTATATGAAAAAATAATTATTTGATTACATATTCATGATAAAATTCTCTAATAAGAAATTGGGTTTAGCTCGGTTCCGGGTATATAAAACTAGTCAGAGTCTATTGTTTAATCTTGGCATATAACAATGGATTATAGCGTATTGTGTGACTATGGTCTATTACAACATGTAGTTATTACAATGGGAGACCAGACAGAAGAAGACTTGCAGCGGCACAAGGAGAGGGAGTGCTTGTTCTGGTTTTGGAGGCGGGACTTTGGCGTCGTTCTATTTCCGGAGCGAGAGCAAGAGCGAGAGTGAGGGTTTGGCATCGTTGTTTTGTTTTCGGAGTGGTAGATATAGAATGGAAGGGAGGCATGTATTGGAAAGTAATCCACCGTCAAAATGAATTAGGATTCAACAAGGTACAAACTGCAATTGTTGTTTAAAATCAACGGCTGATCCATTTAAACAATTATGATTATCTAAAAAGAAAAGGATAAATTTCTACAATCAAATGGATCCTCTTCACAGAAGTAAAAGAGATAATGGTTGGTTTAATATAGTTAATATTGGTAAGGAAAAAAGTTAATGAGGGTCAGGAGCAATCCTTGGATAAATTAAATAATAGTATGGGATACATTTCCATAAGGTCAGGGATAAGCCTTTGGGAAAATTTAATATACTCATCAAGGATAGCATCACAACGGTCATGGATAAGCCTTCCGAAAAATTAATACACTTGTCAGGGATTATGTCCTTGAGGGAAAATCCTTTGGCCTTGTTGAGTTTTGTAGTAGTGATTGAGGGGAAATAGTCTTTAGAAAATATTAAAACATGAAACAATGCTAAGTGAGTATTCTTTTAAAACAATTCAGAAATAAATTGTTTTGTTCGGGATAATACGTGAAAATGCATAAATGACGAATAAAACACAAATAATTCGTAAAATTTGGGGAAAATATGGGTTTAATACGAAATTTAGGTGTACCATACGTCTAATAAAAAATTTGCATATTATACGCGAATAATTGAAAACTTCAGAGAATTATGTGAATATGACGTGTTGTTTAACTATGGTCTTTTACAATATGTAGCTAGTACAACAGGTGATATCATGTTGTGTAATAATAGTATATTACAATGGTTTAGTTTACGTTGCGTAATGGAGGTCTATTACAACGATGTTTTATGTGTGGATATATTAACAGGTTACAACATGTTGTGTAATTGTAATATATAACAACAGGTTGGAGTCTGTTGTCTCATGTTGGGATATAACAACGAGTTTTAATATGTTGTATTATGGTGGTCTATTACAACATGTACCAAATACAACATGTAAAGGCATGTTGTATAATTAATACATACTACAACGGGTGAGTCTGTGTTGTGTAATGATGGTCTATCACAACATGTGACTATTACAACGGGTCAAAATATGTTGTGTAAATAACATCTTTTACAATGGTTTTGAATGTGTTGTGATACTACAACCTATTACAACACTTTAACAGTTGTTGTAGTATCCCCCTATACTACAACAGGTTTGGCATGTTGTAAATGACTTGTGTTGTATAAAATATACAATATACAACATAAAAATGGGCTTGTTGTGATAAGTATGCTAACTACAATACAATCATCAGAACTGTTGTCTATCTCCCGTTGTAAAAAGCATTTTCTGTAGTAGTGTTAGTTGATCCCACACATATTTCTCTCTCATTCAACTGATGTTGATTTGAGCCACATAAGGTTTCACAAAGACAATTTGGGATCTCTCCAGTGAATGACCGAAGCATGGCTCGCTAAATTTTTTACAAACATCACCAACACTTCCACAAATGCTTTTGGCATACCCCTATCTTATGAACAAGAAATAGCATTTGCTAAAACTCTATGTTGATGGATCTCACTCACACCCTAAAATCATAGTTGACCAAAAAAAGAGCAACTTCATCACCCTACCCTCCTTATGGTATTTATCACATGACTTAGGAGTTGTAATGAATCTCTAGAAGTCTTGAAAATTAATGGTTGAGCTTCATATAGGTACTACGCTTGCCTAGAAAGGGTATATTCATGGTCAAGGAGTAAAGTCACTGTGTAATACTACACTTGAGGTCGATATCTAATCCTCTTACTCAAATTCTAGTTTCTATACCCATCTTTGATTCAACATCCCCAATTTTGACATTTTCCTCTATCAAACCTTCTTATCACCCTTATATTACACTCCAGTTGGAGTTGAAGGGCTACTTCAAAGGTGATCAAGGCATATGCTCCACCATACATTATCACCAAGGTGTTAGGGAGGTTGTTGATAAGAGAGAAATTGAGGGAGAGTATCAAGGAATTAAGAAGAGAAATGAAGAGGGATATGTACATGGAGGAAGAATAGTAGACAATAGTCTTCCTCCTACATTGTGTTAGCTAATAGGAAAAAAAAATATAGGAGTGTGGATCTAGTATATTCTCCTCATAGAAGGAAAAAAATGGGTAGAAAGGGAAAATATGATTTCTTATACCTATTCCCATACATTTTTCATTGTTTCAAAGTCTAATTCTTTCAAAAAGAAGGAACCTCATCCTAAACATTTTTGGTATTCACTTTCTCAGGATTTTTTCTTTGAAATCTAGTGTCATTTGTGTAAAACATGAATGACCAACTAAATTTTACATAAGAACATTATACAAAGGTTTCATATGGAAAATCGACCCTTATTTAACCACAGATCCCTACTGGGTCTAGAATCATGTTTACCAAGTTTGATCACATTCCCCTTCAGGTCTTTTAATGCAAAAACAACACAATTTGAGCCTAATTGCAATTGAGGCACAAGTACACTGAACAAAAGGTCCAACGGGGACCATTTCTCAAATGGGGGTCAGACCACTTCAATTCAATAGCTTTCCTCAGACGATATCAAAATACATCAGATTAGGGTTTACGGATGAAAAAGAACTTGGAACTAAATTTAATTGCTTTTGAGACATTAACCAAAAATATATGTTGTTAAATTTACAACACCCTTTAATTTACATATTTCTATGAAAATTATTCTCATGTAAAACAATTCAATGTTTCAAGAAGGTTTATACATGAATAATGGAATTTCATCCCTTTAGTGAACCTTGGTATGATACTTGATTTGTTTCCTAATCTTGTTTTTGTAAACAATGTAATTTTTTCAAACTCATTACAAAATTGGTCCTATTGTATTAAAGGTATCAAAAACTAAATTAGCAAATTAGTTGAAAAAATCAAGATATATTTGCTAACAAGAACATAGATTCTTAATGTTAGATATAACTAGTTTTTAGTTACTCATCTCGTAATTATATTTTTTATCAAACCTTGTTTTTATTTTCATAATTTAATGCTAAGATATTCATTTCGCCAACTTTTTTTCATGAAATTTTGTCTTTAAAAGTATAAAATGTGAAAAAACCACGTCAATTTCATAAACTATTTTATTACATCATTAACAATTATATGATTCAAATATAAATTTGAGCTTTATTGTAAAAAACAACTCGTTAGTAGTAATGGTAACATTGACATGGTAGTTTATTAAGAACGTATTGACGTCAAATTACTATATAGGTAACCATACATTTATGTCGTTGGTGTTGTTAAACTAATCTTAATGGACTCTACATTGATGAAATATTATAGGTCATATTAAGTGTATATTGTCTATATCAACACCTAAAACTTTATATTCATTACAATTTCAAGGTCGTTCCGACAAGCCTTAAGACTAAGGGCATGTAGTTATGAATTGAATTCTCAACGAGTAAGATTATCTAGTAATTAGGTTTAATTACTAAATTCAAAATGGATAATAACAAATCCAAGAAAATCAAATGCAATAATTGAATGCTAGAATTATCTTTTATTCCAGATTGAGTTTTCTCAATGACTAACTATTTTGTTTTAACGAAAAGGAGACAACCTACATTTTTCACTCATTAGAAAGTGAAAATTGTGTTCTCCAAATCAAATAGGATTTTAACTCATTGGAGTTGTAGAGAACAAGTGCTAGTAATAAGTTATAATAGAAACAGTCAATAAATAACACACTTCAGGAAAAGTTATTGGTTGAATGTCAAAAATGTAGTTAGCTCCTGATGTATTTTTCATAATTTCTTCTAGAAAAATAGAAGTGATAAAACTTGCCATTTTTTTGACAAGCAAACAATAAATAAAAGTGTTGTTTTATAATAATGATAAGGTTAACTATATCGTGTTTAGTTTAACTATATAATTACACCTTTGATGTTTTAAAATTCATCTTAATTGACTTTACATTTATGGAGTATGCAGGTCTAAATTGGAAAAAGCAATTCATAAATTTCTCTGCCATGTATAACTGATGGACATATCAACACATTAAACCATGCAAATTCATGGTCCAAGTTGAGAGTGTAAGGACCGAGGAGATGAAATTATGAATTGATTTCTCCGGAACTTTTAGTATATATTGTGTCTAATAATCAGATTCCAGCATCTGGTTAACCGATATAACATCAAAGATAATGGTTGATTCCCTTATCCCTTCCATTGTATGAAACTTTTCTGGTGATGTGAGACAAACTTTTGATTTTGGGAGATACAGATGCGTGCCTCCGTCGGATTTCTACAACTCTCAAGATTAGTGTGGCTTCTAAAGGTGCAGATACCATGTATCGGGTCACGAATCGTATGTGTAGAGCATCCCCCTCTTGGGAAAGTCACTTCACGAGTCCCCACTCGCTCGGGTAATGTTTTAATTACCATATCATGATTATCTTCCACCAATAATTTGATAATATACAAAGATTAACTGCCACCTGAAAAAGGTTCGGACTACGGATAATTTCCCCTCTCAGCCGCCATTCCAAAACTTTTGACGTTTAGGAATTGATGTCCCCATCTACCACCCACCCACATTCCCTGCCACCCTAGCGTCGCGACTATAAATAGATTGCATGAGGAGCACATCACCTCACACACCTAAACTCCCAATCGTGGGATTCGATTAAGTTAGAGATCATATCAAAGATGGCGTCTAGGGTGTTCCTCCTAGGGATACTAGCTCTTATGGCAATCCAAGCCCTCGCTTCCTTTACAGGAGCGGAGGTGTTAGCAGATGATATCCATGAGTTGCAAAAGGGTAGGACGTTGTGATCTGACGCAGCTGGTTGACAGTTATTTTAGTAGAACCAGTAAAAATATGCCTTCTGTTTGCTAAAGCCAGTTTACGTAAATAGAACTAGACAATACTTTACGAGCTAGTTTAGTTAATGTTGAGGTTCAAAAGGTTTACTCTTAATCACCAAACATAAATTATCTATTACAAATTGTAAGTTATTTTAGCCTATCTCCTGTATCTGTCCTGACATTTATAGATTCTTTCCGAAAAGATGCTTTCATGGGTGAGAGTACTAATGACTTTCACTCTATTGTATTCCGTTATTAATTTTAAAATTGTGAATGGATGATAGGAGCACGTAGTTAATATGATTTTGTTAAGTACGAAATAACTCTAAACGAACTGATAGTCTGATACAATGAGGTTTTCCCTGCATGAACAGATGGCGCCCTCAGCGATTCGAAGCAGGGCTATTATCGAGGTGGTCGTGGCTACGGAGGTGGCCGTGGTTATGGTGGCGGCCGGTACAGCGGTGGGGGTGGCTACGGCGGCGGCCGAAGTGGTCACGGTGGTGGAAAAGCAGATACTGAAGCGGATCAGCTGGAAGCCAGCAAGGTCAAGATGAACGCTGAGGAGCAACTGGGTGACAGCAAGCAGGGCTACTACCGAGGTGGTGGCGGCGGGTATGGAGGTGGCCGTGGCTACGGAGGAGGTGGTGGGTACAGAGGTGGCCGTGGTTATGGTGGTGGATACGGAGGTGGGGATGGTGGTCGGGGAGGCGGCTACCGTGATGGCAACTGACAAAGCAGAAACAGCCGAGAAGACCGCCGCTGAGGGTAAAGGAAAATGGCGGTCAGCTGAAATCTAAAAGTGAAAGCGGCGTACGGTGCTAAATAAGACTTGCTGCTATGCATGGTGTGCTCGTGTCTTAATAGCGATGGTGAGACTAATAGTATGTGTGTGTGAAATAAACAAAATAAGCAATTGCTTTCACCAACCAAGACAGCAGTTCAAAATGCTTTCCAAAATTTGCAATTGCATATATGTAACGCCATGTAACGCCAAGGAAACGATTAGTATAGCTAAGTACCTAATATCATATGAACAGTCCTTGTTTATACATGTCGTTGATTTTTGCCTAGAAACAAATTTATGCGTGCATGATATGCTTTTTCTTTCTCTAGGATAGCTATATTTATTCCTTATGACATTAAGAAATTGTAAGCAAGCAGTCAAAAATCAAGCACTAACCAATAAACAAATAAGATATGTTGGATCTACTTTGAACTTTATCTTTAATTGGCAAGCTATGAAGAAGCAAATAAAACATTTTCTCAATAAATAAAAATAATCCTTTCGCGATATGCATGACATGTTCTATTCAAACAGAAACCACTCTGCCTTTCTGTTGCATAAACGTGATTTCCTATGAAAATGTTGGTTCATATATATGATCATAATGATATTTTATTAATTACTATGATTTGACTTGCATTTCATACTAGACTGCTACGAGCTTTTCATAGATAATATGTTGCCCTTGGTACTTAATATTTCATGTATGTGTGATCGCTCGTGCAAGGAAGTGCGTGTGTTCAATTTTCTGTTGTGAGAGTGAACACATATATCAACCTAACCCATACGGTGATAAAGACACGGAAAAGAATACCTACAAATATACATTGTCTAATGAATGACATATTTAACTTATGTATGCCTATAAATATCCAATTTACACAAATTAACTAATATCCCAATTCCAACCAATATCTAGTTATATAATTTAGCTAGTGTAAACTAGAACAAGGACTCCAATTCCTTTTTAGCGTAAGCCATGGAGTCAAAACCATTATAGGATCTTTTTATAATCATTAATGTCTTCTTAACACCTCTTCGTCTAGATAGTGGTACAAAATAATATCGGCCTACCCTAGTATACTTTAATAAGCAATTGTATCATTTCCAACCAACATCTGATATAGGCTCACTCATTGAAAATGTTAGCGATAATCATAAAACTTATTTGCTTTTGGTTTTGTTCTACTCCCGCCGTATATGTAAATGTGAAAATAAAGAAATCAATTTGATAATATCCATGTCACTTTATAACTAAATTAACTACTTAGCCAAAAATTGAACTCATCATCTTCGTGATAATACGCAAGTTAATATATTCATCTCTCTCTCTCTCTCTCTCTCTCTCTCTCTCTCTATATATATATATATATATATATATATATATATATATATATATATATATATATATATATATATATATATATATATATATATATAAGAGAGAGAGAGAGAGAGAGAGAGAGTCAGGCTAGAATACACTCGAGTGTATCCGGAGCAGAATACACTCAAGTAGTTTTTCATGATGCAATATTTTTTTTGAAAATCTAATTCGTTGATCTTCTTAAACGTCTCGTGAACAACTCATACCGTCAGTGTTTTAATTTTATATATATATATATATAATTTAATATATATATAATTTAATATATATATATATAATTTCATCTCAATGAGAAAGCATCTCTAACTTCCCTCCCACCTCTCCCCTCTCTTACCGTCAGTGTTTTAATTTAATAGTTTGTTTAGAAAAGTAAGGAAGCTATTTATTCATCTTGTTTTTCTCATACAGGTCAATTCAAAAGCAATTTACACTCCACTAACTAAATGAAATCAGATAATACTGTTGTCATTACATTTTTCATTATGAAAAACATCTAGAATGTTTATAGGAGGATTACATATTCATAAACAACAAAGTTTTTCTTTAATGAGACTTAGAAAGCCCATCCGCCACCCTATTCTTTTCCATGTGCATGTACCCCACCCCATGTCGCTCCTCATGATCTACGTTATCCTCCGTCCAGTAAGAAAATATAGGGTAAATTGCTTCATGCCTATTCATAACTCTCGTTGACAATTGATATTCATTTTCCACCTTTACTTTGGGCCATCCACATATTGTTGCTTGTTCAATCGCCATGGTGATCCCAGCCATCTTTGCCTCAGTAGCATTTGTCGTTCACAACTTGTTTCCCATCCCCCTAACCACTTTCCATGGTAGTCTCTCGACCACAGCCACTGTTGCTCCATACTTGTTGATTGTTGTGTTCAAATTGAACTTGATAGTACCTTGCACCAACGGTTGCCAACCTTATACTTTTGTTGTAATATTCGGACGCAATTCTCTTTTACACCTCTGTGTTCAATTGGAGAATTTTTCTCACATAAGTGGGAACCAAAACCCTAGCCCCTCCTATAAATAGAGAGGTATTGTGGGGTTTCCTAGAAGACAACTCAATTTCCTATGATAATTATTATCCTCTCTGGTTGTGATAACCAATATAGAGCCCTGAGAAAATCCTACTTGCTAAATAGAAGGATAGCAAAGGAGAAAGAATTGTGAGAGAGTAATTTGGTGACTAGTACACTAATGGGAGGGACAACTCCTTCGTGTATGTTCTAGTAGGATGGTGGTCCATGTGGACTTCTCTAGAGTAATGAATGATTTTCCCTCTAGGAGGATAACATCAACCTATTGTTAGTGGTGCAGACTAGGATGAGAAGCAGACGAGTCCTAGTGCAACTAGAAGATAGTTTCATATCTGCAACGACGAGCAGATGTCATTGGACTTACTTGAGGACCATGTATATCCTCCAAATCATCCTTCCCATCTAATAGTTATTGGTGTGTTATGCTAGTCTATGGGGAATATAGTTAAATTTTTATTTTTGCTTCCTATTCTGAAGCCATATGTCCCTACACTTTCATGGGTTTGTAATTTGATAGTCTTGATAGGGCTAAGGGGTTTTATATTAATTATGCATATCATTTTGGATTCAATATAAGGAATGAAAATCACTAAGTCTCAAGTAAAACTAAAAAAGTCATGAGCAAGACTTCCATGTACTTCAAGGAAGGGTTTCATAAACAAATGAAGAAGGAAGAGAATAGTCACATGTGAACCTCACAAAAAGATAACATTTACAATTGAATAGGATGCAAGGCTCAAATGCGAGTAAAGCTACAATAGGAAATAAATTAGGTGTTTGTGAGCTTTGAGAAGGAGCAAAACTGTAAAGAAGTGAAACCACTCCTCTACTAGAAAGAAAAGACTTCATCCCTTGAACCAAACACCACATAAAAAAAATTTCCAAAGGGATGGAGATCAATTCATTCAACATGTAAGTATCATTACACAATGAGTAGCAGCGGAAAAGAAATATTATCTAACAATTTACAAGGCATAATACAACACTTCACCACATATGGGTGTCCAAAAAGGAAAAGTAACACATAAGCCTAAGATCAAGTCGAGGGTCATCTAACCACCTCTTCAAGTCTCCCAAAAGCTCGGCTACAAGTTTGATGTCAAGGTTCACCTCTCCTTGATCTACCTGGGGTTGGAAGCATACCCCACAAAAGAGAAGAATAAAAGAAATACATCAGCAAAAAGTTGGTATGTGTATACTAAAGAAAACTTGAGCAATATATGGCAATAAGGACATCAATTATAAATGCTTCCCATGCAAAAGAGAAGGGCTACCCACACGGGCATAAAAGATAAGATTCATAACAAAAGAGATACTTGCCATATGTAAGCAATAAAGAAGTGCCACATGCACATATCATGACCAACATCCTGCATACATGTGAGATAAGCATAACACTAGGATATTATAAAAGACAATGATGGCCAAGAATCACACATCTTGAACCTGATGGGACATGGGCCAAGAATCACACATCCTGCCCTGGCATGGGGAATTACACATTCGCCATCCAAACATATATAACATGGTCTAGGAATCACACATCCTGCCCTGGCATGGGAAATCACACATCCACCATCCAAAATATCACAATGTTTCCACAAATGATAATGAGACAAAACCAATGCAATTACACTACTCTAGAGTTACTGAGTCACATAGCAGGAAAATGTAGAGGAAAGTAGGAAAGTATAGTCAAACATTATACAAGATTTACTATATCACACAATGGACAACATATGAAACCACCAATAAACCTCCACATCACAGTGGGCATATACCATCAACAAGATCATCATGTACCATACCACAAGGTAGAATCCAAAAGAATATCCAAGATCACAATCAAGATAGTTCACATGAACCATGATAACAAGAGATAAGAGCAATGTGTATAGGCTATTGTCAATAGGACCAAGAGAAAGAAAAAATATAGGTGAATTGCTCAACATGAAGTAATAGGGAATACAACATACCTCAATCCTTCGAACACTAGAACTCACTTTCAGATCCCTAACAAGATCAGAATCAACTTTCCCCTATTACATAATCATTTGCATGCATTACTGATAATTTCATTCTTTAGAAGGTCAAAACCCTAAAGCTACTAACGTTTTGCACAAACCTTCAAATTAGACTCTGAAAGTATCAACATTGTCTTAGTTAGGGTTTTATGATCAAAATAACATATAATATTATGTATTTTGAAGATATGGATTTTAAATGTATTTTTGGTGATCTTTAGTTAATTAAATCCTTCTCAAAAATACCTACTCGAAAAACTCAAAACTAGGCATCGAATTTATATTTATTAGATAGCTTACATTTTTCTGATTCCAAAACATATCTTACTTTTATTTTTGGATGCACGGTTTAGGAGTTATGAATTTTCAAATATGAACCAATCACAATGTGTCACGTAGGCACTTCGTACCAAAGAGAGGAAGAGAGCAGGGGGTAAAACCGTAAAAATATGAGGGGACCTTCTTCCCCTAAGCACCCGACACCATGAACAGCAAGCAGCTTCTGTTGCTTACTTGCCAAATTGGAGGAAGTAAGGAGCTAAAGGCGATGCAAGTCCTGTGGCTTCGGCGGCTAGATGAAGGCCCAATCATCCACGAAACACGGAATCGAGAGTATGGTTGAATTACTAGGGTGATGGAGGATCTAGGGGTATGGATATATATAGGCAAGGATGAGAGAAATAGTGACGAGGGAAGTAGTCACAAGGTGCTTCGGAGAGAGAGTTGGGCGTTTCCTCAAATCATGATGAAATCTCACAAATGATGGTTTAAAAGATGCGGATTTTGATTTGGAAACCAATGCAAGTTATTTTGCAAAATTTCATTGAGAAACGAGGGAGATATGGCCATCTAAAAAATAAAAAAATTTTGGAATTCACTATTCATGTGTGTCCAAGGTAGGAGATGAAATGTGATCATTTAATACAACATCTAAACTTTGGTCTTTTGATGCATTTAAAGCATAAACTTTTCCATAATTATTTAAAGGTGCAAACAAAGTCTAAATAAACTCAAATTTGGTAGATTTACTGATTTTGGGGTGAGGAATCCGAATATAAAATTATATTTCTATTTTGAGAAAGTTAGATCATTTAATTAAGCAAATTACTATTTTCTCTTTCCTCTCTCATTAATGACTATTAGATTATCCAAAAATAATATAAACCACCCATAAGTCTTATTAAGTATGTTGGATACGATTTTTTCATTATTTTATTTGTTGAGGTTGTTTGTTATTTTAAATAATGAGTTGAAAGTTTTAAACATTTTCTCTCTCCTAAATTTGTCTTCTCATCAAATATTTTCCAAATTGAGTAAAAATTCATCCAAAGATATATTTTAACATGTAGAATATGAATTTAGCATTATTTCATTTTTTTAAATACTTTTATTATTTTATTTCATTCATTTAAATTTTATCACTTATTTAACCTTTTAATTTATTAGAGGCATCTAGAAACTTTCTAAAAATGTAAATCTTGTCCTATAATCAATGATAAACGTGTGGAACACGATTTTGGCATTAATTAATTTTTTTCAATATATATTTAATATTTTTGGTCATTAAGTCATATTCTCTCTTCTGAATAAAATAAAATACTAAACATTGGCCAAATTAAATACAAATTCACACATAAACTCATTTTGATATATAGATTACGAATTTGTAGTTATTTTCTCAATTTGAGGACATTAGATATTTTTTTTCACCTTATTGGCTTATTTCCCATTATCTTGTAATAAAGGCTTTTATATATTTATTTATTATCCAAATAAGATGATACTTGGCCATTAAGTTTCTTTTAGATCAAGAAAACGAATTTTGTTATCAAATTATCTTGTGGCTTCCTATTTATGATTTTTTTGAAACAACATATTCCTCATTATCCTCTTTTATCCAACATATTCCATATTATCTCCAATTATTACATTTATCATCTCCTTTATATATAATGGGATTTATTTTCTTTTTCATATCTAAAAAGCACTAGAAAGTTTTAGGTTGAAATATTTTATTATTTTTATTACTTAGTGTACAATTTGCTCTTCAAGCCCATTATTAAAAACCCAACTGAAGTATTTGTGCATATAACCCTATATTAAGAATATATGGGAAATATTTATCCGATTAAGTTCTTTAATTTCTTATTATCATTCAAACAAGTCATTATTAAGTACAAAGTATTTTAGATTCTCTTAATTACAAGTATTAGTTTATCCTTGTTTGGCCAAGTCAAAAGGGTAAAACTATTAGGGTAGGATTCTATTTTTGGTATGTCAGCACACCACCCCTTAAAATGGATTTCATCCTCGAAATCAAAACATACATGAGAAAACTTATCCATCACCCCTTAAAAGGGTTCATCTTATTATCAAACTAAACTTCAGATACAAATTCAACTATGCTTCTTATATCCAACTACATAAGAAACATGCAAAAAGGAAGCATAACTTGTAAAAACTAATCTAAGGAACTATGGATTAACTTTCTCTTGATCATCATTAACTTCTTCACCATGCAAAGCAAAAACTCTTCCAGCTCTCCTTTCCACAGGCCTCTTGCCATTATTATTACCATGATTCTGAGGGGGTGCTTGTTGAGGAACATATCCTGGTCCAAAATGAAGCTTGGGGCACTGAGGTCTGACGTGTCCAGGTTCATTGCAATGATAGCATACCAATAGAGTTTTATGACGGGGTTTTTCCTGAGAACACTTTCTTGGAGGATGGTAACCATTGCACTTAGCACACTTGTCCCTTTTTTGTTCATCACCTGAGAACTTCCTCTTCTTGTCAAACTCCCTAGGTTGAAACCCTGGGTAAGACTCCACAACCAAAGCTTTATCAACCATCTGTTGAAAGGTCAAGGGAAATTGTGGGATAAGCGCACATCCCACATTGTAGTTGAGCCCTTGGAGGAAAAGGTCAGCCCAACGTTCCTCACCCAAACCAACTGCATAACACTCCAACAATAGAAACCTTTGCACATAAGTAGAAACAGATAGGAAACCCTGCTTCAAACTGTAAAACTCTACTTCTTTCTTCTTTAGGGCAGCAGTGCAAATATACTTTCCACGGAAGAGAGCCAAAAACTCTACCCAATTCATGGTTGAGATATCTCTAGTCTTTGCAATTCCATTCTACCAAACTCTAGCTGGTCCATCCAAGACATAGGAACCAAACCTAACCTTTTGATGTGGAGGGCATGCCATACCATCAAAAGTCCTCTCCATGGCTAACACCCAATCATCAGCTTTGTCGACCATCTCTATCTCTCCTTCACCCTTGAAGGAGGGTGGTTGCATCTTCATGAACTCCATGATTGAGAACTCCTTAGGCTTCTCAGGTACAGTTGGGTCTTTCATCTTTCTCGCCATGGAAGAAGTAAAGAGTTTTCGAAACATGGTCAACGCTTGCTTCAGAGTCATAGCTCCTCCCGAACTAGTAGAAGTTGAGGTCTCCTGGCCAAACCTAGTGTTTTGAGGTGTCTCATAACTGTACTGGTTGTCAGTTGTTGAGTTATTTCCCGCCATTAGGGTTTTGCCTACACAAGGCAAGGTACTAGGTATAAGAAACCCATGTTGTAAAGAAGTGAAACCACTCCTCTGCTAGAAAGAAAAGACTTCATCCCTTGAACCAAACACCACATAAAAAAAAATTTCTCCAAAGGGATGGAGATCAATTCATTCAACATGTAAGTATCATTACACAATGAGTAGCAATGGAAAATAAATATTATCTAACAATTTACAAGGCATAATACAACACTTCACCACATATGGGTGTCCAAAAAGGAAAAGTAACACATAAGCCTAAGATCAAGCCGAGGGTCATCTAACCACCTCTTCAAGTCTCCCAAAAGCTCGGCTACAAGTTTGATGTCAAGGTTCACCTCTCCTTGATCTACCTGGGGTTGGAAGCATACCCCACAAAAGAGAAGAAGAAAAGAAATACATCAACAAAAAGCAGGTATGTGTATACTAAAGAAAACTTGAGCAATATATGGCAATAAGGACATCAATTATAAATGCTTCTCGTACAAAAGAGAAGGACTACCCACACAGGCATAAAATATAAGATTCATAACAAAAGAGATACTTGCCATATGTAAGCAATAAAGAAGTGCCACATGAACATATAATGACCAACATCCTGCATACATGTGAGATAAGAATAACACTAGGATATTATATAAGACAATGATGGCCAAGAATCACACATCTTGAACCTGATGGGACATGGGCCAAGAATCACACATCCTGCCCTGGCATGGGGAATCACACATCTATCATCCAAACATATATAACATGGTCCAGGAATCACACATCCTGCCCTAGCATGGGGAATTACATATCCACCATCCAAAATATCACAATATTGCCACAAATGATAATGAGACAAAACCAATGCAATTATACTACTCTAGGGTTACTGAATCATATAGTAGGGAAATGTAGAGGCAAGTAGGAAAGTATAGTCAAACATTATACAAGATTTGCTATATCACACAATGGATAACATATGAAGCCACCAATAAACCTCCACATCACAGTGGGCATATACCATCAACAAGATCATCATGTACCATATCACAAGGTAGGATCCAAAATAATATTCAAGATCACAATCAAGATAGTTCACATGAACCATGATAACAAGAGATAAGAGCAATGTGTATAGGCTATTGTCCATAGGACCTAGAAAAAGACAAAATATAGGTGAATTGCTCAACATGAAGTAATAGGAATACAACATACCTCAATCCTTCAAACCCTAGAACTCACTTTCAGATCCCTAACAAGGTCAGAGTCCACTTTCCCCTATTATATAATCATATACATGCATTATTGATAAGTTCATTGTTTAGAAGGTCAAAACCCTAAAGCTACTAACTTTTTGCACAAACCTTCAAATTAGACTCCAAAAGTATCACCATTTTCTGAGTTAGGGTTTTATGATCAAAATAACATATAATATTATGTATTTTGAAGATATAGATTTTTAGATGTTTTTTTGGTGATCTTTAGTTAATTAAATCCTTCTCAAAAACACATACTCAAAAACTCAAAACCAGGCGTCGAATTTATTTTATTAGATAGCTTACATTTTTCTGATTCCAAAACATATCTTAATTTTATTTTTGGATGCACGGTTTAGGAGTTATGAATTTTTGAATATGAACCAATCACAATGTGCCACGTAGGCACTTCGTACCAAAGAGAGGAAGAGAGCAGGGGGTAAAACTGTAAAAACACGAGGGGACCTTCTTCTCCAAAGCCCCCGTCACCTTGAACGGCAAGCAGCTTCTGTTGCTTACTTGCCAAATTGGGAAAATGAGGAATACTTGACCAAAACTCGTGTTTAAGCATGCAAATCGAAGTTTGGAACAACATGAATCTGATGATACCTTTTATTGGGCTGATGGTGGAGGAAGCAAGGAGCAAGTGGTGCCGCAAGTCTTTGGCTTCGGCGGCTAGATGAAGGCCCAATCGTCTACGAAACACGAAATCGAGAGTATGGTTGAATTTCTAGGGTGATGGAGGACCTAGGGGTATGGATATATATAGGAAAGGATGAGGGAAATAGCAAGGAGGAAGTGGCCGCAAGGTGCTTCGGAGAGAGAGTTGGGCATTTCCTCAAATCATGATGAAATCTCACAAATAATGGTTTAAAAGATGCAGATTTTGATTTGGAAACCAATACAAGTTATTTTGCGAAATTTTATTGAGAAACCAGGAAGATATGGCCATCCGAAAAATCAAAAATTTCAAAATTCACTGTTGATGTGTGTCCAAGGTAGGAGATGAAATGTGATCATTTAATACAACTTCTAAACTTATTTTTTTGATGCATTTAAAGCATAAACCTTTCCATAATTATTTAAAGGTGCAAACAAAGTCCAAATAAACTCAAATTTGGTAGATTTACTGATTTTGGGGTGAGTAATCTGAATATAAAATTATATTTCTATTTTGAGAAAGTTAATTTATCTAATTAAGCAAATTACTATTTTCTCTTTCCTCTATCATTAACGACTATTAAATTAACCAAAACTAATATAAATTCACACATAAGTCTTATCAAGTATGTTGGATACGAATTTGTCATTATTTTTATTTTTTGAAGTTGTTTGTTATTTTAAATAATGAGTTGAAAGTTTTGCATACTTTATCTCTCCTAAATTTGTCTTCTCATCAAATATTTTCCAAATTGAGTAAAAATTCATCCAAAGATATATTTTAACATGTAGAATACGAATTTGACATTATTTTATTTTTTTTGAAGAATTTTTTTATTTTATTTAATTCATTTAAATTTTATCACTTATTTAAACTTTTAATTTATTAGAGGCATCTAGAAACTTTTTAAAAATGTAAAACTTGGCCTATAAGCAATGCTAAACGTGTGGAAAACGATTTTGGCATTAATTAATTTTTTCAATATATATTTAATATTTTTGGTCTTTAAGTCATTTTCTCTCTCCTGAATAAAATAAAATATTAAACATTGGCCAAATTAAATACAAATTCACACATAGACTCATTTTGATATGTAGATTATGAATTTGTAGTTATTTTTCCAATTTGAGGACATTAGATATTTTATTTCATCTTATTGGCTTATTTCCCATTATCTTGTAATAAAGGCTTTTATATATTTATTTATTATCCGAATTAGATGATACTTGGCCATTAAGTTTCGTTTAGATCAATAAAATGAATTTTGTTATCAAATTATCTCGTGGCTTCATATTTATGATTTTTTTGAAACAACATATTCCTCATTATCCTCTTTTATCCAACATATTCCATATTATCTCCAATTATTACATTTATCATCTCATTTATATATATATTGGGATTTATTTTATTTTTCATATCTAAAAAGCACTAGAAAGTTCTAGGACGAAATATTTTATTATTTTTATTACTTAGTGTACAATTTGCACTTCAAGCCCATTATTAAAATCCCAACTGAAGTATTTGTGCATATAACCCTATATTAAGAATATATGGGAAATATTTATCTGATTAAGTTCTTTAATTTCTTATTATCATCCAAACAAGTCATTATTAAGTACAAAGTATTTTAGATTCTCTTAATTATAGGTATTAGCTTATCCTTGTTTGGCTAAGTCAAAAGGGTAAAACTATTAGTGTAGGATTCTATTTCTGGTATGTTACAAAAATAGTGATCACACCAATAGTCCATCTAAAAAGAGGTTGCACCGCTCACATCGATGTGTGTCTTCTGAGGTTCAAGATTTGGTTCACACAATGCATGATCAAGATGTTTCTAGTGCACAAATAATGTCACTTATTACTCGGCCAGGAGGAATTTTCAATGTCACATTCACAAGAAAATATCTAAGAAACATTCTTATTTCTTTGTGAAGGAGATATATAGGTGTTTATGTAGCATCCACACTAAAGCATTTTAGGAGGAGATGCAAACAATAAACCATGCATTCTTCTACTTTGTGAAATTTGAAGATGATTGTTGTGATCTTTTAGGTAGGTGCATGATCAACAATGACAAACCAAACATTTAGAGATTGATTATGTTTGATACAGCTTATAGGACTAAAAGATACAACATGCCATTTGTACCTTTTATTGGTGTTAGACATCATAAGCAATCAAATTTTTTTGGTTGTTCTTTATTACAAGATGAGACTGTTGAGTCCTTTGTTTGGGTTTTTAAAACATTTCTAAAAGCAATGTATGATAAACACCCAATGCCAATCAATCTTAATTGATCACAATCTAGCAATGAAGAAGGCTATTCATATTGTGTTTCGTAATATAGTACATTAATTTTACCAATGGCATGTAGAGAGAAAAGAACATGAACATATAGCCATGATCTATAGGATTGTTGTTGATTTCACTAAAGAGTTCCAATTTTGCATCAATCACCCCATCACCATTGATGAGTTTGATGATAGATGGAAGAAGATGATAACTTCATTCAATTTTACTAATAGTGCACATATAATTTTGTTGTGGAATATCGTAGAGCTATGGATACATGTATATTTTAGAGACCATTTTTGCCAACATGCCTACAACACAATAAAGTGAGAGCATGAATGTAGTATTTAAATATCATATTAGAAATTGTTTTCCCTTGTTTAAATTTGTCCAATAATTTGAGAAGGTGGTTGAGAACCGATATGATAAACAGGATGAAGAAGACTACTTATCTGAGGATGACCAGCCATCATTATGGTCTTATGCTCCCATTGAGAAACATTCAAGCAATATCTACAACAGATTCATTTTTAAAGATTTCAAAGAGAAAATGAAGTTGACCTCATGCTATGACATAGAGGAGGTAAGCAAAGTTTTATATATCAAATTTCACATGTTGGTGGTGAGTCGAATGCATTTATGTCTAACCATATCTACAAAGTACATGTTTCTAAGTAGAGAACAATTCCTTTGTGAATGCAAGTTATTTCAATTTTTTGGCATCTTATGAGCTCATATACCAAAGTTTTGTTTTTTCTTAAAGTTCAAAAGATACAACCTTTGTATGTGTTGACAATGCAAGAAAAAACTACAAGTACTAATCATTGTGTTCTGGAGACTCAGTCAGATGGTGATGGTAGTACCCATTTGGGTAGGTATAACTTACTTTACTGATTGGAAATAAAATTAGTTGGTATAGATTCTAAACACAAGGACACTTACCTTAATGTGCAAAAGCTATTTGAAAAAAACTTATGACGACATAGTGTTGTTGCAAAAGAATATGGAAATGGGTGCATGTGAAGAAGGCATGCAATCATTGTAAACTCATATTCCAACACAAGGTAGTCAATGTGTGCTCTGAATTCAAGATGTGGAAGATGACATGCAATAAGAGATCCACCATTGTCACATTGTAAAGGATATAGGAAATCAAAAGGTTTGAGACACAAGCGAAGTCAGAAGCAAAAAGACGATGAACATGTACTATATGTAATGGAAAAGGGCATAATAATCATTCTTGTAGATTCAACGTAAGTTGGTTTAGCTGAGTTCTCATACTCAATTCCTTTTCACAATTCTCATTGTCAAATTCCTTGTGACTCACTTTGTTAAAGTTTACATTTCTGGTTGTTAAAGATACATTTGATTCTCATGATCTTGACCAATTTACAAGTCTTATGAAGAATAATGGCAATACGACTTGATCTAAATGTGGATGAAGACATTCAATTGGATTAAAGATCAAAACCCCTATTTGTGTGTTGAATATACCAATATGTATTAGACCTTAGCCCCAGTTCAGTTTGTTTTTGTGTCTTTTATAAATGTACCAATTTCTACTAAGAATACATTTTATTTACTTGTGTCTTTATGTACTAGTTTCTCTATGTACTTCTGTCTATTATGTAGTAGATACACATGTTTTATGATTGAATAAATTTGACTCATGTGACAATAAGTGGATTCCGTTATTAATACTATGGATTGGCTGAATTTTAGATACATCTCTGAATTAGTTAAATTTTAGTTACAACGTGAAATGCTTCTTCAAGTTTGGGACATGGATTGGTAGAAACTTTGCTTTGAGAACTAAATTTTATTTGGGTTTTTATTGGTAGAAGAAAAACATAGGGATCATTTTTTGTTTCAATATACTTGGCAATATTGGCATGAATGTTAACTAATTTTTTTGTGAGAATGTTGGTCTGGGTGTGTATTTTTGACCTCCAACATAATAAAACTTTTGATGAAGTGGTTATACCATCTATTAAATATATTTCTTGGGCAAGTGACATGGAATCAATTACATTTCTCAAAAAACATGCTATTGTGATTGCAAACAAGAAACTTGCACATGGCTATTCTCATATGTACTACTTTGAATCATATCAAGTACTGCCACTACTCTTTGTTGTTTGGATCGGTACAGAAATATTCATGCCTTGTATATTACAAAGGTATGATAGAATCATGAGTATGATAAGAATTCATAGCTATATTGTTAGGTTGTTCTAGTTTATCTTTAGTAATTAGGATTATAGAGGTTTCTCTCGAATTTATCCAGATTTTTATTTTGTTGTCTATGGAAATATATGAGAAAGGCTACTTATACAAGATGTTAATCATGGCCCTTTTTTAGGGAAATACTAGCATTGTATAATATGCCTACCAAAGAACCAAAAATTTCAAGAGGCTCTCATTTATTAATCTTGTAACTGCTAACCAGCTCTAAGATGTTTAGGATATCCAAAATTACTAATTATGTTGTGGGTCAGCTCTATAATGCAACATATTTAGGAATGTACAAGAACATGTTAAATTTTGGAGAATTACTTTATGGATCAATTCCTTAATGCCATGGATAACATTGAAAGAAGATGAGGCTACGGGTGTTGAATGGGGCGAAGAGGATTTGGATATATTTGATGTACTTGGATTCTTCATAATGACGATATAGGTGATGAGGAATATGATGAAGCTTCAACTTAATTGGCTAATTCTTAAAATTATAGCATGCTGATAAAATTCCTAAAGCTACAACCTAGTCATCTAATTCCTAATGCTACAATCTACTGATCTAATTCCTAAAGCTTCATCTTAGTAGAGGATCCAATGCTTAAAACACACATGGAGATAGCAATCTTTAGGGGATCTAGCACCAATCTGGTTACATTTAGTAGTGTATTCAGCCTACTAGTCTAATTCCAATTTGGTATCTAAATCCAACTGGGTTTTCTTTCTAGAAACTCACATGAAGATAAGAACCACAAGTAATGTCATTGAAGGAAGGTAAAACAAATGAAAGAGAAACTGAATGAAGGGGAGATTTCAATCATTTACTATCATCCTATAGTAGGGGATTTTTCTTTCTTTTAATCAATTTAGTACACATTCATTCACATAAACATTCATTCAATAAACTAGATTTACACATAGAAGAAAGTACACACTAAAGTACCAAAAAATCATTCATTTATTCTTCATTGAACACATTCAATACAAAAATGTGAGCATTCATTCATTTATTTGCACACATTTAGTACATAAATTCTCACTCTTGCCACATTACAACGCACATGTTTATTCAATATACACAAGTACAAGTAACACCTTGGAAGCTACTAATTCAATTAAAAACCATCTATATTTCACAGTTGATGTCTATTCCTTAATCAAGGCCATCTTTAATTCTCCCTCTAGTTGCAAAATCTTGGACTCTTTAGGAATATTTGAAGTTGGGCCAACCTATTTGAAGAATTTGCAATATGGAAGTCCCTGCAAGAAATAAGACATAGTGGGCATTCATTCAATCTTCATTACAAGTAATAAGAAAACAATTCACACTCCCTGGAAAAAATCTCACATACCTAAATAAGGAAGAACTTTAAAACAAAAAATCACCTATATTTTGTATTTTGGACAACCAAAGAACACTCGACCATAGTTCGTCTGGACTCTAACACTCTATCCTTAACTAATTCATCACATTTGCAAAGCTTGGCACTTGTTCTCATTATAGGTTCTTGATTGTACTGATTGGAACATGTAGAACAAAAAGTGCTTTTTTGTGAGAAGCCATGCCTTTTGGAATGGATCAGAAATCCTGGAGAGGGAAGTCAAGATTCAGAAATCTACAAAAATCAAGATTCATAAGGAAAGTTGGATTTGGGAATATATTGGATGGAATAAAGTGAAATTGGGAAATCTTTGGACAAGGGAACAAAATGCATGAAATAGAGGGCATGAAGGAAATGAGTGGATCTGTTATAACTCTTGTTGACCCTGGAAAACTTTCCAAGAGTAATAGACGAGGTTGGGGAAAGGAATTTATGGTCGGAGGGGAAAGAGGAATACATAACAAAACCAAGACTTGTTAATAACCAGAAGGAAGGCAATCTTGAACGTGCACTTTAGAGCTTTCTGACATCCTCTGAATACGATATTCAGTGAAGAGGGTGTATGATTTCACCTCAGAAACATGATGGATGAGTCTATAAGTAGTACAAAAGAATACTAGGGGAGATAGAGTGGGTGGAGAGAGAGAGAGTAGGTGGAGAGAATTTATAGGGGAGAAAGAGTGGTGGATCTAGAGTGTTGGAGGGTGATAGATAAAGAGATAAGGATTGTGTTGAGTGGGTAGGAATGGCGTCAACATTTAGACTGAGCAGTCGTGGGGGTAGTATTTCTCATCCACTGATAAAGAATGCATCTAATCCAATGGTTAAATCCTTGATTGTATCTGGGACCAGATACACTTAAGTTTATATCCCCTAACTCTAACTCTCTCTATCTCTCTCGCTCTCTCTCTCTCCATATATATATATATATATATATATATATATATATATATATATATATATATATATACTCATACATATATATACATATATATACATACATATATATACATATACATACATACATACATATACATACATATATATACACACACACATATATATATATACATTGGAAAATAACACATTATTTGTCTTATCATGCGAATAACATTTTCATCTTTTATTTATCATAAAATATATTTTATTCTTAGGTAATTACTAGTTTATTCATTTATCATCATATCCAATATTAAAATATAATACATGCACAACTTTGTGTATCATTGTGTGTGTGTGTATATATATATATATATAAATATTTGTGTGTGTGACAATGATCTATTGAAGGGTATAGCCCGATTGGCGAACTCCATTGGTCCCCAATGAAGGGACCCAGGTTCGAAATAAAAAAAGAGACGCATCTCTTGATTTATCACCCTTATAGGCGTCTAGCCTCCGCCACAAGTTATGGGAGAGGGGGAGATAAACCTTTCTCTGTTAGTCTCACAAATGACAATGATCCAGTGACAAACATATCTTGGTGAGACCATGAATGGCATTTGAATTACTTTCATCATAGGCCAACTTTTTATTATCCAACCATAAACATTTACCTTCCTACAAAATTTTATCATCATTTGATTTGTATAGCATTCACATCAATAGAATATTTTTGAACGCTCCATCCTAAATTTCAGGTCAGTTGGTCAATGCAAAAAGTCTGCATTGTACATATGTACATGTAAATAATATTTGATTGCAATGACTTTTTGTGGTAAGATAAATGAATTGATCCTATTCTCATATATATGTTTGTATTTTAAAAGGGAACTATAGACTTTTAGTTATTCAAATGCCTCTAATTGATATCACTATAGGATGCCTCTCATTGGACCTCTACCCCATATATATAAGAAAAAGGTAAAAATAGGTCAAATACACAACAATAATTATGATTACATATTTATTTCAGAATTTTTACTTTTTATTTTTCTCATTTTAACTTTTTCAAATGAATAATTACTTTTTTGACGACATCGTTACATTTTTATCTAAGTAATTACTTTTATGATCAAAATAGTTACTTGTACAAGTAGTGAAACCTTAGTTACCCATGTGGGTAATGTATAACCCCACATATGTATACATATATATATACACACATATATAAGGAGTTCATTCGTTGTCCCCTTGTCGGTAACTAGGATTTTGCTACCAGTGAATCTAGAAAATTAACTTTTTGTCAGAAAAATAACTATATCGATAAAAAAAATGTAATTATTTGACTGAAAAGATAAAAAGATCATACCGGATAGTATAAATTCTAGAATAAATGATGTAATTCTACATCTGTTACAACTGCAAACTACTATACATCAGTTTGGAATGATAGCTGGATTCGTAATAACTACATTCCAGTTCTAAAAAGAGGAAGACATGTTACCAATCTAAGAGCGGGAGCTGATAAATGGACCTTCATTCTGGACAATAAGGGTTATTTCAGTACCAAGACGGTCTATGATATGCTTCTTAAAGGATGGAGAAGGCATGTTGAAGGTTGTTGGGACAGATTATGGAAAAGCAAATCTCCGCAAAGGATCAAGTACTTTCTTTGGAAGGCACTTCATTGTGGTCTGATGACCAATTGCTACCGTAAGGCAAGAGGATTCACCACTGATGATACATGCCCCAGATACAATGCACAACCTAAAACCATAATACATGCTCTGTGAAACTATCATTTCATCAAAGATATATGGTCCAATTTGAAAGATCAAAGTGGAGTCGAAGCAGGAACTAATCCATCTATCCTTCTATGGTTCAGTAGGATTTTCAAACAAACTCAATCCAAGGAAACTGCCACATGGGCATCTTTTACGGCGAGCATTATATGGGATCTGCAGAATGACCACCTCTTCAATGGCAATCAAACTAAGACGAGCATGGCAACCAGAAAGATCAGTTATGCAGTGCAGTTTTGCATTGCTGCCTTTAGAGAAAGTAACCAATCTCCCCCTACAGAACTGATTAGTGAGGCTAAATGGTCACCTCCCACATTGAGTCATACCAAACTTAACGTGGATGTTGTTGTCAAAATAAAATAGAAGGAGGCTTGTACCGGTTTTATCCAAAGGGACCACACCGGGTCTTGGTTATTGGGTGGATTCTAAGAGCTCAGAAGTAATGACATACTTGAAGAAGAAATGTTAGCGATCATGCATGGAATTGAAACTAGTCAGAACATGTCGATCCCGGTGGAATCCGATAGTAGGACAACATGCCTCATCTTCACCAACAATGAGGAGTGTCCACCAAAGTACAAACCATTGTACCATTCTTTCCAAGAACTCCAGAACAACAGTGGACCTATACAACTAGCATACTGCAGAAGGAAGGAGAATAAAATAGCAGACATAGTGTCTAAGTGGGGCCTACGACATAATTATTCTGAAATGACATGGGTCATTTGCCCTGATTTCATAGCTGAACATGTCAGCACTGAAATTGGGCATCTGACTCGCTCTGATATTATGAACCCTCATGTTATCCTGGCTTAGTGGATAGGATGAATAAATCCTCTTGATGTAAAAAAAACTACTATGCATGTAATGTAACTACTTAAAAGGTAATGTAACCATGTACATGTGCAAAGTGAAAAACTATAGAAAAGATAACTATTTTTAGAGCAGGTAACTACCAACAAGGGTACTATATATACATACATATATATATATATATAGAGAGAGAGAGAGAGATTCAGGCTAGAATACACTCGAGTGTACGGATCGCACGAATACACTCAAGTGTGTTTGCATATCAAGACTATTTTTTGCAAAATGTAAAGCATTGATCTTCACTGTCATACTATAGCTAAGCTACATATAAATTTTAGCCCATTTGGATGAGTGTAAGTCACTCATCAAGGGCAATAAAATCGACGCGTGAAACTAATTTGAAAAGCATAATTTTTGCGGTCTTCATATCATGAGCTATACATATCCAAATGTGCTCAAATTTTGTGTATGAGTTGTTTCACGAGATGTTTAAGAAGATCAACGGATTAGATTTTTTTTTAAAATATTGCATCATGAAAAACTACTTGAGTGTATTCCGCTCCGGATACACTCGAGTGTATTCTAGCCTGACTCTGTATATATATATATATATATATATATATATATATATTTATTTATTTATTTATTTATTTATTTATATATACATATATATATATTTATATATATATATTTATATATATATTTATTTATTTATATATATATATGTGTGTGTGTGTCTATATATATATATATATATATATATATATATATATATATATATACTAGTAAATTCACATGTGCACATGCATATGTAGGGATGAGCATCGGGCCGGGTCACCTCAGGTTTTGGCAAGCCCGTTCTCAAACCCGTATTTTAATTGTGTTGCAGGCCGGGTTTAGGTCCAAGTAATGTTTGGAAATTTTGGCCCATATCTGGCCCTCATTATAGTGTCAGGTTTCGGGTTTCATTAGGGTCGGCCCAGATAACACACTAAATGGTGACATTTCCAACATATACATATGACAAATTATAAAATAGTTTTGGGATGTATCTCTAGGTACATATAATTCATAAGTATCATATGAGAAATTAGTACAATTAAAAATTTCTATATAAATCCAATGGTTGAAAAGAACGTAATCTAGATCAAGCATGTTCTAAATTGTAGTCGTATCCCATTTATCTATGTAATATATCTAAAAATGTACAACTATTAATGGGATTTCCATAATTAATATTGAATAAGAAGATGCAAATATTTATTTAAATGAATCGTATAACAATGTATTTCTAAGAAATTTTTTGAAACATGTATGATGTAAACAATATAAATCCAATATCTAAGATTGTATTATTTTGTAAATTTTTAAAACACATTAAATACAAAATGGGTGCACATACCTTAATTTTACTCTAGTGCATTGCTTCTTTCAGTCTCATTAATGTAGCTAACTTAATATGCATTAGATCAAATGTAATTTAAAATATTGTATTCAAATACATTTACAAAAATTATATACTAACATGTGGTCATATATACATGTATATAACTAATCTAGGTATCTAGGTTTTTGAGTCTAGGTTTACCTCAAATATGGGTCAAAATCTTAGGCCTGGGCCACCCACGTAAATTACAAGGATCGTGTAATGCCCTGATCCCTGTGCCATCTCTAATGACCCCGAATACCGGAGAGTCAACCTTGGCAAACCACCCTTAACATTTTCTTTTCTTAATCACTTCAAATTAACCTAAAAGAAAATCTTATAACTTGGAATAAACTGAAATCTTACTAAATTGCGGAAGAAACTACTATTTACTTTACTAGGTAGGTAAAGCAGATTTACACAACATATTACATTTTTCATGTGGAATATAAAGCATGATAGATAACTTAAAACTAAACTACATATTACATTGCATTCTCTCTCTACCACACCACATGCCCCAAGGACTGAGGGGAAACGACTAAGAGACCTCTATTCTAACTATGAACTACCTTCTAAGAGCCTGGGTGATAAGATCCTTCAGCTTCCTCGGGCTGACGTTAACCTAAAAAACATTTTCAGTAGGTTGGTGAGCTACTGGCTCAGTGAATAGAATTTCACCCAACTATTGCAGATAACACATTTTATGTTTATCAAACTGAAATAAAATACAGAAATTTCTACACTAAGAAGATCTAAAAAAATACAGTTAAAATAATAGGAAATGTCAATGTTACATTTAAAGAACAACTGATGTGAAATAGTACTCAAATCTTTCTTAACCTTTCTTACTTATAAGAAACTCTTTAAACCTATATGATCATATTTTAGCTGATGCCCTGATCATATGCAGTGTACTCTACATAGGAAGAATTGTAACGAAATACGATCTAACCGTACAAGACTTAGATGACACACACAGGATGCTAAGCCTGACAACGTCGCTGGTCTACAATAGGAAAATGGCTATCTGGCCTCATCACACCTATGGACCGTAAATACTAAACTCCTCCTCTAACCTGAGCACACAGGCGAAGTGTCAAGCCACCTATTGGCTTTTCTGTACTCTAGTGCCACCAGGATCTCTGGTTGATGTTGGACACTACATACTATATTTTTTTAAGGAGACTTCCACTAGGGCTTCTTCCCCCTTACCACCTATTAGTACATTCTGACCCCCATATAATGGACACTACCAGGGTTAGGTCGTTTCTTCCCTACGGCGCATACCTCTCATTGGGAATCTACGGTGTTCAAGGCTCCTGATGTAATGACCCTGACCTAGGTTACGAGGTAACCCTATTTGTTTTGGCTAAGTAAGTTTCTTATAAATTTAATATAATCCTCTAATGTGTTTTGTTATCATGTGACACACTTATGTTCCAAATTTGGTCTTGTTTGAATAACGTTTGAGCAATGTTCTCATGTTTTGGACCAAAATGAAATTTACCCAAGATGAGGGTTATATTGCAAATTGTCACATGTTGCACATGCCTTCAGTGTTTTAGCATCATAAGAGATAGAAAGGTTCTAAGTGGTGGCTTGTGTAAAGCCTAAATTCCAAGTTTGAACATGATTGAATAATGTTAGTACCTTGTGCACCAATTTCGGTACAAATTGTAATTTACCCAAAATGTGGGGTTGATATGAAAATTACCACCTCTAGAGTGTCCCTACTTCCTCTATGTATCATTTAGAGGATATATAAAGAAGGAGACATCATGTTTGAATCAATTATAATTAATGGTACTCTTGGTGATGAAATGACCAAGAAAGGGGTTGAATATGAAACCCTAACTTGAGTTGTATCAAGTTGAAAAGCTTATATATGAGTGCCTATCAGCCAAGGAACCATAGGAGGTGTCCCATATAGTTTTTTGAACTCTTGGGAAAGGACATATCATGCAAATCACCTCAAGGAGGTGAGTTGTGTCGGGTTACAACTTCCTTAGTAAAGTTGTGATGGGTTGTGAATAAAGTGATGAATTAATTGATATATCTTATTCAAAAGGATGTGTAATGGACGAATCTTTATCCCTAGATCACCCTCAACCATTTTTCAAGACAATATAAATGTTTATGCATGAATTTACATGTGTCATCCATGCATGGATACGTGGCACCTACTAGCTCAAATTGATGACACCTCATTTTTACACTCCTTCATGAACAACAAGTATATATACCCCTAGTTTCACCCCTTAGTGGAATTTTTCGACCCTTACCACCCTCCTCCCCTAAGTAATCATGCATAGAGATCTTGTATCGTGCAGGAGTGCAAGGATATAGTGCATACATCCTTGGATATCGCCCATAGCAAAATCATATCGGCCAAGTAGGTGATATCGGCCATATCGGGTGATATCGGCCATAGAGTGAAGTGTTGAGTGGCATATCATGCAAGAGAGTGTCATATCATGCAAGAGGGGTGTCATATTTTGCAAGTACACAAGGGTATCGTGCAAAGGTGTTAAGGAGCAAGAAGGAGCTCATACTTAACCCTAAGGTGAGGACATTATCATCTTCAACCTTGGATTAAAGCATGATTTTAGGGTTTTGATCTTCTTTTCTTTTCATCTTCACCAATTTCTTATCCATGGTGATTCTTTGCATATAGAGGAGTTTTGAAGTTCATCTTCAACCTTAGGAAGGTGGAGCTTTGGATGTTGGAGCTTTGAAGTTGTTCTTAATGCGGGTTATATAACTTGAACTCAACCATGTTATTATTCATCACCTAAATTGCTATACTTAATGAACTACTTTTAATTCCAAAATTTTCTGGAATATTTGATGACATTATGAGTTCTAGTAGTTTCTTAGACATGTTTCCATGAACTATAACAGTTATAACAAAGGTCTAGAGCTTGAAGATGATGGTATCACCTTATAAAAGTGATATCGGGTGTAAGCACACAAGCAAGCACCTCTAACAGGATATGGTGATGCACCTACTTCACTAAAATGATATGGATCTGATTTTATACCTTCTTGCACTATATGGTGGTGTAGTATACACCTCTTTCACGATATGAGGTCAAGAAAACACCTCAAAAATGATATTCGGTTAAGTACACACCTCTCTGCCCGATATGGTGTGAAGCACACAAACACCTCTCTGGCCGATATGGTGCGAAGCACACACACACACCTCTCTACCCGATATGGTGTGAAGCATACATACACCTCAAGGGTGATATGTTAAGCACACATACACCTCAAACCCGAGATGGTAAGTATACATACACCTCAAACTCGATATGGTAAGCATGCATACACCTCTAAGGTGATATGGGTAGCAAGCACACACCTCATACCCGATATGGTGGAAGCATCTCAAAACCCATATGAAGGAAAGCACCTTAGATGCAATGTACTTGATGAAGTAACACATGAAGTGTCTTATATCAAGTCATACATTAAGAGGTATGGAATTTAATGAATATTGATTAAGTAGGCTAATGTACGTTGAAGGAAAGGTTGAGCCAACTTAATAAAGTATGAAGTAATCAATATCCTAGTAAGGATAAGAGAGAAACTCATACTTTGTGTTGATAATCATTTAATAATAAATGATGAGAATAAATAAGTATGATTGAATACTTATGATATTAATATATGCTCCATGATGTGTGGAGTAATGAATTAGGGTTTGGATTGATAATATGAAGTTGAAACCCTATTCGGCTATAAAGGGAAACCCTGACCCTAATAGTTGTTGCCTAGTGAGAGGTGACAAGATGTTTAATGGCCTTGTGAGCCATGTGAATAGTTGTTGCCTAGTGAGAGGTGACAAGATGTTTAATGGCCTTGTGAGCCATGTGAATAGTTGTTTCCTAGTGAGAAGTGACAAGATGTTTAATGGCCTTGTGAGCCATGTGAATAGTTGTTTCCTAGTGAGAGGTGACCAGATGTTTAATGGCCTTGTGAGCCATGTGAATATTTGTTGCCTAGTGAGAGGTGACAAGATGTTTAATGGGCCTTGGGAGCCATGTGGTTAGTTGGTGCCTAGTGAGAGGTGACAAGATGTTTAACGGGCCTTGTGAGACATGTGGTTAGTTGTTGCCTAGTGAGAGGTGACAAGAAGTTTATAAAAGTGTCATGTAAGAAATGATAATGTTCAAATAAACTAGGAAATGGAAACTTTGTAACATAATAATAATAATAAATGGATACAATAATAATAATGAAATCTTAATCATATAGGCTTTATGCTTATAGCCAAATAAGGGCTATAGTGTTTTGAATATGCTTAAAGGATATAAAAGGAATACTTGTATTATATAAAGTATGTGAATAAGTATGATGGCTTGGCCAAAGCATAATGCCTAGTAAAGGTGATGTGGTATTCAGTGATGAGAATCACTGGATTGGTAATAACCTAATACTTGGATGTCATAGGATTGGTAATAACCCAATGCATGATTTTTAATCACATGATTGGTAGAGTCCAATACCGGGCTGTTAGTTACAGGATTGGTTATAACCCAATACCTGGCAGAGGCATGAAGCCTATAATAATCACAGGATTGGTAATAACCCAATACCTGGTTGTCACAGGATTGGTAATAACCCAATGCCTAGCTATTAATCACAGGATTGGTAGAGTCTAATACCTGGCTATTAATCACAGGATTGGTAATAACCCAATACCAGGTAGAGGCATGAAGCCTATAATAATCATAGGATTGGTAATAAACCAATACCTGGCTATCACAAGATTGGTAATAACCCAATACCAATTTGTTAATCACAAGATTGGTAGAGTTCAATACATGTCTGTTAATTACAGGATTGGTAATAACCCAATACCTGGCATAGGCATGAAGCCTATAATAATCACAGGATTGGTAATAACCCAATACATGGTTGTCACAGGATTGGTAATAACCCAATACCTGGTTGTTAATCACAGGATTAGTAGAGTCCAATACCTGGCTGTTAATCACAGGATTGGTAATAACCCAATACATGGCAGAGGCATGACGCCTATAATAATCACAGGATTGGTAATAACCCAATACTTGGCTGTCACAGGATTAATAATAACCCAATGCTTGGTTGTTATTCACATCATTGTTATAGTCCAATACCTAGTTGTTAATCACAAGATTGGTAATAACCCAATACCTGGCAGACGCATGAAGCCTATAATAATCACAGGATTGGTAATAACCCAATACCTGGTTGTCACAGGATTGGTAATAACCCAATGTCTGGATGTTAATCAAAAGATTGGTAGAGTCCAATACATGGTTGTTAATCATAGGATTGGTAATAACCCAATACCTGGCAGAGGCATGAAGCCTATAATTATCATAGGATTGGTAATAACCCAATACCTAGCTATCACAGGATTGGTAATAACCCAATGTCTGGCTGTTAATCATAGGATTGATAATAACCCAATGCCTGGCTGTTATCACAGGGTTGGTAATAACCCAACACCTAGTTGTTAACAAAGGATTGGCATAGTCCAATACCTGGAATAGTTGCACAGGATTGGCAAAGCCAATACCTGGAACTGATTATGATAATGTACATTCACATGACTGGTAAAATTCAATATTTGGTTAGTAGATTAGCTGAGGTCAACAGATAGAAATGAGAATGGTTCATGGATTTCATACCATGATAATGAGTATCACAGGATAAGCTTGAGATGTTGATATAGTATGATGGGTAAATGATATACATGTTCTTCCTATTCCTTATAAAGATAATAGATGATTTACTGCTATATCATAGATAGTTACAATGCTTTAAAATATGAGAATGTTCTAAACTGATTATCCTTTGCTTAGTTTAATACTATTTAACTGTGATAATAACATTGTTGGTGGAGAGTTATATCTCTCACTGGGAAAATTGTCTCACCCCGTGGGATCCACATTTTTTTAGGTGGATGTGCACGAGGGGGATTGAGACCGTACTGCAGAGAAAGAACAATTGCAGCAGGGACAGCAGTGACAGCTCAGGTTGAGTGTACTTCCTGTCGTGTCTTGTAGATAGAAGTCTTATGTATCATCTCTATACTCTCAAGTCCTTGGAGTTTGTTTGTACTGGTTTCATGAATGATCTGAGATTTTGGCTTGAATGCCTCAAGGTTTTATGTTGCTCCAGTATGTGTTTTGATAGAGCAACTATTATATGTTGTCCTCAAGATGAGATGAAACAATGTTGTACAATGTAAATCATGATATGTATGAGTTTTGGATCTTTCAGTAAAAGTTTAATATACAAGGATCTCCTTGCAAAATGGTTTTAAATTTTAGTGATTTTTGTTAATATGTTGTTTATGTTTATTCTGCTTAATTGGTAATGATGTGTTTGTCGGTTTGATGACTGTCATTACAAGTTTGGTATCAGATCTTAAGGTTCACTGAGTCTACAGAGACATCAGACTAAGGTGTCAAGTCTGTTCTAAGTGTACCCCAGTATATCTTATAGTGACTTCTGCTTATGCAGAAGACGGGATATAACTCAAAGATGTCTGGAGAACATGAGAGACATGTTGCTGAGAGTAATGTTTTTGTACTAGTAGGAGGTGCAAGGGATCAGGCAAGGGAGGAATCAGTGCCTAAGAATCCCCATGTTGATGAAGTCATGATAGAAAACCTAGGCTTTCATGCTTTTTTGGGCAATTCATGACCACAATGATGCATATGGCAGACCGGATGCCAGCACCACCACCTAGGGCACCAGTTCCCAATGAGGGACATGGGTCTAGTAAGACTTTTATATGACTACGCCGTGTAGGATCCATAGAATATGTTGGGACATCTGACCCAGTAGATGTTGATCTATGGCTCACTGAGTTAGAAAAAGGCTTTTAAGATCCTTAGTATCCCAATGCTGACAAAGTCAAACATGTTGTATACCTTTTGAATGGTAGTGATGGACATTGGTGGGCCATAGAAGAAGTAAAAAGGAATGATGAAGAGGTTGGTTGGGAGGAATTTTGTCGAGAATTCATCAATAAGTATTTTCCAAGGACATATTTAGATGAAAAGATCTCACAGTTTGACAAGGTTCGACATGGAACCATGTCAATAAATGAATATGAGGCTAGGTTTATGAAACTTTTGTAGTTTTGTACTCAAATGGCTGCTATTGAGAAGGAGAAGATTCGACGTTTTGAGAAAGGAATGAATGTTGAGGTGTCTATCTCGACATCTGCATTAGAAAGTAGAGTGAGATTTGCCACATTTGTGGAATCTGTCAGGAGGATAGAAAGGTTTGTGACAAAGAAATAGGAGACAAACCTCAAAAGAAAGTCTACACAGTTACAGGAACCGTTGATTAGTGGTACTAAACAGCCAAAATCCTCATTATCATAGGTTCAACAACAATATGGTACACCAATGCAGCAGTCACCAAGTGGGGGCCAAGCTTGCCACAAATGTGGACAGAAAGGACATATGTGGTGGCAGTGTCCAAGAAGAAATAATAAGGTGACCCGACAGACAAGACATTAGATAACTCATAAAGGTAACATGTCTGATAGAACTTTTCATTCTAAATTTTCTTTCTTTTTTTTTCTTCTCTCTGCCTACTGATTATAAGAAATATAGTTATTGTTGAGCTTACTTCGATTAGTCCTATGAGGACATGAGGAAGAGATAAAAAGGATGAGAACTTATATTCAGTCCAATATTCTCTTGTATGTTTTGAAATTTATCTCTTCATATAGAAAAGGGAAGAGATATAGAAGAAACACCCAGAGAAAATTTAAGATACTAAGTAGTAAAACTTAAAAAGATGAAACATAATATAAAACCAATACATACTACCTAATTTCAGTTCTTGAATACCCTGGCCAGGTATTCATCTATTGAAGATAAGGTAAGTATACCACTCTTAGATTGCTATCTTTCTGATTACTCTGATCAAGTAGTCATTTTGAGACAATCTAAAGAGCATAATGAAGTAAAAGATGTGTCATTGATATTTCTACCACATCCTAATTGATATATGGAGAAATCTGACATAATCACAGATCAACTTATAAACAAAATAAGATTTGTAGTATGATGTATACCTTGGTCTGAGGATCTAGAGGTAACAGTTACCCGATGAGAGGTAACAATGTTCAGTGATGAACTAATGGTTGGAATACCCAGATCTAGTAATCATGATGATGATAATACTGAGAGGTGGTGACATGTAATCATCTCTATAATTCCTATGTTGAAGGCAAGGAACTTAAGAGGAAATAAGATTGAATGACACATGAACAATTGAAAGTTCATGTAATACTAGAAGAAGGTGATAATCTCTTTTCTTCAATAAACAGCCCTGAATAATGGTAGGCTGATAAAAAGGACTATGTTTCCTTGTACTCTTTCTCTTTCGGAACATGAAAATCAAGTAAGTCTTATGACACTTGATGTGCATGAGTTAGAAGTGTTCTATGGATGGATACTTGGAAAAGTATCATCTAGTCTTGGATTTTAGTTCCAAGACAAGCATATGTGATAAGTAATATGTTTGGTCTTGGTAAATAGCAATAGAGGATGGAAATGATGATGATGTGATGCGTTTTTGTCACATACAATGGACACCAAGGTAAAGAATCCTAGTATCTAAGAACTTTCAATGATATGAGAAAATGGGAACATGACTTCTGATAAGAAGTAATGTTTGGTTACCTAGAAGGGCCAATTTTGAAATAAGTTTAGTTACATATTGTAGTATGGATACCATATGTTAGGGGTTTATGCCCCGCATAAACATGACTTCAGCAAGGATGAATGGATTGAAGGAACAATTGTGGAATCATTTTGGGAGAAGCTTATCAAGCTAAAAGTAATTCCCTAGAATATCTCTATCTAGATTTATTGAGGCGGATTATACATCACATCTAGAGATACCTTTGAAATAGTTCTTCTTTAATAAATAGCCTCTCCTTATGAGAATAAAAATAAATAGCTAAAGGGATAGTTGATACAAGTCATAAGAAAGTTTATTGTTGTGTCAGCAGATTTGAGTGGCACAATAGATGCATGATAAGACTTGTAATCCTAAGTGGGTGACAGAACACAACTATGGTCATTATTTGAAAGAGAAATGACAAACTAAGGGGTATGGAAAAACTCCCAAGATCAAGGATCTTATTACATAAAGATGTAAGTTGAAAAGGTGAAAAATCAGTGAGGTTTGATACCTTAGTTAAATAAGGTATGTATAATGATTCTTCGACTAAGAAAAATGTTACCAGACACAGAGTTGACTCTACAGTCAATAATAAAAAGGAAAGTGGAGTATGTGTCATGTCTGATAGATTCTATGATAACCATGTGTAAAAGAACTTTGTGTTGATCAAATTTCTATGGAATCTCCATGACATTAAGATGATATGTGGAGACTTGATGATATGATGAATGAATAATATTTGTCTCCCTTTACCTGGGATTTCGGGGATGAAATCCTTGTTAGGGGTTTATAACTTGTAATGACCCTGACATGGGTTATCAGGTAACCCTATTTGTTTTGGCTAAGTAAGTTGCTTAGAAATTTAATATAATACTCTAAGGTGTTTTGTTATCATGTGACACAGTTATGTTCCAAATTTGGTCATGTTTGAATAACGTTTGAGAAATGTTCTCATGTTTTGGACCAAATTGCAATTTACCCAATATGAGGGGTTATATTGCAAATTGTCACATGTTTAACATGCCTTAAGTGTTTTAGCATCATAAGAGATAGAATGATTCTAAGTGGTGGCTTTTTGAAAGCCTAAATTCCAAGTTTGAACATGTTTGAATAATGTTAGTACCTTGTGCACCAATTTTGGTACAAATTGTAATTTACCCAAAATGTGGGGTTGATATGAAAATTACCACCTATAGAGTGTCACTACTTCCTCTATGTATCATTTATAGGAGAGATAAATAAGGATACACCATGTTTGAATCAATTATGAGTGATGGTACTCTTGGTGATGAAATGACCAAGAAAGGGGTTGAATATGAAACCTTAACTTGAGTTGTATCAATTTAAAAAGCTTATATATGAGTGCCTATCTGCCAAGGATCCATAGGAGGAATCCGATATAATTTCATGAGCTCTTGGCAAAGGCCATATCATGAAAATCACCTCAAAGAGGTGAGTTGTGTCAGGTTACAACTTCCTTAGTAATGTTGTGATGGGTTGTGAATAAAGTGATGAATTAATTGATATATCTTATTCAAAAGGAAATGTAATGGGCGAATCTTTATCCCTAGATCACCCTCAACCATTTTGCAAGACAAGATAAATGTTTATGCATGCATTTACACGTGTCATCGATGCATGGACACGTGGCACCTACTAGCTCAAATTGATGACACCTCATTTTTACACTCCTTCATGAACAACAAGTATATATACCCCTAGTTTCACCCCTTAGTGGAATTTTTCGACCCTTACCACACTCCTCCCATACGAAATCATACATAGAAATCTTGTATCATGCAGGAGTGCAAGGATATCGTGCATACGTCCTTGGATATCACCCATAGCAAAATCATATCGGCCAAGTAGGTGATATCGGCCATATAGGGTGATATCGGACATAGAGTGAAGTGTTGAGTGGCATATCATGCAAGAGAGTGTCATATCATGCAAGAGGGGTGGCATATTGTGCAAGGACACAAGGGTATTGTGCAAAGGTGTTAAGGAGCAAGAAGGATCTCATACTTAACCCTAAGGTGAGGACATGATCATCTTCAACCTTGGATTGAAGCATGATTTTAGGGTTTTGATCTTCTTTTCTTTTCTTCTTCACCAATTGCTTATCCATGGTGATGCTTTGCATATAGAGGAGTTTTGAAGTTCATCTTCAACCTTAGGAACGTGTATCTTTGGATGTTGGAGCTTTGAAGTTGTTCTTAAGGTGGGTTATATAACTTGAACTCAACCATGTTAATATTCATCACCTAAATTGCTATACTTAATGAACTACTTTTAATTCCGAAATTTTCTAGAATAGTTGATTACATTATGCGTTCTAGTAGTTTCTTAGACCTGTTTCCATAAACTATAATAGTTAGAACAATGTTCTAGAGCTTGAAGATGATGGTATCACCTTATAAAAGTGATATCGGGTGCAAGCACACAAGCAAGCACCTCTAACCCGATATGGTGATGCACCTACTTCACTAAAATGATATGGATCTGATTTTATACATTCTTGCATGATATGGTGGTGTAGTATACACCTCTTGCACGATATGAGGTCAAGAAAACACCTCAAAAACAATATTGGGTTAAGCACACACCTCTCTGTCCGATATGGTGTGAAGCACACACACACCTCACTGCCCGATATGGTGTGAAGCATACATACACTCAAGGGTGATATGTTAAGCACACATACACCTCAAACCCAAGATGGTAAGCATACATACACCTCAAACTCGATATGGTAAGAATGCATACACCTCTATGGTGATATGGGTAGCAAGCACACACCTCATACCCGATATGGTGGAAGTACCTCAAAACCCATATGAAGGAAAGAACCTTAGATGCAATGTACTTGATGAAGTAACACCTGAAGTGTCTTATATCAAGTCATACATTAAGAGGTATGGAGTTTAATGAATATTGATTAAGTAGTCTAATGTACCTTGAATGAAAGGTTGAGCCAACTTAATAAAGTATGAAGTAATCAATATCCTAGTAAGGATAAGAGAGAAACTCATACTTTGTGTAGATAATCATTTAATAATAAATGATGAGAATAAATAAGTATGATTGAATAATTATGATATTAATGTATGCTCCTAGATGTGTGGAGCAATGAATTAGGGTTTGGATTGATAATATGAACTTGAAACCCTATTCGGCTATAAAGGGAAACCCTGACCCTAATGGTTGTTGCCTAGTGAGAGGTGACAAGATGTTTAATGGCCTTGTGAGCCATGTGAATAGTTGTTGCCTAATGAGAAGTGACAATATGTTTAATGGCCTTGTGAGCCATGGTAATAGTTGTTGCCTAGTGAGAAGTGACAAGATGTTTAATGGACTTGTGAGCCATGTGAATAGTTGTTGCCTAGTGAGAGGTGACAAGATGTTTAATGGCCTTATGAGCCATGTGAATAGTTGTTGCCTAGTGAGAGGTGACAAGATGTTTAATGGGCCTTGGGAGCCATGTGGTTAGTTGTTTCCTAGTGAGAGGTGACAAGATGTTTAACGGGCCTTGTGAGACATGTGGTTAGTTGTTGCCTAGTGAGAGGTGACAAGATGTTTATAAAAGTGTCATGTAAGAAATGATAATGTTCAAATAAACTAGGAAATGGAAACTTTGTAACATAATAATAATAATAAATGGATACAATAATAATAATGAAATCTTAATCATACAGTCTTTATGCTTATAGACAAATAAAGGCTATAGTGTTTTGAATATGCTTAAAGGAGATAAATGAAATACTTGTATTATATAAAGGATGTGAATAAGTATGATGTCTTGGTTAATGTATAATGCCTAGTAAAGGTGATGTGGTATTCAATGATGAGAATCACAGGATTGGTAATAACCTAATACTTGGATGTCACAGGATTGGTAATAACCTAATGCATGGTTGTTAATCACATGATTGGTAGAGTCCAATACTTGGATGTTAATCACAGGATTGATTATAACCCAATACCTGGCAGAGGCATGAAGCCTATAATAATCATAGGATTGGTAATAACCCAATACCTGGCTGTCACAGGATTAGTAATAACCCAATGTCTGGTTGTTAATCACAGGATTGGTAGAGTCTAATACCTGGCTGTTAATCACAGGATTGGTAATAACCCAATACCTGGCAGAGGCATGAAGCCTATAATAATCATAGGATTAGTAATAACCCAATACCTAGATGTCACAGGATTGGTAATAAACCAATACCTGGTTGTTAATCGCAGGATTGGTAGAGTCCAATACCTGGATGTTAATCACAGGATTGGTAATAACCCAATACCTGGAAAAGGCATGAAGCCTATAATAATCACAAGATTGGTAATAACCCAATACCTGCATGTCACAGGATTGGTAATAACTCAATACCTGGTTGTTAATCAAAGGATTGGTAGAGTCCAATACCTGGTATTTAATCACAGGATTGGTAATAACCCAATACCTGGCAGAGGCATGAAGCCTATAATAATCACAAGATTGGTAATAACCCAATACATGGCTGTCACAGGATTGGTAATAACCCAATGTCTAGTTGTTAATCATAGGATTAGTAGAGTCCAATACCTGTCTATTAATCACAGGATTGATAATAACCCAATACCTGGCAGAGTCATGAAGCCTATAATAATCATAGGATTGGTAATAACCCAATACCTAGCTGTCACAGGATTGGTAATAACCCAATGTCTGGCTGTTAATCACAGGATTGGTAGAGTCTAATGCATGGCTGTTAATCATAGGATTGGTAATAATCCAATACATGGAAGAGGCATAAAGCCTATAATTATCACAGGATTGGTAATAACCCAATACATGGCTGTCACAGGATTGGTAATAACCTAATGCTTGGTTGTTAATCACAGGATTGGTAATAACCCAATGCCTGGTTGTTATCATAGGGTTGGTAATAACCCAACATCTGGTTGTTATCAAAGGATTGGCATAGTCCAATACCTAAAATAGTTGCACAGGATTGGCAATGCCAATACTTGGAACTGATTATGATGATTTACATTCACATGACTGATACCATTCAATACCTGGTTAGTAGATTGGCTGAGGCCAACAGATAGAAATGAGAATGGTTCATGGATGTCATACCATGATAATGAGTATCACATGATAAGCTTGAGATGTTGATATAGTATGACGGGTAAATGATATACATGTTCTTCCTATTCCTTATAAAGAGAATAGATGATTTACTGCTCTATCATAGATAGTTGCAATGCTTTAAAATATGAGAATGTTCTAAACTACTTATCCTCTGCTCAGTTTAATACTATTTAACTGTGATAATAATATTGTTGGCAGAGAGTTATATCTCTCGCTGGGACAATTATCTCACCCTGTGGGATCCACATTTTTTTGGTGGACGTGCACGAGGGGGATTGAGACTGTACTGTAGAGGAAGGACAACAGCAGCAGGGACAGCAGTGACAGCTCAGGTTGAGTGTATTGTCTGTCGTGTCTTGTAGATAGAAGTCCTATGTGTCATCTTTGTACTCTCAGGTCCTTGGAGTTGGTTCGTACTGGTTTCATGAATGATCTAAGATTTTGGCTTGAATGCCTCGAGGTTTTATGTTGCTCCAATATGTGTTTTGATAGAGCAACTGTTATATGTTGTCCTCGAGATGAGATGAAACAATGTTGTACAATGTATATCATGATATGTATGAGTTTTGGATCTTTCAGTAAAAGTTTTCTATATGAGGATATCCTTGCAAAATGGTTTTAAATTTTAGTGATTTTTGTTAATCCGTTGTTTATGTTTATTCCACTTAATTAGTAATGGTGTGTTTGTCAGTTTGATGACTGTCGTTACACTTGAGTCTATTATTTTATTATTTTTTGAAAGCTCTTATTATATTGTATCTTTTCCTTACTTATATTTGACTTTGGTATCTCTATATTACCACATCTATTTATTTGAATTTTATAATACAACATGTATATCATTCTAAACTTGGCAGAGCAGTATATTCAAAACACTATGATATTCTGAGTAATCATCATACTATACATACAGGCAGAGTAAAATTCTTAAATAAACAGAATACATGTCATCTTGGCACTTTATGCACTAGAATCATGCAATTGAACTTCTTAATACACTGATAAGAGTTAATTACTTAACATACGAGTAGTCGTCATTTGCACCTGTAAATTATTTGTACTTTCTTGGAAAACGTGCATATCAACCCAAATCTTGAGTTGTGCAACACATAACTTAATTAAGAGTTAATTACTTATCATGGAAAGAATTATTAATAACAAATGAGAATTTCTAATGATGTCCTCGAGAAATGTGCCAATTCATGTTAATACTAACCACACATATAAACTATAACTTGGAGCGTGCAAACAGGTTTCCATTGAAACATTGTAGGTCATCATCTTTTTCTTTGAAAATGTCCAATTAGTTAATTACTAGAATCGTACAGCCTGGGTTTATACCCAAACGTATAGGTATTGCAAATCTGGGTTGTGCGCTATTGTCTTCAACCTCTATACTGAGCAATTTAGGATTTGATCAACCGTGTAAATTCCAACAATCCAAATCGTACAGATTGGTTAATAAATTAAGATCATGCAAAATGTGGAGATGAGAAATGTGCAGTAAGGAGTCAGGCGACGCTAAGACTATACAGCACCTGGGTAATTGTTGTTACCCGCGATAAACAGAGATCTAACTGAAATCACCCATTTCATAGAGTTATTATGTGCTTAGTGAGTGAAATTCTACTCTTCGAGGATCGAGATGGCCAACATCAACTGGAAATTCATCCAAAGCCTATTTCCAGACATCCGTGGGGTCGTCTTCAACCTAGACGTTGCCCTGGATTTGGACCTACTTCACACAACAACTCCACCTCGCACACAAGTTGAGGAATGGGGCTCAGCTAGGTGCTGCTCGTGGTTGGGAGTTGTGGATTCGAGCTTGGTCCTCAAGGCCAGAGTCAAGGGCATCAACTCAAGGTGCTACTTGTGCCAGAACAGCCCTTGGTCAGCGCCGCACAGCTACTGCGCTGCTGCTCTAGCTGGTCAGGGCCGCGGGTGGTTGGGGCGCAAGCTAGGGTGAGGAAGAAAGGTGGAAAGGTGGAAGACGATGCCAAGCTAGCTCGGCTCTAAGGAGCCCTAAGATCACCCTGCTCCTCTCCCTTCTGCTAGCCGATTTGGCACAGCTATACACTACTCAAGGGTGGTCTACACCGATCAAGAGGTAATAGATAAGGGAAAGAGGTTTAATGCATCTATTAATGGGTAAATTGCAGCTTCAACCCAAGAAACTTGAAAATATCATAACTTTAGCCTCAAAGGTCCGATTCAAGTGATTTCTTTTGCAAACTTTCAAGTGTGAGATCCACTACAACCTCAAAGCATGAAAGCATACTAACTAGATTGACTCAACTTAATCAAAGCACTAATCACATGTTGAACACTTATCTTAGCTTAATCAACATGGTGATGCACTAATCATTGTACTTACTAGTTAAACTCGGAGTGGGGTCATACAATCTCCCTCCCTTATAAGAATTTCATCCCGAAATTCCTAAATGAGAAAAGGAAACTTGTTATGAATCTCTGACTCAAGCTCCCATGTGGCTTCGTCTAGGTTTTGGTTCCTCCACAAAACTTTCACTAACCATATCTCTCGATTGTTGAGCAATTCTTAATTCTCCGATCAACTATTTGTATTGGTCCTTCAACATAGGACACATATTTTTTGAGTTGTGCAGGTTCTGGGTCCACTATCTTCTCTGTACCAGGGTAACACTTCTTCAGCATCGATACATGAAACACATCATGTAAATTAGCTAACTCGGATGGCAAATCCAACATGTAGGCTACAGGTCCAATCCTCTCAATGACAGGATATGGGACCATAAACCTAGGAGTCAGTTTGCCTCTCTTGCTAAGACTCAACACTCCTTTCCATGGTGAAACTTTTAGATACACTTCATCACCAACCTCAAACTCAAGAGGTCTACGCCTCTTCTCAGCGTAACTCTTCTTCCTATCCTGTGCAGCTTTCAACTATTCTCTGATCACTATAATCTTTTCTATAGTCAAATCCACTATCTTTGGTCCAAGAATCTATTTTTCACCCACCTCGTACCAACATACGGGTGATCTACACTTTCAGCCATATAGAGTTTCATACGGGGCCATACCAAGACTGGAATGGTGACTATTGTTGTATGCAAACTTTATAAGGCTCAAGTGTTCTTCCCGACTTCCTCTGAAATGTAGGACACATGCTCTCAGCATGTCCTCAAGAGTCTGAATGGTCCTCTCTGACTGACCATCCGTCTGCGGGTGAAAAGTTGTACTGAATCTCAACTTTGTGCCTAAAACATGATGCAACTGATTCCAAAACCTAGATGTGAACTTAGGATCTCTAGCTGATATTATTGAAACTGGGATACCATGCAACCTGACTATCTCATACATGTATATCTTAGCCAACTTTGGGACATCAAAGGTTGACTTAATAGGAAGAAAGTGAGCAGACTTAGTCAGTCTATCCACAATTACCCATATTGAGTCACAACCTCTGGATGTCCTGGGTAATCCTACCAAAAAATCCATTGTGATATATTCCCACTTCCACTCTGGTATAGGAAGAGATTGTAAGGTACATGTAGGTTTCTGATGCTCAGCCTTAACCTGCTGGCACACACTACACCTAGCTACATACTCAGCTACATCCTTCTTCATACCTAACCACCAGTACAACTCCTTAAGATTCTTGTACATCTTAGTGTTGCTTGGATGCATAGAGTACATCGATGCATGTGCTTCCTCAAGAATATGTTCTTTCTAATCACTATCTCCAGGTACACACAACCTATCATGCTGATACAACAAACCATCATCTGAAAACCTAAACTCTGGTCTTTTTCCCCCTGTCATGTCCTGCATGTTCTTCTATAACTCACTGTCACTCTGTTGTAGTTCCTTGATCTGATCATAAAAGGTAGGCTTGACTTGCATCTGTGCAATCAAACCACTCTATTCTGTCACTCCTAAGTCTAGGTTCAACTTCTGCATCTCTACTAGAAGGTCTCTCATGAAACATGCCATAGAGAATACATCAGTTGTTGAACTTGACTTCCTGCTCAAGGCATCTGCTACCACATTTGCTTTTCCAAGATGATAATCTATCGTCACTTCATAATCCTTGATCAATTCTAACCATCTTTGTTGTCTTAGATTCAGATCCTTCTGGGTGAAGATATATTTCAAGCTCTTATGATCCTTAAACACCGGGCATGCCTCACCATAAAGATAGTGGTGCCATGTCTTAAGAGCATGAACTACTGTAGCTAACTCTAGATCATGTGTTGGGTAATTCTCCTCATTCTTCTTAAGCTGTCCAGATGCATAAGCTACTACTTTTCCTTCTTGCATCAACACACAGCCTAAACCTCTCCTTGAAGCATCACAAAACATTGTGTAGCCTTTATCTTCCTTGGGTAGGATCAACACTGGTGTTGTAGTCAACCTCTTCTTTAAGATCTGAAAACTCTTCTCACAGTTGTCTGACCAGACAAACGGTGCATCCTTTCTCGTTAAGCGTGTCAAAGGTGACGCTACAACACTGAAGTTCTAGATGAACCTCCTGTAGTAACCTACAAATCCTAAGAAGCTTCTGATCTCAGTAGGAGTTTTAGGCTGCTCCCACTATAGAACAAACTTGACTTTCTAAGGGTCAACACTTACTTCATCTCCTGAGATGACATGTCCAAGAAAAGACACCTCAGCTAACCAAAACTCACACTTACTGAACTTAGCAAAGAACTGGTTCTATCTCAACAATTGTAATGCTATCCTCAGATGTTGCTCATGCTGCTCATCATCTCTGGAATAAATCAGAATGTCATCTATGAAAACCACTATGAACTAATCCAAGAATGGCTTGAAAATTCAATTCATCATATCCATGAAAGTTGTTGGGGCATTACTCAGTCCAAATGACATGACCAAAAACTCATAATGCTCATATCTTGTTCTGAAAGCCGACTTAGGAATATCTGAAGCCTTTCTCCTCAACTGATGATATCCAAATCTCAATTCTATCTTAGAAAAGATCGTCGCTCTACGCAATTGATCAAACATATCATCTATCCTTTGCAACATGTACTTATTCTTAATGGTGATCTTATTCAACTGTCTGTAGTCTATACATAACCTCATAGTACCATCTTTCTTTTTCACAAATAAGACTGGAGCTCCCCATGGAGAAGAACTAGGTCGAATGAAACCCTCACTACTACAGAAACAACATTCAACGTCGCTTTTAGAGGCGTCAGTTTTTTAAAGAAATCGACACTGGAACCATTCAACATCGGCTTTTAAGGAAAGCCGACATCTATATTTGAAGACCAGTCAGACACTGGTATCGCTTTTTATTCAATTTCAGCTGAAGAAATGCAACCAACGCCTAAAATAGCCCACGAAATTCCAATTTTTCGATGCCTAAACATTTTTTAAAATTACACAAAAATAGCAAGGAAGCAAACTACATGGCATGCAAGTATGCAAAACAAGCACACAAAGTATGGATACACAAATATGAGAGATGGTTATACTGCTCAGTCATCTGAGCAAAAACTTAGAACAAGGAACATAGAAGAAAGTGGGGTAAACAGGGGCTTCCCAACTCATGATGTCCTTTCTTGAGTCATACCAATCTTTAGCTCTATCTTTAAGGGAGAAAGAGAACAAGGTCAACCGAATTGTATCATCACTAGCTGTCAACGTCCTGAAGGTGGAGCATACTTCAAGAAAGGAGTCCAAGTGCTTGTAGGGGTTCTCACTCTCTGAGCCGTAGAAGCTGGGCAGGAGCCCAAGAAGACCTGGAGGAATAGAGAATTGCTCCCCTAGAATTTGATCAACCCTGCTAACAATTGGCGATTTGTAGTTGCTAGGCATGAAGTAGTCTTGAAGAGGCTTGTGAGGTGCATTTTGGTATCCCATCTTGTTTCCTCCCGAATGGCTTGTCACATGCACAAAGCACAACCAAACAAAAGAAAGCAAGTTAGTAAACCAATATACACAAAGAATGCAAAGAAAAATGAATAAAGAATAGCAATGATGAGGGTAGTAGGAAAAGTCAAAACAAAACTAACTAGCTAGGCCGAAAGCCTCTAATCCCTGGCAACGGCGCCAGAAAGCTTGGTGTGATTCCGCTAGAGGTGCAACACACTAGCCGATTTGACCCGACTAGATGCGCCCCACAAGATCGAAACACACGGGAGGGTTCACTTTCGAAATTTATAAACCTAAACTAACACACCTACGTCTACTAAAACAACTACACCCGCAAGCGCACAGGGTTGTGTCATAGTATAGGAAGGTGGCAAGTATAGGGTCGATCCACAGGGAAAAGAGGGGGCGCTAGAGCTAGGTTAGTTTGGCTAGGATCCTACTGCGGAGACTAGGGTTAAGGGTTTGAAGGTGATTTGATTGTTAAACTACTATGGACAAACAAGCAATTTAAAGACAAGAATAAAATCTATGTTAACCCTAGACTAGATTAAGACTAAGCAGGAAAGAAAGGACTAAGCTAGGTATGAAAAGGCAAATTACACTAAGGCAAGCAAGAGAGAAGTAAAAGAGCTACGCTAACATGAACAAGGCAAGGTCAAAGCAAGAAGCTAACTAAGCAAGAAAAGAGCCAACTAAGCTAAGCAAGCACCAAAGCGAGGGTTTTAAGTAGTAAAGAGATGTGTGGGATGTTTAGGGGTATGAACTTATCACTTAAGTTGGGGGGTGACATATGAACATTATGATTCCATTTAGATTATCCAAACCAAACAACAAGTTAGAGTCTAATGAATTAACCTAAGCTACTAACTGGCCATGGATATGCTAGGTTGTGCATAGGGGAACTAGTCCCTAGAACCCCCTATTACCCTTACGAGGCTCAATTGGGTTAGGGTTTAGGTTCAATTCAATTAGCATCTAATCAAGTCTAGGTTTCTAGATTAGGAATTCCTAGGGAAATTAGGGGTCGAGGGTAGTAATGGGGAGGTGAGATTAGGGTTTGGACCCCAATTCCCCCACATTCTAGCCTTGAGAAGGCTCCATGCTAATTGCACTAGAATTACCTAATCTAGCTACTTAGATCACTCACTTAGGTTTAGGGAGATGGTTTAGGATGTAGGAAGATGGTAGGCAACCTAGGGATCCAAGAATTGGACATAGGGGCAAATCCCAAAATTCACACATATAAGCAATTTGCCTAAATTCCTAGGTGATTTCACACACAAACCAACAAGCAATCCATGGAGAATGAGATAGAAATAGAATATAATCATTAACAAATGGAATTACAATGTTTACATGTCATTTCCCCCAACATGGTTTCAAGGTAACATAATTTCCCCCAAACAGCCCACCCACAGGGGCCTAGCTACTCATAGAAATGGAAAATACAAAAAGAGAGAAGAAAGAGGTAGAAGAAGCCATGGAGCTCAGTGTAGATGAAGCAATCCTCCTCTCCAGCAGCTACAGGATGTCCTCCTCCCTCCTCCAAGGATGAAATGATGTGGAATGATGAAAGGAAGTGGATGCAAGGCTTAGATATGGGGGGTTGTGTGGTGGAAATGGTGAAATGGAGTGGATTTGAGGTGGATATGGAATGGAATGGAGTGGGTGGTGATTTGGGAGTGAAAATGGGAGTAGAAGGTAGCTAGCCTCGTGCCCCAGCCTCCACCTAGGTATATATAGGTGTGGGGAGGAAGCACTAGGTCAAGTAGGGGTAAAATGGGAAAAACAGTGTAGAAAATCAGGTAAAATTGTGTGTAGCACGGCCGTTCTGGACAATGGGTAGCACGGCCGTGGTGGATGGGAATGGCCGTAGTGGAAACATGAAGTGAACAGGGGAATTTGGGGTTTTTGGGATTGGTAGCACGGCCGTTCTGGCCAGCACGGCCATGCTGGAAATTCCCAAAATGGCCATTCTTGATAGCACGGTCGTTCTGGCCAACTAGGTCAAATTTTGAAGATTCTGCTGATTGGGGCATGTCCTAGAACGGCCATTCCATGGTAGCACGGCCGTTTTGGGGTCATTACCCTGCATTTGAGTGTTGAACTTGGCCATCCATGAAGGTTATTGCTTCAGTACATCCTTTGACCACTTGGGGTTGGTTTCGAGTGGTTTAAGCCTTATTTTGGGCTCCTCCAAGCCTATGGAAACCCTAGATTCAGCCATCTTCTTTCCAATCCATCAAGTAGTGGACAAAGTACCAATAAAACATACAAAAACCATCCATAAGTGCATTTGACAATAAAACACATATTGAAGGAAATAACATGTAATCTCACAGTTGTAGATGTGATTGAAATGCAAAATGACACAAGATGAAGCCCTAAAATAGGGCTGAATCACCACCCCAAACTTGAAACATACTTGTCCTCAACTATGCCCCAACTCAATCTCTCTACAAACTTTTCACATTCAAGACATGACAAATGCAATGTAAAAGGTGATTATTGTTGAATGGGATAAAAAAATGACTAAGTGCATGCATTCCACCTTTCTCCTATCCTACTTTCACAAACCAATCATGAAAAGAGCACAAAACATATGAACTTGAAATATAGTGCATAGAATACACAAGCTATCCCTATTTCTTTCATGTAGTTCTGGGGAGACCGTTTCATAATGGCGTTAATCCAGGATGAGTAGGAGTGTTGTTTCACCTTCATGCTTTCAATCTTATGCTTCGAATCATACCAAATGACCCACGTGGTTGCGGAAAAGGGCAAAATGAGCTAGGTTTGATGTTTCCTAGCTCAATGGTTATGAAACTGGAAGAAATGGTTGTGGTAAGCTTCTTGGAGTGCTTCTACACACTTGTCTTTTCTTTATTTGAATGCTCTTAAACAGGAGCATCCTTTTATTTTGTTTTTGCTTTTCTTTTTCTTTTCTTTTCTTTCTTGCCCTTGGTGTAGATAGGGCATATGGTGGATAGAGTGAAGCGGGGAGGTAGAGATGTGGCCACCCCAAACTTTTAGAGGTGGCGACGGCTGATATGTGCACCTTCGCAGCCTTTAATGAGGCGGTGGGGTAAGAAGATGGTGAGAGAAAATTCAAGTCAAAAGGGAGGGTCATAGGTATGATTCTCCACATAAGACGTCCTACATGAAAATTAATCCAATACTTCATTCTTGATATCACACCACATGAATGAACAAGATGAAATTGATATATCAATTCAAGTGATTCCACAAACACAGTGTTCAAAGCTTGCTCAATTTCACAATTCAACCAAATCATCCACAAACACAAGAGAGGTGACTTACATGTAAAAAGTCAAGAATTGATACCATTTAGCAACAAACAATGTTAACTCACTTGCATTTGTCAAAGGTCATCATTTTTACTCAAAATAGTAGAGATTGGGTCAAAATATACTTTTAGGAAAGAAATCTCAAATTTGGGCAAAATTGGCCAAAACCGTTCCAAGTTGCCTCCAATCACATCTAATCGTATATTATTAAACTTAAAGAAGCAAACAAGCAAATCCTAGCCAAAACATGCAAAAATTACCAAAAATCTACATGATATGCAATGCATGGAAAAAATAGAAACATTTTTAAAATTATGCAAAAATAGCATGGAAGCAAACTACATGGCATGCAAGTATGCAAAACAAGCACACAAAGTATGGATACACAAATATGAGAGATGGTTATACTGTTCAGTCATCTTGAGCAAAAACTTAGAACAAGGAACATAGTAGAAAGTGGGGTAAACAGGGGCTTACCGCCCTACCACCCCAAACTTTTAAACCATGTTGTCCTCAACATGAAATAGAAGCTCAGAATGGTAGGGTAGAGGGCATGGAGTCATGGTAGATAAATGCCAAGAGGGGAGAAAGATCCCAATGTGTCCATTGAGTAGGGGATAGCCTCCACGTCTGTGGTGTGCACCGCGACCGTTTTGGAATGCATGCAACATGGTCGTGTTGTGTGGCACAGCCGTGCTGATATCCTTTATGTAGCTTCTCTACTGATTTGCAATTTTCTGTTCATTTTTGTTCTCCTCCTTGTCAATATCATCCATGCATCACTCTCCTTCCAATGTACCTGTCCTAAAATGACATAAACAACAAAAACCATCAAGCATAAAGTGTGTGTGTGTGTTTTCTTAGAAAGTATAAAAACAAAGCAATTGTATCAAAAATGGGAGGTTGGGTCAAAAATTCCCAAACCTAGGTGGGTTGCCTCCCACAAGCGCTGAGTTTCTTGCCTTCATCTAGGCTTCTTGATGATTCTTCAAAATTCACCCATTTGGAATTCTCAAGTGTCCATTCTTACAAAACATGCATCCTTCATTTTCACTCAACCTTGGTTCCTCATCCCTTTCATCACAATAATCATCACCAATTTCTTCACCTTGGTGTCCTCTCAAATGCCCATTTGGACTTGTGAAGTGATCATGTCCAATATCCCTATCTCGGACTCGCCGGGTTGGGGTCTTGTACATGTTGATGTTGATCTTCATGTCCATAAATGAGACTGTCATAGTGTCACTGCGTTCATGAATGTCAGCATCAGCTGTAGATAAGAACGGTCTTCCCAAGATAATGGGAATCTTCCTATCCTTTGGCTCCATATCAAGTACAATGAAATCTGCCAGGAACACCGTGCCTTTTTCTTTGTTTATCATCACCAAGACATCATCCACTCTACCTATTACGACCTCACCTCCTAATAACCCCCAATTAAGGGAGACCGAGAGGCCGAAGCCGCACACATAATTTCCGGATCAAGGTTCAGCAATTAATTGATAACAATTATTAAATTCTACTAAACTACACTGAAAGGCTGTAATAAATAAAAAATTTCATACCTTTGAAAATTTTGGAATTCTGAAACTTCTATCCAGAACTCGGACTAACTAACTAATCCTCCTTGGACTTTAATTAGTGTATTTCACAATATGTCAGATTACTGTTAGTCCTTTTTGTTTTGTACCTAAAACGCCGACAAACAAAACGTCGGTCAGCCAAAGCTGGTATGTGGGGGATTCACTAATCATGCAATTATCCATAACAAAGTATTGCATTCAATTATCAATTAACAAACAATATTACGTTTTAAGTATAACTACGCGATCCATGTGTACCCTATCCCCTGCGTTGTCCCTGCAGTGGACCTGGATACTACCTCCCTTATGGTAGATTCACATTATACCCCTCATGACTTCACCTAACAGGTGAATCAATTTCTAGGGATGAGTCACATGGCACTACCCGTAGGTAGCCCACTCCTTAACTCACGGTATGCTACGAGTCTCATGGCACTACACATGTGTAGCCTAGTTTCTAACTCATGATACCCTAGACCTTGCTCTAGGTTATCCTTAGCCTTTTCATAGCCACAGGGGTGGACTCAGATCTAGCTAGTTATACATGTATACACATAGTGATAGTCATACTCACTTTATAGTTGCATGAATTAAAACATCCAACAGTTATTTCATGCATTGAGGGAAACGTCGATAAAATCCTCAGAAAACTAATCAGTATAGCCATAAGCGTAACCACATACCTCTTATTGCAGTTTCAGATACATAATCAAATATGAAGAGAGAGAATATCCAAGCAATCAAACAAAGTGCACAGAAAACCCTAAAATAAAAGTACAAGTTTACTTTTATTAATATTTATCCAATTTCATCATGTCCCTTAGAGTTTTTATCCAATTTTAGGGTTTTCTTGAAAATTAGGGTTTTTCTTTCATTCTTAGATATTATGAACCCTAATTCATCAAATATACTTAAAACCTTTACATTCTCTCCCTTTAACATTCCTAACAGTTTTAGAATCATTATTTAGCAATTTATCAAAATAACAAGGTTTCCTTCTTCTTTTACACTAAATTAGGTTTTTCATGTACATTATATTTCATTCATAGACATAAACCCTAATTTTGCCATATTTGTATTCAAAATGGATGAAAACTTCATATTATTAATTAACAGGTTTATAATCCTCAACTTAACCCATTAAGTTACAAAGAAACATCTTTTTGATGTAATTAGGGTTTCCAATTAACTTAAAATCCATTTTACTAGAAAATTAAATTACTTTTGCAAAACGAACTGGAATCAGGTTATACAACCATTTTTATCAGGTTCCTTGCATTTTTCTACCCAACTTTCATATATAAAGTTCTTTTATACGAGATTCCTAGCTATTTCTATGATTTTAACAAGGAAAAGCGTTTATTTGCAAATTCAATCAGAGAGGATATTTACCGGATTATCTCAGCCATTTGATCAGTGCACCAAAGGTCCGTGCTTTGATCCAATGCACGTAGTCGATCGTACCCACTAATAGGATCGCGTGTACACCCTTTCTTGGCCGATCGTCAGATCCCGATCCAACGCTCCGCGTCGAGCGTTTCCTTCTTGCGGCTAAGTTAGGCACGTCGTCCAGGGACCGTCGGATCGCGCCTCGATCTACGTTGGTCCAGGATCCAAGGGTTGCTGGTTGTCATCCTCCCTCTTCTTATTTCTTTGATCTCGCGGCGGTGCCGCGGCTGGAGCTCGTCGGGGCGATGTCGATCGAGCACAAGGGAGGGTTTCGGTGTTAAAGGAGTGGCCGCCTGGGATCGTGAGGGTGAGAGCGAGTAACAGGGGGTACTATATATAGGCTAGGGGAGGTGCCCTTAGGGGTTCTGACCCTGCCACCAAACCTCCTTTTATCCCAATTGGGCGTTTCTCAAAGACGCGACAAAAGCTCGTTAAAGTAGGGTTTGGGAGGTTCGTCTCCCAATCCCGAATTCAATGGGATACTTCCCATGCTTGCTCATATCCTGTTGTGATCGGAAACACAAGGGGAAAATCCCATGTGGGCGGCTACAGTCTGTGTCCCTTTGGGACTCTGGACGATGAGTCGGGTCAGTTGGATCAAAATCCAACGGCCACAAACATCCGCGTTTAAACAAAAAAAGGAAAGATTTCCCAAATATTCGAATTATTTCCCAAGATAAAGGTTAACTTGAAAATTTGATAACTCCCAATTCTTAATTCCGTTTTACTTCAAATTTTGAGGAAAGCTAGTTCGTGCCTTTATCTTTACTTGTGAAAAAATTGGAGTCATTATCCAAAGGAAACGAGCCCTTTTCTTCAGTTTCAAGTTATTCCTTATTTAATTGTATTTTCCATACTTTTCCATTTTCTTTTGTTATTTTATTATTACCCTGGGTTCCTTGAGCCCCAAGGAACATTAATAACTTGAAAATCCTATTTGGGAAAAAGTATTTTAGCCTTTTAATCATCCTTTAATCATTTTCTTATATATTCCATTATCCCCTTGTATTCTTTTATTAAATGGAATTCCTTTTTCATTTCTTTTTATTTTTCTTTCAAATGGGCTTAATGGCCAATAAGGCCCAACAAGAAAGCATGCACGAAAATCATTCAAATCAAACCATGAAATCAAACATTGATCTTATTTAGTCATTTAAAAGAGATTTCCAAATCTCATTACATGTTTTTGGAAAATGAGGTTATAACATCCTCCCCTCCTTATAGGAATTTTGTCCTCAAAATTCAATCAATCAAACAAACAAATTTAGATATGCCTTTTCCATGTCCATCTTCAACTCCCATGTGGCCTCATCCTCTCCATGGTTCTTCCAAAGAACCTTTACCATCTCAATATTCTTATTTCTGAGCTCTTTTACCTTGGTATCTAGAATCCGCAAAGGCAACTCAGGATAAGACAGCTTTCCTTGAAGCTCAATTGGTTCAATGCTCAGCACATGGCTTGGATCTTGCACATATCGCTTCAGATTGGACACGTGAAACACATCATGCATCATACTGTATTGAGGGGGTAACGCCAAATGATATGTGGCTTCACCAATCCATTCTAACACTTCAAACGGACCCACGTATCGAGGACTCAACTTTCCTCTATTTTTAGCTATAGCTCGGAGCGGTCGGATTTTCAGAAAAACATGTTCTCCCACAGCGAAATGCACATCAGTGCGCTTCACATCAGCATACGACTTATGTCGGTCATGGGCTCTCTTTAGCCTTTGCCTGATTAAAGCGACTTTATCAACATACACTTGGAGTTCATCTGACCTCAATAAGGTCCTTTCACCAACATCATCCCAGTGAAGTGGCGACCGACACGGTCTCCCATATAGAGCTTCATATGGAGGCATCCCGATACTGGCTTGGTAACTATTGTTGTAGGCAAACTCAGCTAAAGGTAGGTACTGCTCCCATGATCCACCCCAATCGAGCACACAAGCTCGCAGCAGATCCTCTAAGGTCTGAATCGTCCTTTCTGACTGACCATCTGTCTGGAGGTGATAAGCAGTACTGAACTTCAACCTCGTACCTAGTTCCTCTTGAACCTACTTCCATAATTTGGAAGTAAACTTTGGGTCTCTATCTGAGATGATGGAACCGGGTATGCCATGCAAGCGCACTATCTCTCTGATATACAGCTCAGCTAAATCAGACACCTTGGCAGTGGTCTTTAGGGCAAGGAAGTGTGCTGACTTGATAAGGCGATCTACCACAGCCCATATCGCATCATGACCTCTCTTGGTCTGGGGTAGACCCACCACAAAATCCATGGTGATATGCTCCCATTTTCACTCTGGAATATCTATAGACTGAAAAAGTCCGCCGGGTCGTTGGTGTTCAGCCTTCACCATTTGGCACGTAAGACAACTGGCTACATAAGCTGCAATGTCTCTCTTCATCCCTGGCCACCAGAAAAACCTCTGCATGTCCTTAAACATCTTAGTAGTTCCTAGGTGTATCGTGTACTTAGACCCATGAGCCTCTTGTAGGATACGTTCCTTCAATGGTGAATCTTCAGGAACCCATATGCGATTCTCAAAATGTATTCCTCCATCTATTCCCAATGACAGACGGGTCTGTGGCTTCTGCATCAAGCCTTTCATCTTGTCGAGTCCTTCACTGGCTAACTGTGCTGTGACAATCTCACTCAATAGCTCAGACTGTATCTGGATATTGGCCAATCGAACTCGATCATCCAACGGTTGAGGTGACCATTCCACCAATTCTTCTAAGCTCTTCCACTGACTAGACAAAACAGTTGCACACCTAAGCTGTTTTTGACTTAAGGCATCAGCTATGATGTTCGCCTTTCCTGGATGATAGGCAATGGTGAAGTCATAATCCTTCATGTACTCCATCCATCGTCGTTGTCGTAGGTTCAAGTCTTTTTGCGTCAGTAGACACTTCAGGCTCTTATGGTCTGTGAAGATCTCAAAAGTGGCACCATACAGGTAATGCCGCCAAATCTTCAAGGCATGGATGATAGCAGCTAACTCCAGGTCGTGGGTCGGGTAATTCACCTCGTTGGGCTTGAGTTGTCGGGAGGCATATGAAACCACATGCCAATTCTGTTCCAACACACAGCCAAGTCCCATCTTTGATGCATCGGTGAAAATCATGAAACCCTCATTGCCTGATGGTAGAGTTAAAACTGGTGCGGTGGTCAACTTCTCTTTCAGCTCCTGGAAACGAGCTTCACAAACATCGGACCACACGAACTTCACATCTTTCTGACTCAACATGGTCAGAGGCAAGGCGGTCTTTGAGAAATCTGCGATGAAGCGCCGATAATATCCTACTAACCCCAAGAAGCTTCGTATCTCGGAGGGGTTCTTCGGTGCTGGCCAATCTCGAACCGCCAACACTTTAGCTAGATCTACGGCGATCGTTCCTCCTGAGATGATGTGTCCAAGGAACATGACTCGGTCTATCCAAAACTCACATTTAGAGAATTTCCCATAGAACTTCTGCTTTCTCAAGATATCAAGGACTTTACATAGGTGGTCTCGGTGTTGTTCTAAGTCATCTGAATAAACAAGTATGTCATCTATGAACACTATGACAAACTAGTCAAGGAAGGGTTGAAACACACTGTTCATAAGGTTCATGAACACACTGGGTGCATTGGACAACCCAAAAGGCATAACCACAAACTCATAGTGTCCATACCGGGTCCTGAAAGTGGTCTTTGGGATATCCTCACTCTTAACCCTCAATTGGTGGTAGCCCGATCTCAAGTCGATCTTGGAAAAGACTCGAGCTGACCTCAACTGGTCAAACAAGTCATCTATCCGGGGTAAAGGGTATTTGTTCTTAATGGTATCCTGGTTGATCATCCGGTAGTCTATGCACATTCGGAGCGAAACATCCTTTTTCTTTACAAAAAGAACCGGCGCTCCCCAAGGTGAAGTGCTAGGGTGGATAAAACCCTTGTCTAGGAATTCCTGCAATTGCTTCTTTAACTCAAGCAATTTAGCAGGGGCCATTCTATAAGGTGCTCGGGAAATAGGGTTTGTTCCAGGAGCTAGCTCTATTGAAAAATCTACCTCTCTCTCAGGAGGTATCCCGGGTAGATCATCAGGGAAAACATATGCATAGCTTCAAACTACCTCTGTCTCCTCTAAGGGTTGCACCTTGGGTTCTGGCTCGGTGACTAATGCTAAGAAAGCTTGACATCCTTTACTCATCATCTGTTCTGCCTTTAAGGCTGACACATACAGGCTGGTGGTGGCATCCTTCCTACCCATAATGACAAAAGGTGGGTGACCTGGTCTCTTAATGATCACTTTCTTTTCCCTACAGTCAAATTTGGCCCTATAGGTAAAAAGTCAATCCATGCCAATGATTACATCAAAATCATTCATGTCAAGAAGGATAAAATCTGTAGGAAACTCATGATCTCGATATTTCACAGGAATCACTGGAGTTTTCAAAAGGGAAGTAAAGATCCGACCACTCGGGGTTGTAACATCTAAGACATATCCTAGATCCTTGATATCCAAACAAAGCATAGTTGCAAGATTTCTCAAAATGAAAGTATTAGTAGATCCAAAGTCAAACAAAGCTTTCACATTATGTCCCATAACTTCAAGCATGCCTACATTATTTTTCATCATGCATTAGACCATTACATGCTTAACTTAAAACATAAAGAAAACTCTAAGGGTTATTACCCTTGATCAAACGATTAGCATTAACTTGAGCCTCCTCATTGTCAATGGAAAACACCCGAGCTTGCCTTCTTTCTCCCGCAGGTGGGGCTACAGCTATAGGTGGAGCTGCCACAGGTGGAGCTACTGCTGGTGGGGCTGCCACTGGTCCTTGTCCTATGGGCTCTAGCATGGGACAGACGGATTGCAGATGTCCTTCTTGGTGGCAGTGAAAGCAAGTCTTCTTCTTGTAGCGACATTCGTCGGTGTGGCCCTTTCCGCAGGTGCGACAAGGAGGTCGGTTGTTCTCTTGACGAGGTTTCCCTTTCCCTCCATGTTTACCTTTAGCTTGATGACGTCCTTGACCCTTATTATGGTTGTTTCTCGGGCCTTGGCTCCTTCAGTGAAGCCCAAGTACCCCTTTGGTGGAAACTTAGCAGGCATCACTATCCTCTCCATGTCTAAAGTAGTGTTGTAGGCTTCGGCGAAGGTTCTTGGCTTGCTTGCCATCACATGGGGTCTGATGGCAGGATGAAGTCGCTCTATGAAGTGATCCACCCTTCTCTCTTCATCCATCTTATACCCAAAACGTTCCAGGATCTGGAACTTGCGCCCGAAGTCCACCATAGAAGAGTTCCCTTGGGTCATGTTGGTGAACTCCCTTTCCTTTTCTTTCTTAGCTGAGACTGGGATGAATCTGGCGGTGAAGATCGTCTTGAAGTCATCCGAGGCCATGGGTTCTTCTGTCAAATCTCGGCCGGTGATTTGGGTCTCCCACCATATCTTGGCTGCTCCTTCCAGGAGATGAGCAGCAAATAGGACCTTCTTGATCGGCTGAACTTCAAGCATACAGAACCCATTCTCGACTGCAAGCAGCCAATCTTCTGCTTTGTCGACCACCTCTATCTTGTCCTCTCCCCAGAACTTCTCGATATTCAACTTGACGAAGTCTAGGATGGTGGCTCCTAGTCGAGGACGAACTGGATGCGGCTCACCATTCTCAGCTCTGGCTAGGTCTCGGAGGGCCAAGGCATTAATGGCCTCTGTCAGCTTCTTCTGCTGCTCTATCCACAAGGCCTCAGAGGTGTGGATCATCATAGTCAGTTTTGGACCTCCAGCTTGGTCCTCCTCCATCTGGTCTACTTCCTCGTATACATGTTGCTCTTCATACCCTTGGTCCTGCTCTTGATCAAGGTTGCTGAAGGGTATCAAATCAGGGTTAGGGACCTCATGAGTGGTTTCTTCAGGCCTCTTTCTCTTCTTAGAGGATTCACCATCATGGTTCCTCTTCCTCTTCTCAGAAGACTCCTTTCCTTTGCGGGGAGGCCAAGCACTCCTAGTTGGGTTCCCAGTGCCCTCGGGGATAGCAACTATCTTTGTACGAGCCATCTACATAAGCATAACAAATAGTCCTTTAGTTTATCATTAAACTAATTATACTTATGTCAGTGACGTCTCATTACGTATCTTTTATTAATTTTATGGAGAATTCCTTAATCCTTAACTTATTTGCCCATACCACATGAGGGTGGGGAAGAGAGAGAAATCCCTAACTCTTAAAGTCCTTAATAGAATTTGTGATGAGAAGGGATGAATAAGATGAGAAAATCCTAAAGGTATCTTATTTCGATTCAAATCCTAGGACATCGGCCAGGAAGTCACACATTCCGGGAGTCCTCGTATTCTGACTAGCGGTGCGGAGGAAAATTTTGCCAGCCCCCAGAAGTGATCCTTTTCTAGACACCTCAGTCTTTCAAAAAATCCTCTAATAACTCCCTTGGGTTCTATGGAGTTTGTAAAATTTAATAAATATTAACAATTAAGTGGAGAACCTTGGCTCTGATACCAAATGTTACGACCCCACCTCCTGATAACCCCCAATTAAGGGAGATCGAGAGGTCGAAGCCGCACACATAATTTTCGGATCAAGGTTCAGCAATTAATTGATAACAATTATTAAATTCTACTAAACTAAACTGAAAGGATGTAATAAATAAAATTTTTGCATACCTTTGAAAATTTTGGAATTCTAAAACTTCTATCCAGAACTCGGACTAACTAACTAATCCTCCTTGGACTTTAATTAGTGTATTTCACAATATGTCGGATTATTGTTAGTCCTTTTTGTTTTGTACCTAAAACGCCAACAAAAAAATGTCGGTCAGCCAAAGCCGGTATGTGGGGGATTCACTAATCATGCAATTATCCATAACAAAGTATTGCATTCAATTATCAATTAACAAACAATATTACGTTTTAAGTATAACTACGCGATCCATGTGTGCCCTATCCCCTGTGCTGTCCCTGCAGTGGACCTGGATACTACCTCCCTTATGGTAGATTCCCATTATACCCCTCATGACTTCACCTAACAGGTGAATCAATTTCTAGGGCTGAGTCACATGGCACTACCCGTAGGTAGCCCACTCCTTAAATCACGGTATGCTAAGAGTCTCATGGCACTACACATGTGTAGCCCAGTTTCTAACTCATGATACCCTAGACCTTGCTCTAGGTTATCCTTAGCCTTTGCATAGCCACAGGGGTGGACTCAGATCTAACTAGTTATACATGTATAATCATAGTGATATTCATAGTCACTTTATAGTTGCATGAATTAAAACATCCAACAGTTATTTCATGCATTGAGGGAAACGTCGATAAAATCCTCAGAAAACTAATCAGTATAGCCATAAGCGTAACCACATACCTCTTATTGCAGTTTCAGATACAGAATCAAATATGAAGAGAGAGAATATCCAAGCAATCAAACAAAGTGCACAGAAAACCCTGAAATAAAAGTACAAGTTTACTTTTATTAATATTTATCCAATTGCATCATGTCCCTTAGAGTTTTTATCCAATTTTAGGGTTTTCTTGAAAATTAGGGTTTTGCTTTCATTCTTAGATATTATGAACGCTAATTCATCAAATATACTTAAAACCTTTAAATTCTCTCCTTTTAACATTCCTAACAGTTTTAGAATCATTATTTAGCAATTTATCAAAATAACAAGGTTTCCTTCTTCTTTTACCCTAAATTAGGGTTTTCATGTGCATTATCTTTCATTCATAGACATAAACCCTAATTTAGCCATATTTGTATTCAAAACAGATGAAAACTTCATATTATTAATTAACAGGTTTATAATCCTCAACTTAACCCATTAAGTTACAAAGAAACATCTCGTAATTAGGGTTTCCAATTAACTTAAAATGCATTTTACTAGCAAATTAAAGTACTTTTGCACAACGAACTGGAATCAGGTTATACAACCATTTTTATCAGGTTCCTTGCATTTTTCTGCCCAACTTTCATATATAAAGTTCTTTTATACAAGATTCCTAGCTATTTCTATGATTTTAACAAGGAAAAGTGTTTATTTGCAAATTCGATCAGAGAGGATATTTACCGGATTATCTCAGCCGTTTGATAAGTGCGCCAAAGGTCCGCACTTTGATCCAACGCACGTAGTCGATCGCACCCACTAACAGGATCGCGCACACACCCTTTCTTGGCCGATCGTCAGATCCCGATCCAACACTCTGCGTCGAGCGTTTCCTTCTTGCGGCTAAGTTAGGCGCGTCGTCCAGGGACCGTCAGATCGCGCCCCGATCTACGGTGGTCCAGGATCCAAGGGTCACTGGTTGTCATCCTCCCTCTTCTTGTTTCTTTGATCTCGCAGTGGTGTCGCGGCTGGAGCTCATCGGGGCGATGTCGATCGAGCACAAGGGAGGGTTTTGGTGTTAAAGGAGTGGCCGCCTGGGATCGTGAGGGTGAGAGCGAGTAATAGGGGGTACTATATATAGGCTAGGGGAGGTGCCCTTAGGGTTTCTGACCCTGCCGCCAAACCTCCTTTTATCCCAATTGGGCATTTCTCAAAGACGTGACAAAAGCTCGTTAAAGTAGGGTCTGGGAGGTTCGTCTCCCTATCCCGAATTCAATGGGATACTTCCCATGCTTGCTCATATCCTGTTGTGATCAGAAACGAAAGGGGAAAATCCCCTGTGGGCGGCTACAGTCTGTGTCCCTTCGAGACTCTATACGATGAGCCGAGTCAGTTGGATCAAAATTCAACGGCCACAAACATCCGCGTTTAAACAAAAAAAGGAAAGATTTCCCAAATATTTGAATTATTTCCCAAGATAAAGGTTAACTTGAAAAATTGATAACTCCCAATTCTGAATTCCGTTTTACTTCAAATTTTGAGTAAATCTCGTTCGTGCCTTTATCTTTCCTTGTGCAAAAATTGGAGTCATTATCCAAAGGAAACGAGCCCTTTTCTTCAGTTTCAAGTTATTCCTTATTTAATTGTATTTTCCATACTTTTCCTTTTTCTTTTGTTATTTTATTATTGCCCTGGGTTCCTTGAGCCCCAAGGAACATTAATAACTTGAAAATCCTATTTGGGAAAAAGTCTTTTAGCCTTTTAATCATCCTTTAATCATTTTCTTATATATTCCATTATCCCCTTGTATTCTTTTATTAAATGGAATTCCTTTTTCATTTCTTTTTATTTTTCTTTCAAATGGGATTAATGGCCAATAAGGCCCAACAAGAAAGCATGCACGAAAATCATTCAAATCAAACCATGAAATCAAACATTGATCTTATTTAGTCATTTAAAAGAGATTTCCAAATCTCATTACATGTTTTTGGAAAATGAGGTTATAAGACTACCTCTAGGCACTTTTATGGATCTATCCGCCAATTGGAGAGTGCAATGTGCCGGCTTCAACTTGCCTAAGCCCAGCTCAACATAGACATGATATGGCACCAAATTCGCACTAGATCCCAAATCAAGTAAGGACCTGTCTATGCGATGTCCCCCTATGTAATTAGGTATGAGTGGGGCTCCTGGGTCTTTTCTCTTTACGGGAGGGGCATGTTGTATGATGGAGCTCACTTGTTCAGTCAATCTCACCTTCTTTGGAATCCTCCCTATTGACCTTCTTTTCACAGTGCATAGGTTCTTGAGGAACTTGGCATATGATGGGATTTGCTTGATAGCATCCAATAGTGGAATGTTCACCTTTACTTGGCGAAACACCTCAAGAATATCAGCATTGTGCTTTTGCCTCCTTTTCAATTCCGGTGGCTCATCTAGTGCTTCTACAAATGGAGGATCACTAGTTTTTTCCGCACTTACATGAACATGAGGTGGAATGCTAGGGATGGTAGGACCTGCAAAAGGGATATGTGGTGGATCACGTGGAATCCCAAACTCAACATGCGGTATCACAACATCATCTTCAGCAATATCAATCATAGTATCACCACTTGGCTGCCTTTGCTTTGCTTTATCAACCTTTCTTTGATTTGCGGGCTGCTCAAGAGTTTTCCCACTCCTTAGAACTATCACACCACTACCTTGCTCATGAAGGGGGGGCATGTTTTGGCTATGGAGGAGGTGGAGGTGGCACTTGGGGTTGAAATTGAGGTGGACAAGAGGATTGAGGAGGAGAAGAGAATTGGGGCTAGAAAGTGAAGTTTTGTGAAATTTGAGGTGAGGGAGGTGGTGGAGGAGTGTAAGGCTGGGGATAGCCTTGGAAGGAGTGAATGGGATGCACTTGCATGGGGGGTGGACTGTAGAAAACTTGTGAAGAGGGCATGGGTCCACTTGCTTCATGATGGCTCACGATGGGTCTTGAAGACAATTTTTCTTCTTGTAGAGCAATTATGGAAGACAGTTGCTCTATTCTCTCTTCTAACCTTGCAACATCTCTTTGAACATCATCAAATCATTTCAATCTAGAAAGAACCTCTTCCTCAAACCTTGAGTTGTATGTCAGACTTTGTGGTTCCTGTTAGCTATATGAGTGAGGTGTCTTCTTTTCTTCCCCATAGAACTCAATAGAATTGACCGGGTGGCAAGGAGCATTTGTCACCTGGTTCTTCATGAAGCTCACCATGTTACCAAGAATCTTCATCACTTGGGGGCTTGGGTCATCATGAGTAGGGGTGTCAAACCAAAGGCATACCTGATAACACCCAAATTTGCGCATATTTTCTATGCATTTTATCTATAGTTTTACGCCACATTAGTCTTAAAATGCACTCTTTTATTCATGTTTTATGTTTTCTATCTCTCCATTAGATAATATAGTGAAAATAGCCAATAATGTAGCTAACTAGCCTGTTTTAGACTTGCAGGCACCGAAACTAGCCAATTTGGGGACTCTCAAGTACCGAACCAAAAAATACAAGAATTCCAGCAGCTGCATGGTCTGGCCGATACGGCCGCGCCGACCGATACGGTCGTGCCGACCGATACGTCCGTGTCGCCCGATACGGCCGCCGCCTGATACGGCCGCCGCCTGATACGGCCGCATCGACCGATACGTCCGTGCTGCCCGATACGGCCGTGTCGACCGATACGTCCGCCCCGCCCGATACGGCCACGCCGCCCGATACGGCCGCATCGCCCGATACTGTCGCCGCCCGATACGGCCGCGTCGACCGATACGGCCGCGTCGACCGATACGGCCGCGTCGACCGATACGGCCGCGTCGACCGATACGTCCGCGCCGACCGATACGGCCGTGCCGCCCGATACGGCCGCGCCGACCGATACGGCCGCGCCGACCGATACGGCCGCGCCGACCGATACGGCCGCGTCGACCGATACGTCCGCACCGACCGATACGTCCGCGCCGCCCGATACGGCCGCGCCGCCCGATACGGCCGCGCCGCCCGATACGGCCGCGCCGCCCGATACGGCCGCGTCGCCCGATACGGCCGCGTCGGGCCGATACGGCCGCGCCGCCCGATACGGCCGCGTCGCCCGATACGGCGGCGTCGACCGATACGGCCGCGTCGACTGATACGGCCCGCCGCCCGATACAGCCTGCCCGATACAGCTGCCGGAATTCTTGCCGACACAGTCTCTGGGTGACATTCATATTGGCCCACCTGATGCCTCAAGATCGTAGCCACGGATGCAGGACATGTGGACCAATAAAAGCTACAACTCCCATCAGCTCACTGCCTATAAATAGCAGCTGCCTACCTACAAGAGCGCTCTCTCGAAGAAGAGCCGGAGGGAGGACCCTGCAAGAGCTAGTGCCTAGACCAACGAGCTAGTGTGTCGGGTTCCCCAAGAGTCTACTTCTCGATACGGTCTTGCCCGATACGGTGTTGCCCGATACGGTCACGCCGCCCGACCGATACGGCTGCGCCGACCGATACGGCTGCGCCGACTGATACGGCTGCCGCCTGGTACGGTCTAGAGAGAGAGAGCCGAGGAGTCTAGAGGGACGAAGAGAAGACCCAAGGATCGAGATCCGACCTGCACAGAGGCCGAGGAGCGAGAGCCACCTCTCCTCTACGGGCTATATCTCTTCCCTCTTCTTTTTCATTCTACTGCATTCCTTTGTTTCTTGTACAAATGATGTTTATCCATCTTTGTTCGGTGCCATCTATGCTTGTCTATGGCTAGTTAGCTCCTTCTTGGCTATGTGGTCCGATCTGGGCATGTCTATATACTTTTGGCTTAAGCAAGTAGATTCATATCAGATCTAGTATGTTGTATGTTCTATTTTCTCTTTCCAAGTTATGATTGCTAGTTTGGTTGATCTCTTACTCGCTTGAACTGCTGTTTGTGCCTGTATCGAGAGATCCGTTGTAGGAATAATTAAGAGACGATAGTTTGGATCTGAACCTGAGAGGAGGACGATCCAAGGTATTCTATTCCTAACACCCTGGAATATCCTAAGACCTGAGAGGGAACTTAGTATATTTTGAGGTGTTGATATGTCATTCCTTGAGAGAGGGTCGATGACATATCATTGATGGTTTTAGTCATGCATCGCGAGAGCGAGTGGGATGACCCCACAGGACAGATGCCACCGTGCATACTAGATGCTTGCTTGGGTGTTCAAGGGTTGTCTACGCCCGAGAACGAGTGCATAAACCGCCCTGTTTGTGGTTACATAGCCAAGAACTCTCTTTCTCTGTTTAGTAGACTCACGAGCTCTGTTTTGTTTTGTTTTCTTTTCTTTATTTTGTTTTATATCATGACAACCCGCTAGACTAGTTCTAGCAATTACTTTTATCGACTATCGTCTTGGCTTATCTGACTAAAGAATGAAATCTTTGGCATCCTAAACATCACCACGTCCCTGTGTTCGACCCCGTATATCTACTTTGACCCCGTAATATAAGTTGCGGGGGCCTAGAAGGTTTTGGGTTATAAATTTAAATCTTGATTCCTTCCTTTGTCCCGCGTTCGTTTCTGGACGCATGAAAAAGGTCGGTCAATACCCTCTTTCATTCATCATGCTAGAAGCTCGAATTCTTGATCCTTCAGCCAACTGCTCAAACAAAGGTCATATCTCCTCAGGTGGCCTAGCCATGAAAACTCCTCCACAAGAAGAGTCCATTGTGTTTTGGTCCTTTAGAGACAAAATAGAGTAGAATGATTGAACTAGCTATACAAAGGGATCTCATGGTGCGGGTACTCTCTCAAAAGCTTCTTAAATCTCTCCCATGCATTATGAAACTGCTCATTGCCCATTTGGCTAAAACTTGTCACGGAACATCGCATTTGTGTCAACCTTTCTATAGAGTAGAATTGTCTCAAGAAAACATTCTTCATTGTTTCCCAACTCATGATGTCCTTTCTTGATTCATACCAATCTTTAGCTCTATCTTTGAGGGAGAAAGAGAATAAGGTCAACCGAATTGTATCATCACTAGTCATCGACGTCCTGAAGGTGGAGCATACTTCAAGAAAGGAGTCCAAGTGCTTGTAGGGGTTCTCAGTCTCTGAGCCATAGAAGATGGGCAGGAGCCCAAGAAGACCTGGAGGAATAGAGAATTTCTCCTATGGCATTTGATCAACCCTGCTAGCAATTGGCGATTTGTAGTTGCTAGGCATGAAGTAGTCTTGAAGTGGCTTGTGAGGTGCATTTTGGTCTCCCATCTTGTTTCCTCCCGAATGGCTTGTCACATGCACAAAGCACAACCAAACAAAAGAAAGCAAGTTAGTAAACCAATATACACAAAGAAAGCAACGAAAAATGAATAAAGAATAGCAATGATAAGGGCAATAGGAAAAGTCAAAGCAAAACTAACTAGCTAGGCTAAACGCCTCTAATCCCCGGCAACAGCGCCAGAAAGCTTGGTGTGATTCCACTAGAGGTGCAACACACTAGCTGATTTGACCCGACTAGATGCGCCCCACGAGATCGAAACACATGGGAGGGTTCACTTTCGAAATTTATAAACCTAAACTAACACACCTACGTCTACTAAAACAACTACACCCGCAAGCGCACGGGGTCATGTCGTAGTATAGTAAGGTGGCAAGTATAGGGTCGATCCACAGGGAAAAGAGGGGGCGCTAGAGCTAGGTTAGTTTGGCAAGGTTCCTACTACAGAGACTAGGGTTAAGGGTTTGAAGGTGATTTGATTGTTAAACTACTATGTACAAATAAGCAATTTAAAGATAAGAATAAAATCTATGTTAACCCTAGACTAGATTAAGACTAAGTAGGAAAGAAAGGACTAAACTAGGTATGAAAAGGCAAGTTACACTAAGGCAAGCAAGAGAGAAGTAAAAGAGAAATTAAATAGCTATGCTAACATGAACAAGGCAAGAACAAAGCAAGAAGCTAACTAAGCAAGAAAAGAGCCAACTAAGCTAAGCAAGCACCAAAGTGAGGGTTTTAAGCAGTAAAGAGATGTGTGGGTTGTTTAGGGGTATGAACTTATCACTTAAGTTGGGGGGTGACATATGAATATTATGATTCCATTTAGATTATTCAAACCAAACAACAAGTTAGAGTCTAATGAATTAACCTAAGCTACTAACTGGCCATGGATATGCTAGGTTGTGCATAGGGGAACTAGTCCCTAGCACACCCTATTACCCTTACGAGGCTCAATTGGGTTAGGGTTTAGGTTCAATTCAATTAGAGTCTAATCAAGTCTAGGTTTCTAGATTAGGAATTCCTAGGGCAATTAGGGGCCGAGGGTAGTAATGGGGAGGTGAGATTAGGGTTTGGACCCCAATTCCCCCACATTCTAGCCTTGAGAAGGCTCCATGCTAATTGCACTAGCATTACCTAATATAGCTACTTAGATCTCTCACTTAGGTTTAGGGAGATGGTTTAGGATGTAGGAAGATGGGAGGCAACCTAGGGATCCAAGAATTGGACCTATGGGCAAATCCCAAACTTCACACATATAAGCAATTTGCCTAAATTCCTAGGTGATTGCACACATAAACCACCAAGAAATCCATGGAGAATGAGATAGAAATAGAATATAATCATTAACAAATGGAATTACAATGTTTACATGTCATTTCCCCCAACATGGTATCAAAGTAACATAATTTCCCCCAAACAGCCCACCCACAGGGGCCTAGCTACTCATAGAAATGGAAAATACAAAAAGACAGAAGAAAGAGGTAGAAGAAGCCATGGAGCTCGGTGTAGATGAAGCAATCCTCCTCTCCAGCAGCTGCAGGATGTCCTCCTCCCTCCTCCAAGAATGAAATGATGTGGAATGATGAAAGGAAGTGGATGGAAGGCTTAGATATGGGGGGTTGTGTGGTGGAAATGGTGAAATGGAGTGGATTTGAGGTGGATATGGAGTGGAATGGAGTGGGTGGTGATTTGGGAGTGAAAATGGGAGTAGAAGGTAGCTAGCCTCATGCCCTAGCTGCCACCTAGGTATATATAGGTGTGGGGAGGAAGCACTAGGTCAAGTAGGGGCAAAATGGGCAAAATAGTGTAGAAAATCGGGTAAAATTGTGTGTAGCACGGTCGTGCTGTGTTCTGGACAATGGGTAGCACGGTCGTGGTGGATGGGAACGGCCGTGGTGGAAACTTGAAGTGAACAAGGGAATTTGGGGTTTTTGGGACTGGTAGCATGGCCGTTCTGGCCAGCACGACCGTGCTGGAAATTTCCAAAATGGCCATTCTTGATAGGATGACCGTTCTGACCAACTAGGTCAAATTTTGAAGATTTTGTTGATTGGGGTGATGCGATGATTTTGAGTCTCATTTATAGACCTATTTCATATGTGTTTTATGCTTTTATTATTCATTTTTATGGTTAACGTAGCATAATTCATCCACTTTGGTCTGTGCTATTATTTTATGTCAAATCCCCTTTATTTCATCGTTTTGAGCATTAATTGTCAAAATATTATTATTTGTGTGAATTTATGTGATCTTGTGTTTGAATTTCAGGACAAATGAGTATTTGCTTCCGTCGATAGCATCGACAGAAGTCGATACCATCGATGTGATCACACGATTCCAACTGAAAGGAGCAGCAAAGCGTCGATACTATCGACAGGGATGTCGATGATATCGAGATACCATCAACTTGCTGGCGAGGAAGCAGTCGATACCATTGACGCATTGAGGCTACAGCGACGCAAAACGACAAAAACCGACGCCTACAGGAAGTCGTACCATCGACTCGCGTTGATGGTATCTACACCGTAGGATATGAGTTTGCTTTCTTATGATCTCAATCGGACAGCTACGGTTAATTAGCGACCTAATGACCGAGATATACCTAATGACGGCCGCCCAGACGTGAGGAGGAGATCTCATTATCCATTGCACGAGTACTGAGGAGCGGTAGAAAGGAGAACGGAGGCTAGAAGCTCATACTTGTTGATCCGGAGGCCGAAGGAGACGGATTCCACCACCGAGAGGCGGTAGAGCACGCGTTCTACACCGAGGATCAACCAGCTCTTCTCCGTTCAGGGGTTTTCCCTTTCATTCCACGTTTTTCACATGTTTTCCCCTATTTCTACCATGTACTTGTGTGAGATGAACATGCGGGGCTAATCCCCTTCATCTTTAGGACCAGGAGTAACCCGGGAATTCATTGTATGATGATTTTATATTAGTAATTCATATCTTATCTCTTAAATCCGTGGTATAGTTTCGTGTTCTCAATATATTGTTATGCTTGATCACCATAATAATAACCTAATGCCCATAATCGCTTTGAAATAAGGATTAACGGTTGAAAAGAGACGAAATCTACATTAATCGATAAATCCCTTGAACAAGGTGGTGTAAATTTAATGGTGGAAACTGAGAGATCGTTCATAATGCACCTAGTTTAGGGTATAGGTTACTACGACGGTGGAACCTACCTAAGCTTAGGTAGTGAATTGTACCACGACAGTGGGCAATTCTGTTTTCAGGCCACTACCCGGATAGAGAGATGAAATGGAGGAATTATATAAAATCTAATACAATGATAACCCGCGGTGAAACCGCAATCCTAAAGATACCTTTTTGAATTGATGAAACCAACATATAATCAATTGCTTCTTTTGTTTTGTTTTTATTTTTCTTTTATTTTTAACAACAACTCTCAACTTGTTAATCGGCTTAGCTGATCGCAAATAGTTAGTAGGAGTCCCCGACGATTGCACGTATCCCTGAGTTCGACTCGGGCTTCACAAAGGCATGTACTACTCGACGCGTTCACTTGCGTTTATACGCACGGTAAAATTGCGTCAAGTTTTTGGCGCCGTTGCCGGGGATACGGCAATTTATTGGCACTTTGAGTGATGTGAGCGGCCATTCTAGGCCACATTTTTTTTACTATAGTTTGAAACAACTTCAAATATTTCTAAATTGTTCGATAATTTTTATACTCGTCATAGCACTGTACTGAAACTCGAATTTTCTTATTTCAGGTACTGTGCATGGTGCAGACGCGTAATACTGACTACGCAGGTCACGCACCCGAGGTTCCGCTGACGGGACCTGAGGACGAGGAATATCATGAAGAAGAGGTAGATTCCGAACTTGAACAGGAAGAGATGGCTGAGCCACAGACTATACGGGAGAGATCAAGGCTTCTTCCCCATCAGCTTCAAAAGGGCCTATAAAGAAGCAGGCAGTCAACATACCTACTTATAAGATTGATCCGGCGTTGATAAATCTGGTGAAGTCGAATGCTTTCCATGGGCTCAAGAATGAGGACCCCGTCGCGCACATCAGCCAGTTTGTTGAGAACTGTGACATGGTAGAAATCGATAGGTTTCCACAAGAGGCACTGTATCTTAAGCTTTTCCCGAGTTCATTGGCGGGAGCCGTGCGAGAATGGTTACATAATTTGGATGATGATTTTGTGGAGTCCTGGAACCATATGGTGGAGGTTTTCTTTGAGAGGTTCTTCCCTCCTAAGAAAACTAACGACATGATCCGGAAGATTCATAACTTTACCCAACAGGCCGGTGAGACATATTCTGAGACCTGGGAGAGATTTCAGGTCATGCTGAGGAGGTGCCCACATCATGGGTTGGATAAAGAGACGCAGGTGAAGATCTTCTATTTTGCTCTCTCCGAGCACGATAGGAGTAATCTGGATTCAGCTGGGTCAGGATTCTTTCTGAATAATACGGACACCAGATGCTGGGAGATACTAAAGAATATAGCTAGAAAGCAGTCATGGGGTGAGAGAGAAAGAGGTCCGGTAGAGAAAGTTTGAGTAGCAGGTGAGTCCAAGGCAATGAAAGAGCTGAATGAGAAGATGGTTCTTCTCGAAAAGAAGCTACTGGCTAAGGAGGATAATGAGTCCGAGGATGAGGCTCAAGTCAAATTTTTGAGGCAGCAGCCAGGTTACAGGAACAACGATTATTCATGGAGAAAAGACAAGAGGTTCTCGTGGAAGGATCCAAACAATTTTCTACAGGATCCGGATGCCAAACCCCAGCCAGCTGTGGAGGACAAGAGCACGGAGTTGTTAAATCAAGTTATAAAGCAGAATCAAGAACTCATGGCTAATTTTGGCCAGCAAATAAAGCAACAAGGAGAGTTCATGAATCAGTTTGGGCAAACACTGCAGAGCCATGGGGTGCAGATGAGGACTATTGAGACATCTATGGCACAGATGGCAGCAGAGATTGCCAGTTTGAAGAAACTGGAAATTCAAGGTTTTCCGGGAAATACCAATGTTCCAGGGGGAAACCAGCAGGCAAAAGCCATCTTGCTCAGAAGCGGCAAGAAATTGTTAAATCCAAGGGCCGAGGAGACAAGTACACCACAAGCTGAAGAAGAAGGTGAATCCAATGAGGAGCAGCCCGCAAAGGTCACAGAATCAGTCAATGACACGGCCGTGGAGGATACTGAACAACAGGTTGCAGAGGAGGACCCTCAGAAAAAGACACCTTATGTGCCACCTCACCAAAGGGCACAAGCTGTTCCGGTCCCGTATCCAAATAGTGCGAAGGCAAGGAAGGCAGATGCACAATTTAAGAAATTCTTAGACAGTTTCAGGAAGCTTTCAGTCAATATCCCTTTACTGGAAGCCATTGAGCAAATTCCTTCATACGGGAAATTTCTAAAGGACATTATCACGAAGAAGAGGAGAATTCCGGATACAGAGGTTGTCGTGCTTAAGGAACAAGTGAGTGCCTTCATCATGGGCACTTTGCCGCCAAAGAGGCAAGATCCAGGGTGCTTCAACATTTCTTGTTTTATTGGGAAGGTTAAATTTTGTGAAGCGTTATGTGACTCAGGGGCAAGCATCAACTTGATGCCCCTTTCTACACTCAAAAAGCTGGGATTGAAGGAGTCACGGCCAAGCAATATGACTATTCAATTGGAAGATAACTCTGTGGTAAAGACTTATGGAATCTGTGAAGATGTGTTAATAAAGGTGGATAGGTTTGTCTTTCCGGCAGATTTTGTAGTCATGGAGATGCAGGATGAACATGGCAACGAGCTGTTACTTGGACGTCCTTTCCAAGCTACATCTGACATGATCTTAGATATGGGAATAGGTCGGTTGACCTTGGGCATAGCCGATGACCGCTTTGAGATGGTCATGCCTTCTAGTACTGTGTCATCTAAAGCAAAGGAACAATGCAATATGGTAAAACATCTGGATAGTAACATCTCACTCTGTCTTGGGAAGCCATTTCTGGACATGGCTCATGTGATGAGCAAGGTGGACAATGGAACTTTGGCTGTGGATATCATGGAGAAGACCAAAGTAGTTTCTCTGTGCAAAGCTATAGGATTCCCGAATGATGAGGAGGACATTCCGCCTTCCATGGAAGATGATGTTATTGCTATTTCTGTTCTTGACGCATATCCGGAAATACCATTGGAGGCTTGTTTGGCTAATATTACACATGACTGGATGAGGAGCAAATCACTCAAGGAGTGCGCCAAGATGCTCCAAATGCTTCCATGCTTCTATGCGAGGGATTATGAAGATCTAGGTGAACTTCCCCCGCCACTTCAACCATCTTTGATAAGTCCGTCGGATCTAGAATTAAAGCCGTTTCCACCGCATCTCAAATATGTCTTCCTAGCTGAGGAGGACAAGTTACCAGTGATCATATCTGCTTATTTGAGTGCGGAAGAGGAAGACCAACTGTTGATAGTGTTGAAGAACCACCAGGGAGCTTTTGGGTGGTCTGTTGCAGATATTAAGGGGATTTCTCCTACTCTATGTCAGCATAAGATTCGGCTCGAGGAGGGAGCCAAGCCCGTGATTCAACCTCAACGACGTCTCAATCCAAGCATGATGGAGGTTGTGAAGAAGGAGGTTATTAAACTTCTTGTTGTAGGTATTATTTACGCCATATCAGACTCGACATGGGTGAGTCCCACACAGGTAGTCCCTAAGAAGGGGGGAATTACTGTCACCCAAAATATGTTGAATGAACCTGTCACCACCCGATTGGTAACCGGGTGGCGAGTTTGTATTGATTACCGCCGTTTGAATGCCGCCACGCTAAAGGATCACTTTCCTTTACCTTTCATTGATCAAATCCTAGAGCATCTTGCCGGCCGATCGCATTTCTGTTTTCTAGACGGGTACTCGGGGTACAACCAGATCTCGATTGATCCTTTGGATCAAGAGAAATCTACCTTTACTTGCCCTTATGGGACTTTCGCGTACCGCCGAATGCCTTTTGGTCTAAGCAATGCACCTGCGACGTTTCAGCGTTGTATGCTCGCCATATTTTCTGACATGGTAGAGTGTTGTCTCGAGGTTTTTATGGATGACTTTTCGGTGTATGGTGCATCGTTTGATGAATGTCTCTATAATTTGGACAAACTTTTACAGCGCTGTGAGGACACACATCTGGTCCTCAACTGGGAGAAATGTCACATGATGGTGACTGAGGGGATAGTGCTAGGACACAAGGTGTCTAGCAAAGGTTTAGAGGTAGATCCGGTCAAAATTGAAGTAATTTCCAAGTTGCCCCCACCAAATTCTGTTAAAGGGGTAAGAAGTTTCTTGGGACATGCCGGGTTCTATCGTCGATTTATAAAAGATTTTTCTAAAATTGAAAAACCTCTATCCAAGCTTTTAAAGAAAGACGCAGTTTTTTATTTCAATGACAAGTGTTTACATGTGTTCGACGTGTTGAAGGAAAAATTGATTTCTGCACCGGTTGTTCAAACGCCGGATTGGACGAAACCGTTCGAACTAATGTGTGACGCTTCGGACTTTGCGGTAGGAGATGTGTTGGGGCAGCGGATGGACAATAAACCTGCCGTGATTTTCTACACTTCGAAAACCTTAAATGATGCCCAACTAAATTATACAACTACTGAGAAAGAATTACTCACCGTTGTTTTTGCTTTCGAAAAATTTCGGCAGTACTTAGTTGGATCTAAAGTAGTTGTATGGACTGACCATGCCGCAATTAAATACTTAATGGAGAAAAAAGACGCAAAGCCTAGACTCATCAGGTGGATTTTGCTCTTACAAGAATTTGACATCGAAATCAAGGATAAATCTGGGATTGAAAATGTTGTTGTTGATCATTTGTCTAGGTTAGAAAGGGTGGATGAAAAAGATTTACATATACCCATAACCGAGACGTTTCCGGATGAACAGATTTTGAAAATTAACTCTAAGGATCCTTGGTTCGGTGAGATTGTAAACTATTTGGCTTGCGGGATCATCCCGGAGGATTGGTCATATCAGGAGAAGAAGAGATTCTTCCATTCTTTGCGATATTATTTTTGGGATGACCCGATTCTTCTTAAGCAATGCAGGGACGGTATCTTGCGCAGGTGTGTGCCTGAAGTGGAGTATGAGAGCATTTTACGTCATTGCCATGCATCACCTACGGGAGGACACCACGCCAGCTCTCGTACGGCAGCTAAAGTTTTGGAAAGCGGTCTTTATTGGCCAACCTTGTTCCGAGATGCCTACAAATTTGTAAGGCAATGTGATTCCTGCCAACGAGCCGGTAACATCTCAAAGAGACAGGAAATGCCCCTGAATGTGTTTCAGGAAGTGGAGGTATTTGATTTGTGGGGAATAGATTTTATGGGACCCTTTGTGTCCTCAAATTCCAATTTATATATCTTGTTAGCTGTTGATTATGTGTCGAAGTGGGTGGAAGCAATACCCACAAGGACTAACGATTCCACTGTAGTGTGCAGATTCGTGAAAGAAAATATTTTCTGCAGGTTTGGGGTGCCCCGAATGATAATCAGTGATGGGGGTACGCATTTTAGGAATAAAAAATTCTCTGCATTATTGAATAAATATGGGGTTAAGCACAACATAGGTACCCCATATCATCCGCAAACTCAAGGCCAGGTGGAGGTCTCTAACCGTGAAATTAAGAAGATTTTAGAGCGTACGGTGGCGTCCACGAGGAAGAACTGGAGTGCCCTACTGCCGGATGCTTTGTGGGCATACAGGACGGCTTACAAAACACCTATAGGCACCACGCCTTTTAGGTTGGCATATGGTCGGGCTTGTCACCTACCGGTAGAGTTGGAGCACAAGGCGCATTGGGCGCTAAGAAGGCTAAACCTGAGTTACAATGAAGCGGGAAGGAAGAGATTGTTGGAATTGAATGTACGGATGACGGCGTATGAGAACGCACGGATATACAAGGAGCGCACAAAGCTGATCCATGACTGCCACATCCAGTTGCGCACGTTCAAAAAGGGAGACAGTGTAATGTTTTTCAATTCACGACTCAAGTTGCATCCCAGGAAGCTAAAATCCCGGTGGACTGGACCGTTCATGGTAGAGTAGGTAAAACCACACGGCGTGATCTTAGTGGGTGATGGTGATACCACGTTCTTGGTAAATGGACAACTGTTGAAGCTCTAATTTGGTGAGAACTACAAGAGGAAGGTGAATGAGGTCAAACTCATTTCCGTTCTGGATGCATGAGGTGCCGAAAGCCGTCTAGCCTAAGACGTTAAATAAGGGCGCTTGTTGGGAGGCAACCCACCCACCGGTACATTAGGATAGTTCATGTACATTCGTAGGTTGATTTATTTTGGCTTGATTTTTAGTGTAAAAAAATATACTGTGATCGTTTTGTTTGATGTGCAGGCTGAGGCAGCGTCGATACTATCGACGCACTGGTCGATGGTATCGACCATGGAATAGGTAGACGACTATAGATTTCGCACTGCGTCGATACCATCGACAGCCTCGTCGATGGTATCGACAGACCGACAGGCAGATCGAAAAATCAAGGTCGATGGTATCGACATGCCAGTCGATACCATCGAGATCTCTGAAGATTTACAGAAGAAATCGACTCAGTGAAGTCGATACTATCGACGGGCGTGTCGATGGTATCGACACTTTCAAGTGAAAAAGGCGGCGGCCGGTCTCACGAGGATTTACCCTAATCAGGCTAGTCGATACTATCGACTCTCGTCGATGGTATCGACCACCCACGTCACTGATCTGCGCGAACAAATCAACGGCGATTGCGGCAGCCACATCATCGATCCGGGTGAAGCGTCGATACCATCGACTCGCGTCGATGGTATCGACACGTCAGCGATCCAGGTTTCAAGATCCAGCCATCGACAACCGTCGATACTCGCGATGGGGGCGGATAGCATCGACTAGTGTGGATACCATCGACTCGCGTCGATGGTATCGACGGGTCAACACTGGCGCCGGCCAAGTCTATTTAAGGAGATTCATTACGTCAGTTGACATCCCACCTTCAGAGCGATCTCCTCCCTTTGCGCCGAGCACTCCCCCGAGTCGTCCAAGCCCAAAGTAGAGCAGCAACGAGCGAAGGTCTTCATCGAGCGGAGATTCAACTCTCCATTCTTCACCGAGCTCTCTTTCTGATCCCCATTTCTTATCGCCAATATGGTGCATGTGGTCAGAGCTTCATCCTCACGTGCGAATCCGATGGACATTCCGGAGTTCGTGCCACCACCGCCATCGTCGATTGCACGTCCTCGACTTGTCCATCCTTCCTCGGAGGTCCGGAAGATCTACGAGGAGATCATACGGAGGAAGATAGAGCCCACCCGGTATGTGGACCAGGAGATGATCCGAGATCTCGGATTTGAGGCCAACTTGGCCTATGTTCTGCAGGGGCAAGCCCGACACACCAGTAGACTGGCTGACGAGTTGCAATATCATGCTGATGATCAGCCGTTCTTCAACGACTGGCCGACGTACAAAGAGTTGGTGGTCGAGTTTATGGCGTCGTTGGACGTCTGTGTCGTGCCCAACGACATAGTAGCTACCGATTGTGAGTGGATCACGGGTCGGGTGTCTTTCCGGCTGTACAACCACGACTACACCCTCACGCTGAAGCAGTTCAACAGGATTTTCAACTGGAACCATTCACAGTACGACTACCGGTGGCCGAACAACCGTACCGACTATGACGCCATCTTCTCCGAGCTGGTGACGGTGTCACAAGGAAAGTCGCAAATTTCAGGGGTCGAACCTTTTCTTTCTGTATAAACTCCTGAAGAAGAAAGAATGCAACTGGGGTGCTTTCTTTCTGCAACGAGTATTGGACGTGAAGAGGAGTACGAGGAAAGCGCTGATTCACTTCGGCGGGCTCATCACCAAGCTGGCTTCATACCTCGGCTTGAATTTCCAAACCCTCACTCCTCTCTCTACAAGAAGCAGGGTAAACTTGCAGCATTTGCACAGGTCCAATCTGCTACTTCTCCGAGATGGTGTGGCGTTTGCGCATTGCCACGTAAATCAAGCATATCATGAATGCTCTCTTCCCGATCTCGTTTTCAAAATCGAAGGTGCACAACATTTTCGGTGGCCAATCATAGCCATCGCAGACTCTGATGAAGAAGGCGGTGACGACGGAAATGATGACGCGGCTGAGGAGGAAGAGGAGGCATTTACACCTCTTCGAGCACGAGTGGCACCACAGAAGCGTCCTCGGATGCATCCAGGTGCATCTTCATCATCTCATCCTACTCTGCCACCACCACCGCCCTCGCAGCCAAGCGAGGATGTCAATTCCATGCAAGGCATGTACACTATGATGCACGATATACAGCAGTCGCAGCAGCAGCACATGGCGATGTATACCGGTATTCAAGACACTACGAACCGGATACATGATAACCAAAGGGCGATGTTTGAGAATGAGCATCTTCTCCTTGATAACCAACAACAGATACATGATCGGTTGTATCGGATGGAGACGCAGTAGGAGCCCTTCTACGACCACTATTGGAGCCAAAATTATTTTGGAGGTTATCCACAACCTCCACCCAGGGCCCAGTTTGATCCAAGCTTCCAGGGGGAGTATCCTTCGTGGGACCCTACGGCTCCGCAATACCCGCCTCCACCACCACAGGAGTGATCTGATATCAGTATTCCAATCTTTAAGTTTGTTTTTGACTATGAGGCCAGAGTCGGATTCAAGCTTAGGGGGGTAGTTGGAACAACTTTATCTTTTACTGTTTTTAGTTTTTAATTTTTTTTTTTGTTCTTGTTATTTGTTTCTTGCATTTTTAGTTTTTTTGTAGGATCCACATGCTATCTAGTGTAATCGTGGATGTCATAAAGTTTGTGTCATCTCATTAATGGTGCATGGGAAAATCAAGGGAAATTTAAAATTTTTGTGTGTTTGGAAAGCTTGTCTTGTTTAACCTTGGGCACATATCCTACGAAAATGTTTGGTTTTGTCAACTTTAAAACAAAATTTCACAACTGTACTCCTAATGATTCATGAAAGTGGACGGAAATGGTTGTTTGAGCCTAAACTGACCAAATGGTAATGAGACTCTAATTGGATGTAAGAGAGAGAAATCTCTTAACTACTATACAGGTCAGTAAGGAGGGACACATAATATCTTTCTAAGGTTCAGTCATCTAGTCTTGTGATCTTTCCACCCCCTTACTTTTCACAATCCACCACAAGAATTGGAAGTACTTTACAAATAAACTTCTTTGACAGCATTTTATATAGATAGGTCCTGCATTGAATTTATTTCCATATGTTTTGCATAAAAAGAAAGAAAAAAAATTAGAATAGTGATACATGCACATTACCCTTAGGTGCATGCCATGTAGTTGCATTCATAATTTTCATGCATAAAGTATATCATGTATCTCAATTTTTCTCCAATGGTGAATTAAATTGTTCCATAACTTCTAAATAGTGCAAAGTTCTGAATTAGGAAGAAAAATAAGCCCGATAAAATATTCATTATCAATTATGGATATAAAGGGTTGAAAAAGAAAGAAAAAGGAAAATAAAAAAAATCTGAAAGAAAATCTGCATAATGAAAAAAAGTTATGTAGAAGCAACAAGAATAAGAAGGAGAAAGGAACATAATATCACCTGCATTTCGAGATAATTGAGTACATGATGTAGCTTAAATAGATGTCCATTTCATTTTGAGATGGATGGTTAGTACATGCATCATTCCACCCAATTTTAGGCATTAGGGCATTTTTCATGTGCATTTGCATCGTTTAGGACATTTTTGTTTTATGCATGTTGAAACTGTGTAATACTTCCACTTTCTTCCATGAACCACCCATCTTCATCCACCCGTTGCTCGGATTGGTAGGCCACCGTGAATTTCTCCTCACTAAAGTATATCAGGAGAACTGCTTGCATGTATATGGTAGTTAGGGCGAGCAACGTAGTATAGGAGATCACAAGATGCACCAAGTTTGAACCGGCGAATTTTATCATGTTAACTGCCTTATGTGATAGTGTCCATCGGTTTTGAGGTTAATTTCTTTTATGGATGATTATTGTCGCCTTGAGGGTAATTATCGTTTCGTGGTTAGAGAGGGCCGGTATGTGAATGTCTGGTGGGAGCCATATGGGATGTTGGTTGTGGTGTGTTGTTCTTCAGTTGACATGAGCAATTCTATTCTAAGGATTAGTTGCTCGAGGGAGAGAAATGTTCAAGCTTAGGGGAGTTTGATGCGATGATTTTGAGTCGCATTTATAGACCTATTTCATATGTGTTTTATGCTTTTATTAGTCATTTTTATGGTTAATGTGGCATAATTCATCCACTTTGGTCTGTGCTATTATTTTATGTCAAATCCTCTTTATTTCATCGTTTTGAGCATTAATTGTCAAAATATTATTATTTGTGTGGATTTATGTGATCTTGTGTTCAAATTTCAGGACAAACGAGTATTTGCTTCCATCGATACCATCGACGTGATCACAGGATGCCAGCTGAAAGGAGCAGCAAAGCGTCGATACTATCGACAGGGATGTCGATGGTATCGAGATACCATCAGCTTGCTGGCGAGGAAGCAGTCGATAGTATCGACACCCAGTCGATACCATCGATGCATTGAGGCTACAGCGACGCAAAATGACAAAAAACCGACGCCTACAGGAAGTCGATACCATCGACTCGCGTCAATGGTATCGACACCGTAGGATATGAGTTTGCTTTCTTATGATCTCAATCGGATGGCTACGGTTAATTAGCGACCTAATGACCAAGATATACCTAATGACGGCCGCCCAGACGTGAGGAGGAGATCTCATTAGCCATTGCACGAGTACCGAGGAGCGGTAGAAAGGAGAACGGAGGCTAGAAGCTCATACTTGTTGATCCGGAGGCTGAAGGAGATGGATTCCACCACCGAGAGGCGGTAGAGCACGCGTTCTACACCGAGGATCAACCGGTTCTTCTCCGTTCAGGGGTTTTCCCTTTCATTCCACAATTTTCACATGTTTTCCCCTATTTCTACCATGTACTTGTGTGAGATGAACATGCGGGGCTAATCCCCTTCATCTTTAGGACCGGGAGTAACCCGGGAATTCATTGTATGATGATTTTATATTAGTAATTCATATCTTATCTCTTAAATCCGTGGTATAGTTTCGTGTTCTCAATATATTGTTATGCTTGATCACCATAATAATAACCTAATGCCCTTAATCACTTTGAAAGAAGGATTAACGGTTGAAAAGAGACGAAATATACATTAATCGATAAATCCCTTGAACAAGGTGGTGTAAAATTAATGGTGGAAACTGAGAGATCGTTCATAATGCACCTAGTTTAGGGTATAGGTTACTACGACGGAGGAACCTACCTAAGCTTAGGTAGTGAATTGCACCACGACAATGGGCAATTCTATTTTCAGGCCACTACCGGATAGAGAGATGAAATGGAGGAATTATATAAAATCTAATACAATGAAAACCCGCGGTGAAACCGCAATCCTAAAGATACCTTTTTGAATTGATTAAACCAACATTTAATCGATTGCTTCTTTTGTTTTGTTTTTATTTTTCTTTTATTTTTAACAACAACTCTCAACTTGTTAATCGGCTTAGCTGATCGCAAATAGTTAGTAGGAGTCCCCGATGATTGCACGTATCCCTGAGTTCGACTCGGGCCTCACAAAGGCCTGTACTACTCGACGCGTTCACTTGCATTTATACGCACGGTAAAATTGCGTCATGGGGCATGTCCCAGAACGGCCATTCCATGGTAGCACGTCCGTTCTGGGGTTATTACCCTGCATTTGAGTGTTGAACTTGGCTATCCATGAAGGTTATTGCTTCAGTACATCCTTTGACCACTTGGGGTAGGTTTGGAGTGGTTTAAGCCTCATTTTGGGCTCCTCCAAGTCTATGGAAACACTAGATTCAACCATCTTCTTTCCAATCCATCAAGTAGTGGACAAAGTACCTATAAAACATACAAAAACCATCCATAAGTGCATTTGACAATAAAACACATATTGAGGGAAATAACATGTAATCTAACAGTTGTAGATGTGATTGAAATGCAAAATGACACAAGATGAAGCCCTAAAATAGGGCTGAATCACTTCCAAAGTTTCACATACAGCTTCAGTGTTTACCTAAAAACTGACATCTAAAGAAGATAAATTTGTGCGCCAAAGTTCCAATATGGACGTCGGTTTTCTTAAAATAACAAACGCTAATGGGTGTTCGCGTGTTGTCCCCTTGATAATTTTTACCCCCCTTTTGGCGTTGTTTTTTTTCAGGGACCGACGCTATTGGATCTTAGGTGTTGATTTCTATAACAACCGACGACTATGGTACAGTTAATAGCACCCACGCAAAATACTCTTCCCCACTATCTATGTTTCATTGCGATTTCTCGATCACCCGCTAGGTCTGGCAAATGTCCCCCTCCATCATTGCTCCCCGCCGTCAGTGCCCCCACCACCGGTGCCCCCACCGCCGTTGCCCCTGCCGCCGTTGCTCCCCCACACCGTCGTTGCTCTCTGATCCTCTCCTCACTGACGCCGCCACCGGTCAGTGCTTTTGCTCCTGGTCTCCTGCTTACCGCCTCCTGGTCACTCGCTCCTGCTCCTATCCTCTCCTCTCCTTGTCGCCGGTCGCCGCTCCTGCTCCTCTCCTCACCAACACCACTCACCGCCGCTGGTCGCTACTCCTGCTCCTGCTTGCTACTCCAGCCACCCACTCGCTGCTCCTATAGGTACATTGAAATAAGATTTAAACTTGTCAACTCTAGCATCCTAATTTGATTTGATTATGTGCTTTGAACCTTGAAACATGCGTGTTAAAGATACATTGAATCCCTATATTGTATGATGTAGATTGATGATAATGTATGAGCTAGTTTGAAATTTTTGAAATCAATTATGAATCTCTCCATCCCTAGGTCATACTAATTTATGTGTAATCTTTATCTTGATGATGAACATGCATGGACACTCGAAATGTTGAAATCAATGTTATAGAATATGATACCTAGATTAAATGATGTTACATGAAACCTAGGATATGAATGATGAAACTAGGATTGTAGGTATTGGAATGACAACATACATGTATTTGTTGGCCTAGAAACTCATCCAAGATTTACTCATTAGGAGTAAATCTTGGATAGTCCCCGGTTTGGGACTGTTCTTGAACACCTAATCTCACTTAGAATGTAAGTGTATAATGTGTATTGGGTTTTCAAGAAAATTTCAGTAGCATTTCCCCATTTGTTGTCTAAGTACATATGTACTTGGAGAACAATGGGGAAATGTTGTCAATTTTTTTTAAAAAACCCAATACACATTATACACTTACTAGTGAGATTAGGTGTTCAAGGATGGGATAGGTGGTACATGTACATTTATTATATATAATAATGACATCACATGTATTTGTTAACCCTAGCTAGACCCTAATCTTGTCCTAAAATATACTTGTTTTCTCTTTGATCATAGAATGGATAGATCATGGATGTCCATTCACAATCACTGCACCCCAGAGTTTATATCTGGTCTTGATCAGTTTATTAGATTTTCCGAGGAACATAGGAAACAACCTAGAGATAGGTTCTACTATCCATGTAGGCATTACGGTAACATCTTGAAAGTCATCACTGGTGACGAAATCAAAAGTCATGTCATGTGCAACGGGATTGTACAAGGCTATACATAATGGAAATGGCATGGAGAGATTTCAAACTCAAAACCAGTGGATGTCGATAGCAGTGCTTCGGTGGAAGAAGAAATTGTCTCCGATGATGTAGATGTGAACGAACTAGTTCCAGTAGACATCATTGATGCGATGTTGGATAGTTGTGGGGTAGAGCACACCGATCCACCTCCCATCTTTAGAAACATTGTGCATGATGCTGAGATACCGTTATACACAGGTTGTACTAAGTTTACAAAGCTTAGCACTGTGTTGACATTGTATAAGTTGAAAGCTAACAATAAATGGAGCGACAAAAGCTTCACTTCATTATTGACTTTGTTGAAAGAAATGCTTCCTGAAGGAAACAAGCTGCCAATCTCAACATACCGGGTAAAGAAATTGTTGTGCCCAATGGAAATGGAGGCCAAGAAGATACACGCATTCCCGAATGATTGTGTATTATTTCAAAAGGACTATGTGGATTTGAAAGATTTTCCAAAATGTGGTGTGTCACGGTATAAATTGACGACTTCAGGGGAGTCCAAAACTATCAATACTGCCAAGGTGATGTAGTATCTACCTATAATATCACAGTTTCAACGCTTATTTGCAAATCTGATAGATGCGAAGAATTTGAGGTGGCATGTAGATGTTAAGAAAAATAATGATGGGATCTTACGACATGCGTCTGATTCCCCACAGTGGAAGAAGATTGATCTATTGTACCCCAAATTTGGTGAAGAATATAGGAATCTAAGACTTGGGCTTTGTACAAATGGATGAATCCATACGGGACAATGAGCAGCCAACATAGCACTTGGCCAGTCATGCTTTTTATATACAATCTTCCTCCCTGGATGTGTATGAAAAATAAGTATGTTATGTTATCGTTGTTGATATCGGTCCCTAAACAACCTGGAAATGATATCGATGTTTATCTTGAACCTCTAATTGATGACTTAAAGAAACTCTGAGGTGAAGGTGTGATGACCTATGATGCTTCATGAAGAGAGACATTTCATTTGCACGCTATGTTATTTTGCACTATTGATGACTTTCCAGCATATGGGAATTTTTCTGGATATAGTGTCAAAGGAGCTAAAGTGTGTCCTATATTGAAGAGAACACTGATTCAATAAGACTAAAACATGGCGGCAAGACTGTATATCTTGGTCATCGAAGGTTTCTTTCAAAATTCCATCCGTATCTTAGGAAGCGCAAAGCATTCAATGGATGGAATGAGGAATAGAGTGCACCTAAACCTATACCAGGGGATGTTGTTTATGAAAGAGTAAAAGACATTGTCAATGAATTTTGTAAGAGATCACAATGTACTATGGCCACACGGATTGACAATTCTTCATTCAAGAAGAAGTCAATATTTTGGGATCTTCCTTATTGGAGTTCTTTAACAGTCATGCATTGTATCGATGTCATGCACGTTGAGAAAAATGTCTATGATAGCGTCATTGGTACTCTATTGAATATACCAGGTAAGACTAAAGATGGGATAAAATCCATATTGGACCTACGTGAAATGGGAATAAGGTCAGAATTAACAGAATTACATGAAATGGGTAATAAAAGAACATACTTACCTCCCGCTTGTTACACGTTGTCTAGAAAGGAGAAGAAAGCTTTTTGTGAATGCTTGGAAAATGTTAAGGTGCCACAGGGTTACTCATCCAACATCCGTAGATTGGTATCAATGAAAGATCTGAAGTTGATAGGTCTTAAATCTCATGATTGTCACACTATAATGCAACAAATATTTCCCGTGGCAATTCAATCGATATTTCCAAAGCATGTAAGGTTTGCAATCACCAGACTTTGTTTCTTTTTCAACAGTCTGTGCAGCAAAGTTATTGACCCTGATACTCTCGATAATTTGCAAAGAGAAGTGGTTGTTACCCTATGTTAGCTTGAGATGTATTTCCCTCCTTCGTTCTTTGATATCATGGTACATATTGTTGTCCACTTGACTAGGGAAGTGAAAATGTTGGGACCAGTTTTCTTGCATTGGATGTATCCCTTTGAATGATACATGAGCATTTTTTAAGGTGATGTTCGAAACTGTTATCGGCCTGAAGGGAGCATTATTGAGGGTTATGTGGCAAGAGAGGTTATGGATTTTTTCAAGGACTTTCTGAGTGGTAATGACACTCCCGTTAATGACAAGAATATTGAGGAGGGCAAAGGAATGTTGGGATCACGGGTGGAAGTAATCAGTCATGAGCAGTTGGAACAAGGTCACTTGTATATTTTACACAACACGGATGAAGTGAGTGTTTATATCGAGGAATATACCAATTTTATCAAGAGACAACATCCTCGAGCCAGTTCAATGTGGCTTGCTAGAGAGCACAACAAGACTTTTACTAAGTGGTTTGAAGATAAAGTCTTACATCAACTATCTTAAACACCAAATGATATTACAGAAACTATCAAATTCCTGGCCTTTAAAACAAAATCAAGTGTTATGTCTTATGAAGGGTTTGACATTAATGGGTTCACATATTACATAAAGTGCCAAGATGATAAGAGTGTCGTCCAAAACAGTGGGGTCACCCTTCAAGCGTCTACTATGTATTTTGCAAGTGCAAAGGATAACAGTTCACGTGAAGCTAAAATGTCATATTACAGTGTCATTGAAGACATATGGGAGTTTGACTACATAGATTTCATAATTTCACTCTTCAAATGTAATTGGGTTGATAACACCAAAGGAGTTATAGTGGATGAATTGGGTTTCACTTTAGTGAACTTTGAAAAGATTGGCGAGAAGGGTGAACCATTCATATTAGCATCACAGGCGAAACAAGTATTTTATATCGATGATCCTGCAAATGATAAATGGTCGGTTGTTCTTCATGGTAAAAGATAGTTCATTGAAGATCCTATAGATGAAGAAAAGTACTATGATAAGTATGATGACTCCAGTCCATTCTCAGTTGGGTTCCAACTCCACAAAATATTGAAGATAATGATGACTTATATGTGTGCGGAGATCACAATGAAGGATTGTTAATTGATAAAAGATCGTAATTTTAGAGGCATGCATGTTTATATTTTTTATATGTTTCATTTTTCAATGTTTAATTTTTATATGTGCACTATATAAAATGCTAAATTTTTGCTTTTTTAATGACATTTTCAGATACATGGCTGACCATGGCCATGATCGTGATGTCTACGATGAGCATGATGTCCATAATGAGGATGATTTCCATGATGAGCATGGCGAGGATACCAATGTAAGTTTTAAAAACATATCCTATATTTCTATAGAAATTCATTATCTTCTAGTTATGTCATATATCCTATATTTCTATATTGAGCTAATTCAGTGTGTTTATTTTGTCAAATTTTAGGTTGATGATGCACATGTACCCTCTGAAGAACTGGAGGCACTTGATGCGCATCACCAAAAACTTAACAAGAAAAGGGGCATCACTCTACTGAAGAAGTTAATAGCGCTAAGTGGCAGTGGATCCAAATTGGTTGTGGAGTTTGATAATGCAGGAAATGCAATTGGAGTGAACCGCAATAATTTTGTAAACTATCTTGGGGTTCTCACTCGAAGCCATTGTGGTGTTAAGTATGATAATTGGCATAAAGCTCCTCAGGCGAAGAAAGACTTGATATGGAAGGATTTATATGTGAGTTATTATTATTTGCAATTCTATTTTGTAGATTGCAAATTCTATTATTTGCAATTCTATTTTTGCATACTAGTTAATATCAATTCTATTTTACAGAATCTGTTTGCATTGGATGATAAGCTGCATCGTAAAAGTGTGATGCAACGTGCTGGAAATATGCTAAGGTACTATAGGACAAATCTCAATAGAGAATACATAAAAAATGGTGATAAGAAGAAGAAGTCAGCCCTTGAATAGTGGAACTTCCTGGACAAAGAAGATTGGGACGCGTTTGTTGCTTCAAGACAAACTGAAGACTTCAAGGTGTTAAGTGTCACTCCCAGTTTAATTAATATATGTTGTATTCATGTATTCAAGATTAACCTTTAGTGTTACTAACCAAATCAATGTGCATACTAACTAGGATCTTAGTGAGGCGCAAAAAGCAAGGCGTGTACTGAATGTGCATGACCACACAATGGGTCTAAAGGGCTATGTAGGCGTTCACCAAAGACTACAGGCAGAGTCTGCTGCTACTTAGGAATCTACTACATGTACCACACCCATGCCTCACCATGATGTCTGGATAGCTGGGAGGCAAAACAAGAAGGGTGAAATAACGAAGCCTGTAACTGCTGAGGCGGCTGTGAAAATGGTAAAATACAACTCTTAGAGCAATCATTCGAATATTGATTATTTGTGGTGTTTACTTACCAATTTCTGTTTATGGTGATTAGTGGGTGTTGCACGAGTAGAGGAAACAGGGCACGTTCATCCCTCAGGGCACAAGGGATGAATTGACAGTTTCTCTAGGTAACCCAGAGCATCCTAGACGTGTTAGGGGTGCAGGCACTAGTGTGAGCATCAAAGCATTCTTTGGGCCATCCCAGTGCAAACCTGTCCCAAGAGCGTGACTTTCACAAGAAGAGGTAACCTATTCTTTTTTTAGAATGTTACTGCAAAAGGGAATTCAATAATAAGAAGCTAATGTTTCTTTTATCCATGTATAGGAGAATAAGAGAGTCGAGGATATAGTTGCTAAAAAGGTCAAGGAAGAAATGTTGTGGTGACAGGCATCTCAGGCTTCCAATCAGCCTATGGCGGCCCACTCTTCTCCTAATGCACATGCTGAGAGTAATAATGTAGACCCACCACCTAGCACGTCTGCTGTAAGTATTGTTTATGACATAGTAGCTAGTCTTTTCAAGATGATATGTTTTCAAGATGATATGTATATATGTATAACATTCTTTATGTAAATTTGTAGGCGTTGAAGCCATGCCGCTTCAGAATTGAAGACTATATTGGTGCATAGGCGTAGGCTTACCCGTCCCTTCCTGGGGCAACTATTCACGGGACTCCAATGCCACAGGGCTATGTCCGTGTTAGCCCGATACGTGTATTCCCCGATTGGAGGGAAGTTGCATTGCCATATGCCCACCCGGATATTGATACACTTGCTGAGGCAGAAGGTGGGGTGATATTGTGGCCCAAAGTGGATGTCGTCTACACTACTGAAATTGTAAGATAAATTTACATTACGTTAAATTGTTAATGTGTATATATGAGGTCAACTGATATGAAATTATATATACATGTTAAAAACAAGACACTCGGAGCATCTAGGCCTCCACCTCCACTTCCTGCATTAGCAAGTTGGGTTCCAACTGACCTAGAATTCCCGTTAGGTCCTGCTTGTAAGGGAATGGCAATATGGCTATGCGTACATAATATACATTGCCCTATAGTTGTTTCTTTAGAAGCGGATTATGCAGGTCAATCATATGAAAGCTCTCTATTTATACAAGATATTATTGAGTTGTTTATGTATGATTTGCTGAATACATCAATGATAAAGGCATGGATAAGGTGATATCTTGTTTATATATCCATATACCTTGTGTAGGATCCGGTGATCTGGTTTCTTATATATTAATGCATACGTAATACATTTTTTTGCAGCTACTTAGTCAAAATTCAATGTTAACAATTTGGATTTGAACATGTGGGATTTTTTATTCCATCATTGATTAGTCGGGTAGCTAAAGACCCTGATAGCATTCAACAATACTGTTGTGATGCTTTTACAATTTTCGGACAAAAAAAGAAGATGATAATAATAGCCCCATTCAATGTGAAGTAAGTTTACTTTGCTTATAAATTTGGACTTAAGAAAATTACATTTTTATTGTGGATTTGAGTTATTAATTTTTAACTTTTTGACCTCTAGCACTAATCATTGGGAGTTACTAGTTATTCTCCCTGGGACGTTCACTGTCTATTATCTAGATCCTATGGGGAGTAAATTGAATCCAAAAATTGGACACGTAATGAGAATGGCATTATTCTGGTGAGAAATATTTCATTTTTATATATGTTAACATATGTTATTACAATATTACTATTTAATTATGCAATTTACTATGTTACATTAACATGTAGGGGTTTAGATGCGTTCAAAAAAGCTGGAGGAAAGGTCCCCAGTAAAAAGAACCAGCCAATAATTTGGGAGAACGTGAAAGTAAGTTCCCGACTCCAATGTATATGTTATTTATGTGAACTGTGCTTATTTGTATTTTTTAATATTTTGTATCCATTTTATAGTGTGCTACACAAGACAACGGATGGGGATTTGCATACTATGTGATGCGGTTTATGGACATGATTATCAAACATGCAGATGAAATCAATGCCATACCTAAGGTATTATATATAGTCTCATTAGATAGTATAAAATATATCAATCTTATTTATATATTATTACTTATATATATACATTGTTCTCTTTGCAGGTGTTTAAACTGACCCCACTATAGGTAAAGCCTTAAGAGATGTACATGCTCCATATACGATGGAAGTATTAAATGACGTAAGAGAAGAATGGGCAAGAGCCATACAAGCAGTGGGGACTGTAAGATATAATTGGGATGTTGATAGCGATGATGAATGATATTTTGTAAATGAATATTTATACATGTGTTTCTACATGTCTAAATGTTTCTACATGTATTTGAATGTTTCTACATGTGTGAATGTGAAAATTGAATTGATGTCTAAATGTATCTACCTATGTGTGAATGTGTGAAAAGAATATTTGTTGATTTTGTAGGTTTGTGGCATGTTTGTTGGCTGATATTAATGGATGTCATAAACTTACAGTTCAGTTCCACTGAACTACAGGTTCTCATCCTGTGACCAGCCACAGCAGGCTTGCAAACTGATAACAAAAAAAAAATCAAAAAATAGGTGTCGGTTATTAGTCAAAAATTGACATCAAAGTCTTACAACGTCGGTTTCTAGCAAAAAACTACCGCCCAATGTTGCCAGATAGCCTGGCCAGCACGGTTGTGCTGTCCAATACGGTCATGGCGGCAGGTGATATGGTGTCGGTTATTGGTAGAAAACCGATGCCGTGCTGGAAAGTACGGTCGTTCTGGCCGGTGATATGGCGTCAGTGCTGAGTAGAAAACCAACGTCGATAGTGTCCTAGATGGTGCCCTTTTCGTGACGCGGATGATTATAGCGTCGGTTTATTTACTGATAATTGACGCAGATGGGGGCCTTGCTGGCGCATTTTCGGTGGCGCAAAGCATTTTGGCGTCGGTTGGAAAACTGACGCCGAAAGGGTTCGACTTTTAGCGGCGCCCACATAGACGTCGCTTGGAAACCGTCGCGAAAAGGGCTTAAATAACCGACGCCAAAGGCCGGATCTGTAGTAGTGCCTTATCCAGTAACTCTTGTAACTGGATCTTCAGTTCCTTCAACTCTGTAGGCGCCATTCTATAGGCTGGCAGTGCTACAAAGTGACTACCTGGCAAAACCTGGATCTCAAAGTCTATCTCTCTTTCAGGAGGTAGACATGGAAACTCGTCTGGGAAAACATCTGGGAACTCACAGGCCACTGGCACATCACATACTCTGACTGTGCTCTTCTCTGCTCTGGTATCTACTACATGTGCCAAGAACGCCTCACAACCTTTCTACAACATCTTATCAGTTACAGCGGCTGATATGATACATGTAGGCAAAACTTTCCTGTCTCCAGAAAAGACACAAGAAAATCCACCTTGTTGAAAGACAACCTCCTTCTAACAATCGAGTTGAACTCGATACGTCTCTAGGCAATCCATACCTAAGATAACTTGAAAAGAGTTAACATCTAGGGGTATAAGATTAACCGTGATGGTATAACCACCAAAGGTCAATAAACATCTGGGACAAAACTCTGTCAACATTGTCGCTTCACCTAACGGAGCCCTCAACAACGATTCAAATTGTAACTCCTGGGTTAACAGGTTCACAAGCTAAAGAACTCTGTATAAATGAGTGAGTAGCACCCGGATCTATTAAAACTATAATTGAAATGCTATTAAAGAGAAGCATTTATCCTATAACTACTCGGGAAGAAACAATACCTTCTTGTTGTGTCAAAGAGAAGAAGCGTCATGAAGCTCTTCCTCTCCCATGATGTCCTCATTGTCCTTCCCTTCCACTGGGTGCTCCTCCTCCTCAAGAACCTGAAGCTACTGAAGAACTCGCTCCTCCAGCTGGAGCCTGTCTTGGAACATTCTGGTATTGTGACTAGGAACCCTTTATTGCCACTTGCTGAAATTGGGGACATTGCCTTCTGAAGTGTCCCACCTGTCTGCAGATGTGACAACCCTGAAAATCTACACCCCAACATTGACCGGAGTGTGTCTTTCCATAGATATCACACATCAGTATCCCTCTCTTTGGCGGACCTGTCACTGAGGCCGATGATCCAGAAGACCTTCCTCTTGACGCACTGTTCCATCTCCCTAGATTGGATCTTCCCCTACTCTGAGAAGATATCACATCTTCAGATCCCTGTTTACTGTAACAACCAAATCCATGTCCAATCTTCAAGAAGAAACCACCACCACCTCCTCGGTGTCCACTACTAGCTTGTCCTCTTCCGAAGTCTCTAGATCTCTTTCTATTCTCATAGTGATTATCAGTGTTCACAGACTCCTCTATACGTCTTGCTACCTCAAGAAACTCTCTGAAGTTCTCTCTTTCTCTTCGGCCAACTGCAAATATACTATGTTGGATTTCGGGCCTCAATCCATCCTGGAATCTTCTACACTTTTCCACGTCGTTTGGGATGAGCTGGGGAAGAAATTTATCAACCTAGTGAAATATGCCTCATACTCTCCCACTGACATATTCCCTTGTCTAATGTTCTACAGTTGTCTTATCTTCTCACTCAGAATGGTAGGTGGGTAGTACTTAAGATGGAATTCATCAACAAAATCCTTCCAAGTCAATACCATGTTCCTCCTTTTATCTTCCACTCCACGCCACCAGAGCTCTGCATCACCTTTAAGCAAATAAACTGTGTGATTGATTTGTCTTTCCTCAGACAGCTCCATTAGACAAAACATTTTCTCTAACTGTCTCAGGCATTCATCTGCCACTGTAGGGTCCATAGTTCCAACGAACTCGGTACCTCCAAGATTCTTAACTAGCTCATAGGATCTCATCAAATCCTTGCTGCTCGAGATAGAAGCTCGCCTCTCCATCTTATACTTTTCCCTGGTCTTAAGAAATAGCATGTACATTCTTGATGCCTCATCTACATTATGTCCACCACCTAGACCCATCACCTGAGGATCAAGTCCAATGTGGCTCTCAACTTGGTCCTCATGACCACGTCCTCTTCCTGCCATCTACAATAGTTTAACAGAACACTTCCTGTTAGAAAATTGCAGTTAGAAGGAAAACACCTAAGTCCTAATCTTATTGGTCTCTTATCGTCCCCTGACCTTGACTTAGAGTAACTACGTACTCAACCTAGGCTCTGATATCAATCGATGTGACGCCCCGATCCCCGTGCCATCTCTAATGACCCCAGAGACCGGAGAGTCAACCTTGGTAAATCACCCTTAACTTTTTCTTTTCTTAATCACTTAAAATTAACCTAAAGGAAAATCTAATAACTTTGAATAAATTGAAATCTTACTAAACTGTGGAAGCAACTACTATTTACTTTACTAGGTAAGTAAAGCAGATTAACACAGCATATTACATTTTTCATGTGAAAAAATAAAGCACAACAGATAACTTAAAACTAAACTACATATTACATTACATTCTCTCTCTACCACACCACATGCCCCAAGGACCCAGAGGAAAGGACTAAGAGACCTCTATTCTAACTATGAACTACCTTCTAAGAGCCTGGGTGATAAGATCCTTCAGCTTCCTCGTGCTGACGTTGACCTGAAAAACATTTTTAGTAGGTTGGTGAGCTACTGGCTTAGTGAATAGAGTTTCACCCAACCATCGTAGATAACTCATTTTATGTTTATTAAACTGAAATAAAATACAGAAATTTCTACACTGAGCAGATCTAAAACAATACAGTTAAAATAACAGGGAATGTCAATGTTACATTTAAAGAACAACTGTTGTGAAACAGTACTCAAATCTTTCTTAACCTTTCTTACTTATAAGAAACTCTTTAAACCTATATGATCATATTTTAACTTATGCCCTGATCATATGCAGTGTACACAACATATGAAGAATCGTAACGAAATATGATCTTACCGTACAAGACTTAGATGACACACCTGGGATGCTAAGTCTGACAACGTCACTGGTCTGCAATAGGAAAATGGCTCTCTAGTCTCAGCACACCTGTGGGCCGTAAAAACTAGATTCCTCCTCTAACCTGAGCACACAGGTAGAAAGTCAAACCTTCTATTGTCTTTTCTGTACTCAAGTGCCACCAAGATCTCTGGTTGATGTTAGACACTACATACTGTATTTTTGTAAGGAGACTTCCACTAGGGATTCGTCCCCCGTACCACATGTTAGTACGTTCTGACCCCCGTATACTGGACACTGCCAGGGTTAGTTCATTTCTTCCCTATGGTGCAAACCTCTCATAGGTAATTTACGGTGTTTAGGGCTCTTGAGTCTATTATTTTATTATTTTTGGAAAGATCTTACTATATTGTATCTTTTCCTTACTTATACTTGACTTTGGTATCTCTATGGTACCACATCTATTTAATTGAAGTTTATAATACAACATGTATATCATTCTAAACTTGGCAGAGCAATATATTCAAAACACTCTGATATTCTGAGTAATCATCATAATATACATACAGGCAGACTAAAATTCTTAAATAAATAGAATACATGTCAACTTGGCACTTTATGCACTAGAATCATGCAATTGAACTTCTTAATACACTAATAAGAGTTAATTACTTAACATATGAGTAATCGTCATTTGCACCTATAAATTTTTTGTACTTTCTTGAAAAACGTGTACATCAACCTAAATCCTGAGTTGTGCAACACATAACTTAATTAAGAGTTAATTACTTATCATGACAAGAATTATTAATAATAACTGAGAATTTCTAATGATGTCCTTGAGAAACATGCCAATTCGTGTTAATACTAACCACACATATTAACTATAACTTGGAGCGTGCAAATAGGTTTCCATTGAAACATTGCAGGTCATCGTCTTTTTCTTTGAAAATGTGCAATTAGTTAATTACTAGAATCGTACAGCCTAGGTTTATACCCAAATGTACAGCTATTGCAAATATGGGTCGTGTGCTACTGTATTCAACCTCTATACTGAGCAATTTAGGATTTGATCAATCGTGTAAATTCCAACAATCCAAATCATATAGATTGGTTAATAAATTAAGATCATGCAAAACGTGGAGAAGAGAAACGTGCAGTAAGGAATCAGGCGATGCTAAGACTGCACATCACCTGGGTAATTGTTGTTACCCGCGATAAACATAGATCTAGCCGAAATCACCCATTTCATAGAGTTATTACTTGCTTAGTGAGTGAAATTCTACTCACAAAGGATCAAGATGGCCGAAATCAACTGGAAATTCATCCAAAGCCTGCTTCCAGGTGTCCGTGGGGTTGTCTTCAACCTAGACGCTACCCTAGATTTAGGCTTGCTTCACACAGCAGCTCCACCTCACACATAGGTTGAGGAAAGAGGCTCGGCTAGGTGTTGCTCGTGGCTGGGAGCTGCGGATTCGAGCTTGGGCCTCAAGGCCGGAGTCAAGGGCGTCGAATCAAGGTGCTACTCGTGCCAGAACAGACCCTGGTCAGCATCACGCAGTTTCCGCGATGCTGCTCTAGCTGGTCAGGGCCGCGGGTGGTTGGGGCGCAAGCTAGGGCGAGGAAGAGAGGAGGAAAGAAGGTGGAAGATGACGCCAAGCTAGCTCGGCTCTAAGGAGCCCTAAGATCGTCATGCTCCTCTCCCTTCTATTGGTCGATCGGGTGCAGCTGTGTGCCGCTCAAGGGTGCTCTGCACCGATCGGGAGGTAAGAGATAAGGGAAAGGGGGTTAATACATCTATTAATGGGTAAATTGCAGCTTCAACCCAAGAAACTTGAAAATATCATAACTTTTGCCTCGAAGGTCCGATTCAAGTGATTTCTTTTGCAAACTTTCAAGGGCAAGATCTTCTACAACCTCAAAGCATGAAAACATACTAACTAGATTGAATCAACTTAATCAAAGCACTAATTTCATCTTGAACACTCATCTTAGCTTAATCAACATGGTGATGCACTAATCATTGTATTTACTAGTTAAACTCAGAGTGGGTCATAACAGATCGGATCTAGGTCGGGTTATGAGGGTCAGGACATAGGTCATATTGGGTCGGCCCTATCTTATGTTCATCCCTATGCATATGACCAACAAGACCGGTTGTTTCTCAGTAAATATGAATTTCTTTGCATGAATCAGATGTAATAATCAAATATTTATATGACATACATATTTGATATTGTATGCATCTATATGTGTAGTATTATGCAATTTTTAGATGTGTAAAATATAAAACATATAGTAAGTGAATCAATTAAAGTAAAAGAAAAGTCATTTTAGATTGTTATTTGATGGAAAGGTATTAAGAAGGTCATAGAGTGATACTACATCATCCTAGGATGGCACAATTAGATAGAAATGCATTCTCTTCTTAAAAATATTTATAGGAAAAATGAAAGGAAATTAGGGATTTAAGAAAAAAATTAAGATATTATTGTATAATAAAAAGAAGCATTGCCATATAGGAAAAATGGCTTGAGGGTGTGGGAGAGGAGGAAGGGGGAGAGGGCGAGTGGGAAACCCTAGCGGCCATAGAGGGAAAGGACAAGCTGCAATCGCAGAGCCGTCTTCTTCAGATCCTCCAGTCAGCCAAGTAGAGGCTAGCAGAGATGGAGATGTGCGTGCTTCTCTGACTCTTCCCTGGATCTGTCTAGTTCCACTTTGCGAAAGGGGAAGGAGAAGGAAGTTCTCCCCCCCCCCAATCCCCCCAAAGGTCCTTCCTGTGACTAGCCCTGAAGCAGAACCTGCCGTTCACCTTGTAGATTGGCTCCAGTTCAATCGACAAGGCAGAGGAGAGGGGATGTAGCTTCGATCGGGTTCGTAGAGCCACTTCTCAAGGATGGAGTGAAGTGTGCATCGATCTCTAGCTTGGATAGTCCCATTCCTGATTGGGAAGATCACCTATTTGCCAGGTTTGTTGGTAGGAAGCCTTTCAGAGGGCAGCTAGCGGGCTGGATTCGTAGATGATGGAGACCAAGTGACCCCACTGAGATTGTCACTGAAGAAAGGGAAGGCTACATAGTAAAGAGGCCATCACATAGTGAAAGAGAGAGAGTGCTAGATGAAGCTCTACGGTTTATGGATGGTTCACTTCTCGTTGTCCAGCCCTGGGAACCTGGAACCTCTCTTCAACCTCCTTCCTTCCTGTAAGTGCCATTCTGGTTTAGGGTCAAGAACTTGGAATCACATGGACTCAAAACCATATTTCCAGGATCGCTAGAACTATAGGTAGGCCAATTGACTTTGATGATGTGTCCATCACTACGGGATGTCTTAGAGCTATTGCTATTTACATAGAAGTCAGTTGCAACTCAAAGCTTCCTAAAGCAACGATGGTCGAGCTTGAGGCTAAAACTAAGATGATGAAGGTTGAGGTCATGTCCAGACCTCTAGTTTTCTCAAATTGCAAGAGATTCGGGCATAGGGGAGCCTCATGCCCGTAGGTCATTAGAAAGGTCACCTGAGATGTTGATCTACAAGTCAGATATGGGAAGTCAGTAGGTGCTTGAAGGAATGCTAAAGAGAAGACAGATGTGTTCAAATTGAGTTCTGAAGAAAAACCTATGGCAGTTGATCAATCTACTGTTGATCCTGGAAATACTCAGGATGACTAGTTAATGGTTGAAGAACTTTACAAGGAAACGGTATTCAGTCAAGTCATTGATACTGTTTTAGGCCTCACTCCCAAGTCGACACATTGTGGTACCCAACTAGAACCTAAAATGGTAGGATCCTCTCAAGTGATTAACATTTGAAGCCTAAACCTAGATTAGGAGTTGGATTTTTGCAGGAGCCATCTTTGTGAGTGCGACTCAGAGTCCTGGAAGCTCAATAAAATTTGGGAAAGTTGTGGATTTTCTTTTGAATATCAGCAAAAGGGGAAGAAACAACATTATGATGAGGATGCTTTGGAGGAGTCATCATATGCAGGGTCTATTTCAGATCAGTGGGATCCTTACTTACCCAAAGTAGGTGAGTCCAGATCAAACAAAAAGAAAAAGCATGCAAAGAAGAAAGGTTAATTAATCTCTCTGGCTGCTTTGTTAGGAGCTTGGACATGGAAGACAGTAGATGGAGCAGATATGATCAGAAACTGGTTCTTTGGTTTCCTTAGGCTTCCTCCTATGCGCCCCTAGCTTCACTCTTTGTGGATGTTCTTATTGCTAGTGATTTGCTTGGATCGCCAAGGACTTAGCTTGGGATTCTGAATGCTGTCTGGTTCCTATTTTATCTATTTCTGTATTGATGCTTGTGTTCTTTTTCTCCTTTTTTGTTTGGTTAGTTATGACCTTCTTGGTCTTTTCTGTTGGTCTTACTTCCCTGCATGGAAGTTTTATTTCTGGTTTACTCAGGAATTTCTAGTTGTAACCTGAGATCTAGGGGTCCATTTGATCTTTGTACCCAAAGTTTGGTTAATCAATATAGTTTGCGCTTCTTCATTCAAAAAAAACAAAGCATTACCATGACCAATGGTACTATATTCCTATTATTTTTCCAACCTCTAAGACATGGCATCCTCCGATACATATTTTATGGTGTGTAAAATTCTCCAATTAGTTAGTGTATCGTAATTGGATTATACAAATGACACTATTGTAGTGCTTGGGAAAAT